>JAOTQR010000069.1:9442612-9455280 GCA_025774065.1 Solanum ossicruentum | reverse complement strand
GCTATTCCTATGTATGAGTATTATGATTATGAACAATGATTTTGGCATTTGAGCCTAAGTATGGATTATTATGAATGATATTTGGCTTTTTAAGAATAAGGGTGCATTGAAATGGTTTTGGAAATGAATATTGTCTTCTTGAGAGGATGTATAACCACGTATATTATGAGTATTCTTGTAAAATGATGACTTAACACCGAGGGAATGAGGGTTACGCTCTCTTTCCTTGAACTATGTGCCAAACAAAGGTTTTTTTTCGAAATCGGTGTTGTTCCTGTACGGAAATATGCCTCCAAAATGGTTGTTGTTCCTGTACGGAGAGCACATGATATGATATGACTTGATACGCTATATGTCGAAATCCTATCCAAAATGGGTGTTGTTCCCGTAAAGAATGTTACTTTATGAGAAATGGGTGTTGTTCCCATAAGGTGAAGTATGATTTACCTTTGGCAAGTAGACCACCTCTTTACCGATGAGGGGATTTCTCGGGATTCCAAGTAACAACTCGCTTGGTCTTACTTATGTCGATTAAAATGACATCCCCACTATATATCTAAGAGCATCATTTGTACTTCATGCATCATTAGTTTCATGACATCTCACTATATTATGTTTCTTGTTATATATTTCTTTCGATAATATGTGCCCTTGTCATCTAACATTGAAATGCAGGTTTTGGTAAGTTTCATGTATTACAGCATACTTAGTACATTCAAATGTACTAGTACATACCTTGCCTATATGATTTCATCATGTAGGGACCGAGGACTTTGATCATCCACTGCATGCTTAATTCGGATTCCAAGTTTACTTATAGTGGTGAGTCCTATCTTCCAAGAACGATCTATCATCTATCTACCTTTGATACTTTCATTTCTTTATGTATTCAGGGTGAGCCTGGGGAATATCTTGGCCCCCGACCCATCTATGTAGAGGTATTATTGGACGTCTTGTAAACTTCTTTATGTTATATGCAATGTGTTATGGTTAAGTCTATGTTAGGGATTAGCTATCTTGACTATCATTGTGTGAGTTGGTTATGCGATTTATGGTTTGGTCACACGTTGTGATGGAAGGATCCTAAGTCCCGATTTGCCCCATAGCATGAGTCCTACATTCCCGCCCCCTAGAACTATGTGTTTGCTTATGTATATGCTTCTGCACCAATGATGTCAGTTTTGGCATCTTAAGGTTTGTTTGGGGACTCTCAAATCCCCAATCATCGTGTCACACCTAGACTCCTAGGTCCGAGTCATAACAAAGATGGTATCAGAGTCCTAGGTTTATAAATGATCCTCGAAGTCCAACATACCGCGTCAAGTGAAGTCCTAATCATGGGTGTGAAGTGCACCATGCCTATAAGTGGGAGGCTACGACAACGTTCTATGAATTCTCACTTCTTCATGTCTTATGTCGTGCTGTGAATATTTGGTTTAGCCCTTGACCTTGATGGTATACTTACTCTATTTCAAAAGATGCCTCGTTATAGACCTGCCAGACCAACCCAGGCTAATGAGGGTCAAGCACCTCAAGGGCCTATGAATAAGTCTATCTTTAATGGTGAATTCTACGGCCTTATTTTTGCTTGCCCAGGTGGTGACTACTCAGACTAGGCCAGCTAACCTTCCTCAGGATCACACCTCGGTTTCTAGATTGAGGGATTTCACCTGAATGAATCCTTCAGAATTCTTTGGGTCTAAGTATGATGAGAATGCTTAGGAGTTCACTGATGAGCTCACCAAAGTATTAATGTCATAGGTGTCACTTCTGAGGAGAGGGATGAACTGGCTGCCTATCAGTTGAAGGATGTAGCGCAGGTGTGGTATACTCAGTGGTTTATTGAAAGGGTTTGTCATGATGCTGTTAATTGGGAAGAATTCAAGCTTGCTTTTATGGAAGTTTCTTCCCACTTGAGCTTAGGGAAGCCATGATAACCGAGTTTATGAACCTTAGGCAGTGTAATATGAGTGTGAGGGATTATGCTTTCAAGTTCAATAAACTCTCCAAGTATGCTCCGACACTTGTGGCTGATCGTCGTGAAAGAATGTACAAGTTCGTCTCCAGCATCTTTGACTTGCTTGTAAAAGAATGTCATATAACCATGCTTAATTGAGGTACAAGAATATCGTATGACCATGCTTAATCAGGATATGTACATCTCTAGACTTATGATTTATGCCGAACAAATCGAAAGGGAGAAACTCAAGGGGAGGAGAGTGCATGATCCTAAGAGGGCCCGTTTTGATAGTGGGTTTTCTGGCTCTCGGGATGGTGGTTTTGGTCACTTCCCACAGGGCTAAGGTTCAAGTGCTCGGCTTGGTAACACTAAGGTGCCTCCTCCTAGGGCACCAGTTGGTGGTGGTCAGGGATATCCTTTGTGTGGCAAGAGCGGGAAGCCCTGCATAGGCACTTGTTGGAGAGACTTGGGTGTTTGCTTCGAGTGTTGCGATAAGAATCACAAGATTGAAGATTGTCATAAGAACCCTCAGAGAGGTCAAGGTCAGGTGGCTCAGGGTGGGCAAGGCCAACAAAGTGCTCCACTAGGTGTTTCCACGAGGAACAACAAGTTCTATGCTCTTCACACACGTTAGGAGGTTGAGAAGGCTCCAAATGTTGTGACTGGTAGTTAAAAGTCTTTGAGTTTGATACTTATATATTATGCTTTACATGATCTGAGTGCAAACTTATCTTTTATGACTTCTCTATTGGCTGTTAAATTTTGTTTGAGTCCAGAAATTTTGGGGGATCCTTACTAATTTTATACTCTCGTGGGTGAATCTGTGTTTGCACACAGGGTCTAATGTAGTTGTCCTGTTTCTCTATTACATAAGGTATTTCCGTGTGACCTTGGGGAAATTGATATTTATGATTTCTATGTAATTCTTAGGATGGATTAGTTGCATGATCATATGCCTTTATAGATTGCGGAACCCAGAAGGTCAAGTTTTAACCTCCCGGTGAGCCCTTTCTTGAATGGAAAGGTAGTGACTCCGCTATTAAGGGTTTTGGTTTATTTCCTACCTCAAAGATCGAAAGATGATCTCCAAGGGATGTATATATTACATTGTGAGATTTAATTATGTGAAGTCCGAATTACCTACTCTTGAGTCGGTTCCGGTGGTGAATGAGTTTCCGAAAGTGTTTCCTGAAGACTTGCCCGGTATTCCTCCTGAAAGGGAAATAGAGTTTGGCATAGATCTTCTTCCAGATACTCAACCTATTTCTATTCCTCCCTATCATATGGCACCGACTGAGTTGAAGGACTAGTTAAAAGATTTATTGGAAAAGGGTTTTATCAGGCCAAGTATATCTCTATAGGGTACTCCGGTTTTGTTTGTCAGGAAAAAAGATGGATCTCTTCGAATGTGTATTGATTATAGGCAACTGAATAAGGTAACCATTAAGAAAAAGTATTTGTTGCCTAGAATCGATGATTTGTTTGACCAAATTCAAGGGGCTACTCTCTTTTCAAAGATTAATCTTCGATCGAAGTATCATCAGTTAAAGGTTAGAGAATGTGATATCCCCAAGATGGCCTGTCGGACAAAGTATGGGCACTTTGAGTTTGTTGTGATGTCGTTTGGCCTAACTAATGCTCCGGTCGTGTTTATGGATCTTATGAATCGAGTATTCAAACCATTCTTTGATAGTTTCATGGTTGTCTTCATTGACGATATTCTTATCTATTCCCGGAGTGAGGGGGGAGCATATGGATCATTTGAGGTTGGTTTTGAAAACTTTAAGAGAGAAGAAGTTGTATGCCAAGTTTACCAAATGTGAGTTTTGGTTGGGTGAAGTTTCTTTTCTGGGCCATGTGGTGTCTGGTGATGATATAAAGGTGGATCCAATAAAGACTGAGGTGGTAAAGAATTGGCCTAGGCCATTGACTCCTTCAGACATTCGAAGCTCTCTTGGCTTAGCAGGTTATTATAGAAGGTTCATTGAGGGGTTCTCATACATTACATCTTCGTTGACTAAGATGACCTAAAAGAAGGCTAAGGTTGTGTGGTCGGACGAGTATGAGAGGAATATCTAAACTTTGAAGGATCAACTTACATTGGCTCTAGTTTTGACTCTACCAAATGGTTTGGATGGGTTTGTGGTATATTGTGAGGCCTCTCGGATTGGGTTGGGTTGTGTACTTATGCAACATGGTAAGCTGATAGCTTATGTGTCAAGATAGTTGAAGTTGCATGAGCATAGTTACCCAACTCATGACGTTGCGTTAGCGGCGATGGTTTTTGCTTTGAAAATTTGGAGACCTTATTTGTATGGGGTGTATGTTGATGTTTTCACTAATCACAAGAGCTTACAGTATGTGTTCACTTAAAGGGACCTTAACTTGAGACAAAGTACATGGTTGGAACTCCTAAAGGATTACGATATGAGTGTTCTATATCACCTCGGCAAGGCAAATGTGGTAGCTGATGCTCTTAGTAGGCTCTCTATGGGAAGTGTGGCTCATGTTAAGAAGGGAAAGAAGGACTTGGAAGGGATGTTCGCCGTTTGGCTAGATTGGGTATTAGAGTTGCCGATTCCAATGATGGTGGTATACATGTTCTAGATGGGGACGAATCCTCGTTGATTGTTGATATGAAGGATAAGAAAGATTTAGATCCATCCTTGATTGAATTGAAGAAATTGGTTGCTGAAAAGAATATTGAGGTTTTGTCTCATGGGGGAGATGGTGTACTTTGGTATCAAGATCGGTTATGTGTTCTAGATGTGGATGAAATTAAGAAAGTGATCATGAGCGAAGCCCATAATTCTCATTATTCTATCCACCAGAGGTCTACTAAGATGTATCATGATTTGAAAGAGGTATATTAGTGGCATGGTATTAAGTGGGATAATAGCCAAGTTTGTATCTGAATGCCCAAATTGTCAACAAGTGAAGGTGGAGCATCAAAGGCCCGGTGGATTGGCTCAAGACATCAGGATTCCTACTTGGAAGTGGGAAGACATAAATATGGACTTTGTGGTTGGGTTGCCTCAGACTTGGAAGCAATATTACTCTATTTAGGTTATCGTCGACTATATGACTAAATCGACTTATTTTCTACCGGTTAAGACTACATTTGGTGATGAAGATTATGCAAAGTTATACATTCCAGTGTTAGTAAGATTGCATGGAGTACCTAGGTCTATCATATCAGATTGGGGTACCCAATTTACTTCTCACTTTTGGAGATCATTTCAAAAGAGACTTGGTACTAAGGTCAAGTTGAACAAGGCCTTTCATCCTCAAATCGATGGGCAAGATAAGAGGAAAATTCAAACCTTGGAGGATATATTGAGGGTTTGTGTGTTGGAGTTCAAGGGAAACTGTGATGACCCTCTTCCACTCATCGAGTTTTCTTATAATAATAGCTTCCATGCTAGCATTAGTATGGCACTGTTTGAGGCCTTACATGGTAGGAGGTGTAGGTCTCCAGTTGGGTGGTTTGAATAAGTAGAGGTGGCTTTGATTGGCTTGGACTTGGTGATGGAGGCCATGTAGAAAGTGAACTTAATAAGGGAGAGGTTAAAGACGGCACAAAGTCGCCGAAAGTCCTATTCGAATGTTAGGAAGAGGGACCTTGAATTTCAAGTAGGGGGATTGCGTGTATGTGAAAGTGTCACCAATGACAGGAGTGATGCTTTTTGGTAAAAAGGGAAAGCTAAGTCCTCGGTATATGGGGCCTTATGAAATTGTTGAATGGATTGGGAATGTGACATATAGGGTAGAGTTACCCCCAGATTTGAGTTCTATTCACCCGGTCTTTGATGTATCTATGTTGAGAAAGATGATTGGTGATCTTAGCACTATTGTACCTTTAGAAGGTATTGAGGTGGAGGACAACTTGACCTGAAGAGATTTCGGTGGAGATTTTGGATAGACAAGTAAAACGACTTCGTAACAAGGATGAGGCTTCGATAAAGGTGCTTTGGAGGAACCAACATGTGGAGAGTGCTACATGGGAGGCAGAGTTAAGACATGATGAGGCGATATCCTCTTCGTTTCCAATCTACTCAAGCATAAGTTATTAGGTTCTTCCTTTTCATCGGTCCTAAACTTTTCAATCCTTGAGTCTCATGGCATGACATACTTACATGTGCATTAAAATGATTTTTGATGTTTTGAATGGCTTTATTATATTTGGCATGTGTTTTATGACTTTATGGGTTTCAAATAATGAGCTATGCATGGTAACTTGTGTTTGGGAGTTTCATGTTCTAATTCAAGCCTTGTTCTTGCACATTTGGGGAAGAATGTTCCCAAAGAGGAGATGATGTAATGACCCGATTATTGTATGATTTCTTCGGAACTTAAAAATCTCAATTTCAGGAGTTTTTGTACCAAGGTGTCACTCCTAGAAAGGACACATGACTCGTGTGAGGTGACATGGCCCATGTGGCCTACAGTGAGGTGACACTTGGCCTCAAAAAGTTGGGTGAAACCTTAAACATGAAGACTTTATCCAAGGCACGTCACACTTACACCTTCACAGTCTTTGTGACACTCCACGGACCATGTAGTGATGACGTGTGGTGGCCTTGATTGGAAAGCTAACAGTTTTAGGACCAGGTGTGATCATACGTCCCTTTACACGAGCGGTGTGGTATCTCACGATCCGTGAGGCTCTCGGTGGGGCTTCTGGGATGCAAAGTACTTTATGTATAGAATTCTTGTTTGATAACCTTTTCATAAAATTTTCTAAGCACCGGTACACGGCCATGTCACACGGAATGTGCGACTCCATATAGGTCGTGCTACTGTCCATGTGATGAGTGTTTGTGAAAAATCCTAAGTGTTGGGTCTTGGCTCCAGTTTTCCAAATTTCACCTAAGTATGGGTTCATGGGCACTCCACACGAACCGCGAAGTGCCCCACGGCCCGTTTGGCCTCAAGTGAAGTGGATTGCAGAAATTTTTTTCCTCCGATTTATTAATGACATTTTCGTAAATCCAATTAGTTTTGTTAGTCTTTTGGGGATTCCTATGATATTCCATGGTCATCTAAAGACCTAAAACCTATTTCAAACATTCAAAACTCGTTCCTCAATTTTGAACTCTCTAAAAACAATTTTCAAAGGAACTCTTGTGAATATTCAATTTGGGAGCAAATGAACTCAACTCTTCTTCAAATTCTTTAGGGTTTTCTCCATTTCGGTGAAGGTATGTCGGTTTTGATCCTTGGTTACTTCCAATCAAGGAGACCCAAAACATTTTAAATAAATCTAAATGGATTTTGCTTTCTTTAATTTGGAATTTTACAGATTATGATTCCTTAAGTTCCAAGAATGAATGAGTTATGTTTATCTATTGATTTTAAGTTGATTTAAGTTTTGGAATATTGAATTTCATCATTAATTGAATCTATGATTATGCATGACCCTTTTAAAAGCTTGTTTGAGCATGGATAGTTTATACATGATTTTAAATATGGATTTAATTATGAATTTACTTCAATTTCATGTTATACTATTGATTTTAGATTGAATCTTAATTACCCATGTCATTCTCACATTATTCATAGCATATTTCATGTTAATGAGAATTTATGAAAATTATGAAGTGGGTTAAGCCCAATTATTTATTATGATATGATTTTGTTAAGATATTGGTTATGACAAGAATGTGAACACACATATCTATTGATTATGGATCTTTGAGCATCTTGGGTGCCTACACTATCTTGTATATGAATGGGCTATTCCTATGCATAAGTATTATGATTATGAACTATGATTTTGGCATTTGAGCCTAAGTATGGATTATTAGGAATGGTATTTGGCTTTTTAAGAATAAAGGTGCATTGAAATGGTTTTGGAAATGAATATTTTCTTTAGAAACATGTATAACCATGTATATTATAAGTATTTTTGTGGGATGGAGACTTAGCACCAATGGAATGAGGGTTCCGCTCTCTTTCCTTAAACTATGTGTCTATCATAGGTTTCCTTTCCGAAATAGGTGTTGTTCCCGTAAGGAAAGATGCCTCCAAAATGGGTGTTGTTCTCATAAGGAGAAACATGATATTATATGACTTGATATGCTATGTGTGAAAATCCTATCCGAAATGGGTGTTGTTCCCCTAAGGAAGGTTACTTCATGCGAAATGTGTGTTATTCCCGTAAGGTGAACTATGGTTTACCTTTGGCAAGTAGGCCAACTCTTTACCAATGAGTGGATTTCATCGGGATTCTAAGTAATAGCTCACTTGGTCTTACTTATATTGGCTAAGGTGACATCCCCACCATATATCTAATAGCATCATTTGCACTTCATGCATCATTGGTTTCTTGACATCTCTTTATATTACGTTCCTTGTTATATATTTCTTTGGATAATATGTTCCCTTGTCATCTAACATTGAAATGCAAGTTTTGGTAAGTTTTTCATGTATTGCATCCTACATTCTTTGAAATGACCCCAAAAAGTTCCCGAAAATGGGCCTCGAAATGCCCAAAATTTGAAATTCCATATATCTCAAAATTCATGGGTGATATTAAAAATCTGACTTTATATTCTTATTTGAAGCGGTCAAAATTAGGGGAAAAGGGTCGAACCCCTATTTAAGAGCAAATGATTAGCAATTTTATTTTTCATAATTTTTTTCTTATCCAGAATTGATCTGCGACAGTGTCATGACACACAGCTATCATGGACATGTATTAGTTTTACCTCCGCGACAAGTCCGCATCATGGACCTGTGTATTTTGTTGCCAGTGATTTTTATCTCGGTCAAAAGCATTTGGGTCTTGGGCCTAAGTGTTCCCAAACGTGTTTTTGCCTATACTTAGCCATATTTCATCCTCATATCATCCTAAACATTTCCCAATATCCTCTCAAACACTTAGCTATATTTTTCACTCCCAAATTCAAGTCTCAAAATCCTCATCCGGAGTTAAGGAATTTCCTTCAAGCTTCAAGCCTCCATTTTCAATCTTCATCACGAGCTTTCTCAAAGCTAAGGTATGTAGGTTTTAGCTATTGAGTTCTTCCACCCATGGTTCTCTAACCTCCTTTCTAATCAAATTGCATGATTTAAAGTTAATTTTTCAATTGGGTTTACTAGTATGAATATGTCTATGAACTATGTTAAAGCTTTGTAAAGTTGTGACTGCTTTGCTATGTTTTGAGCTATTAATCTTGGATCTATTGTAAGACTTGATGAGGCATTTTGATGTATATTTCTTGAGGTGTGTTGCAAGGTGTTGATTGATGGTTTTACAATGGATTTTCTTGCATGATTTCATCTCTATATTTCATGATTTTATACTAGCATTACACACCTTCTAAGTGTTTGATAAAATGTTCGGATGTGGTTTCTTGAGGAATTGAAGGTCCAAAGCATGAGATATGATATGATTGATGTTATGATGATGAAAGAAGCTTATGTATATGATATAATCTATATAAAGTGTTGCATTAGACCATGCCCGATCTAGGGTGACTAAGAGCCCGGATAACCTTGTCGAGGGGTTTGTACCTTGATAACCGAGGTGGGGGTTTGTACTCATCAACCATATGAGAGGTTTGTACTTTGCCACCAGGGTGATAAGGTGAAATTATCATCAACCATGTAGGGATTTATACCATACCGCCAGGGTGATGGGGTGAAACCATCATCAACCAACCAAGGGGTTTGTACTTTGGAAATCTAGCTTGGTCTCTTCTACACATATGATATCCTATATGAGTATGTGTTACTTAAGCATGTTTTACTTATGCATTTATCATACATGTCATATTGATATATTATGCCTATTGCCTATTGTTATACATTTTGATTAAGGTGCCTATCTCTTGTTGCACTGCATCCTACATACTTAGTACATTCAAACGTACTAACCCATACTCTTGCCTACATGATATCACCATGTAGGAACTGGTGCCCAAGTTGATCATCCTCCTTCACGTGGTTAGTCGGTACTACTCAAGCTTATGGTGAGTCCTCCACTTCGAAGACCTTAGTCTATGTTGCTTTTATTACGTATTGAGACATTCTTCTTTATGTTATATTTTGACTATGAGGGCGAGCCCGATTGCTTGTTTTGGCCCCGATCTTATCTATGTATTAGAGGTGTTTGTTGGACATGATATGTACCTATGATATGAGTTTTAACTCTTGTCTCTTGATTATGATATTTATGCAAACTTTCCCCTTAGTCCCTATTCCAAGTCGATTGGTAAAAATATGAAGTTTCTGACCCCCGATGATGTTAAAGTACATGTTTTTAGAAAAGGGTTCACACCAGGTTATTGGTATTGGACGTCACATGGAGAGGAAGTGCCTTCTATTAATTTGAATGAACATGTTGATTTAGGAGCTTCAAGTAGTCATCAAGGGTAGCTTTGACATGCGTTCTAGCAGGCAAAGTAATATTCTAGGGGAAAACTATGAAACATAAATAGATATCAAGGAATGATTTATGATGCTGCTGGTGTAGAAGTTAGGCATCATGTTGAACAAAATGTAGAAGAGTCTCCAAATATGATTGCTACTAAATTTTATGAAATGTTGAGTTCAACTCAAAAACCCTTATGGAATGGATTTAAATATTCAGAGTTGTCTGCAGCGGTTAGAATGATGAGTATTAAATCTAAATACAATATGTCTCATGGTTGTTTTGATGCAATGGAACAATTAATGAAGGACACAAGTTATCCAGAAAATAAGATACCTCCTAATTATTATCAGGCAAAGAAGGTAGTGTCGGGGCTTGGTTTTGACTAATTGATTGTTGTGTTAATGGATGTATGTTGTATTACAAAGATGATCAAGAGATGACAGAATGTAAGTTTTGTAAAGAACCTCACTACATAAAACGCTCAGGAAGAAAAGTTAGCAAAAAGGTTCCACATAAGACTTTGCACTACTTGCCACTTATTCCTAGGCTTTAACGTTTATATGCTTCAATGCAATCTGCTGGGAACATGAGGTGGCACTACAAAAATCACAGGGAAGAAGGTGTATTTTGCCACCTTTCAGATGGAGAAGCATGAAAAAGTCTTGATCGAACTTATCTAGACTTTGTTGTAAAGCCTAAAAATGTTAGACTTGATCTTTATTTTGATGGTTTTACTCCCTATAGCCAGTCGACGACATCATACTCTTATTAGCCTGTGATTTTCACGTCCTATAATCTTCCTCCTGATAATTGTATGATCTCCATACATGTTCTTAATATGATTATTCCAGGTCAACACAATCCTGAGAGTAAAATTGATATGTATCTTCAACCATTAATAGACGAGTTGCTACAATTATGGATAGATGGTGCACTAACTTGTGATGTGTCCAAGAAGTAAATTTTTCTCATGCAAGCAGCATTGATGTGGACAATTAATGATTTTCCAGATTATGGCGTGTTGTTGGGATGGAGTATAATGGGCAAATTAGCATGCCCAATTTGCATGGAACATACAAAAACTTTTAGTTTGAAAAATGGAAGAAAGTTAGATGTTTTGATTATAATCGTCAATTCTTGACTCTCAATCATGAATATAGAAGAAACAAAAGTTCTTTTTACAAAAGAAGAGAGGAAAAGTCCAAGCCTCCTCCTAGATTAACTGGAGATCAAGTATGGGAAAAAGTAAGAGGATTTCCTAATATCACTGAGTCTGGTCTACACAAATTTTATGGCTATGGAAAACTACATAATTGGACCAAAAAAAAATCTTTTGGGATTTGCCATAAGACCAATCTAGTTCGCTACAATCTTGATGTAATGCATACAGAGAAGAATGTCTTTGACAATATTTTTCATACTATCATGGACAAAAAAAGAGAGGACAAAGGATAATAAGAAGGCAAGAATGGATTTGAAAGAATATTGTCGTCGAAATGATTTACACTTGCAATTGACTGATGATGGGAGATGTATTAAACTGAAAACAAAGTTTACCTTAAATGTTGGCCAAAAAAAGATGTGTGTGAATGGGTTGAATAACTAAAGATGCTCTATCAATATGCTTTCAATTTGGGTAGATGTATTGATATGGAACATTTAGAGTTATTTGGGATGAAAAGTTATGATTGTCATATTTTTATGCAATACCTTATTCCTGTTACTTTTGGCGCACTTCCAAAACCTATTTGGAAGCCACTACTGAACTCAGTCTATTTTTTAAAGACTTGTGTTCAACAGTACTACGGGAGGATTATCTAATGCAAATGGAACAAAATATAGCTATAATTTTGTGTAACTTGGAATGTATATTTCCACCCAGTTTTTTTATTCGATGGAGCACTTGCTTGTTCATTTGCCTTATGAAGCAAGAGTTTATGGGCTAGTTCAATTCCATTTGAAAGGTATACAAAGTATTCCTAAAATTGTTACATTCTCGATAATTTATTACATAATTTATTTATTTCCTAAATACAATTGTAGGTTCTTAAATAAAATAAAAAAGACTATTAAAAACAAAGTCAGAGTTGAAGGATCTATTTGTCAAGTATACTTGGCTCAAGAAATCTCGTACTTTGCTTCCCATTATTTTGGATTGTTAGACCCCGTAATTATTTAATTAAAGATAACTATAAAATTGGGAAATTTTGTTGTGGACGTTAGGTAATTTAAACGTAAGTCTGTTTCCGGCGTTTGATTAGAATATCAAGTGAATATGGTGTACAAAATTAAATTGGAGTTGGAAGTCCTCACTTGGATTAAAAATAG
>JAOTQR010000069.1:9431423-9442512 GCA_025774065.1 Solanum ossicruentum | reverse complement strand
GTTCAATTACACAATATTTGCAAAATTTTCCAATGCGACAATTTACCTCAATTAAAATATTTACGGGGTCTAACAACTATACTTTTGTATTTCACCATTTTATAACTCTTACGTAATTTGTTATTTATTAACAATTCATTCTTATTTGGATTAATATATTGTTTTGTTTAGTTTTTTTGATTTTGTATGATATGATGATGTGTATATTTGATTGTTTTCATGTAAATTGGGTTAATATTACAAGTATCTTATATATTCGATTAGGTCTATATGAATTTTATGTAGTAATAGAGATCAAACGTGCTACGCACGTTGCCAAAACTAGTAACTAAAAAAAATTGAAACTCACAAGAAAAAATACAAACAAGGGGCTATGCCTTATCTTATTAATCCTATTGAGGCGGAATGAGATGCAGATTTACAGATATTTCTAATGACCTCAAGTCAATATTCAAGAACGACAATGTTCCCAACCTAGGAATCTTCAGATATTACTAATGAAAAACCTATTGAGATTCAGGTGAATCCTTAGGTTGCAATATTGTAGTTTCACCTATGTTAGGAGACAAATAGAATTATCTATCTGAAAATCATCATATCATATATATATATATAAGCGAGGATTTGGAGCCTGTCTATGTGGCGCCCTGACATTTATTCTATTATACCTATTTAAATTTGAATACTTCTTTTACTTTTTTTTTACCATTTTATTTGCTTATAAAAATTTAAAGGTTGTCTCTCTTAAAATGACAGCTTTTAATCTTCCCTATTTAATTATACCTCTTCCTCTTTCTCTTCTTCCAGTAAAACTCCTCTCCCGCTTTTTCCCATTCCCATCCCCACACGTCTTTCTTCATTTCTTCACTTCCACACACTCACCAAGGATGATGAATATTTCTACTCTGTTTCCAAGAAATTAAATTCTATTTTTTCCATTCACGTTTCAAATTTCATTATGCATCAAACAAGATTTTACTTGGCACATACTCTCGCTTTTGCATAAACCATTAGGCACGTATACAACGACGACTATTGGTAAGATAATTAACAAGTTTGTTGAAGATATTGATGCATTAAACAGAGGTTATAACATCATCCTGACAGAGAGACAGACTGTTCGACTTAAATGAAAACGGCCAAATTGAAATTATACAGACATACATATACTTTAAATAAGTTTACATAAGTTTTTAATGGTATTGTCTACTTTGTGACATTTACTTACTCTCAAATATATCTATATATTGGAATGTTCATTTATCCTTTTCTGCATAGAAAATTGAAATGACCCCAAAAAGTGCTTGAAAATGTGACTCGGAATACCCAAAATTTTAAATTTCATATATCTCAAAATCAGTGTGCAAAATCAAATATCCGCCCTCATATTCTTGTTCAGGGGGTCAAATTTAGGGGGGAAAAAGGTGTAACCCTGACTTTAGAGCAATCTAATCACAATGTCAATTTTCCAAAATTTTGATTTCCAGAACTGATCCGCGACAGGGCGGCGACGCGCAACAGTCGCAGACTAGTGTAACTTTGTCCTTCGCGATAGGTCTGTGTTGCAGACCAGATGCGAACCTGTGTATTTTGTTGCCAGCGATTTCTATCTCGGTTCAAGATTTTGGGTCTTGGGCCTAAGTGTTCCCAACCGTATTTTTACTTGTACCTAGCCGTATTTCACCCTCATATCATCCTAAACATTCCACAATACTCACTAAAATGCTTAGCCATATTTTCACTCCCAAATTCATGTCGCAAACCCTCATCCTAAGCTAAGGTTTTCTTTCAAGGTTCTTCTTCAAACTTCAAGTCTTCATCTCCAATCTTCACCAAGATCATCTCTAAGCTAAGGTATATGAGTTTTTTTCATGGGTTCCTTTCACCCATGACACCCAAGCCTCCTGTTACTCAAATTGCATGATTTAAAGTTGATTTACAAATGGGTCTTGCTTATTATGAAATTCAGCGCACACTATGTTAAAGCTATGTAAAGTTGTGACTGTTTTGCTGTGTTTTAAGCTATAAATTTTGGATCTATTGTAAAATTTATTAAGGTGTTTTGATTTATATTGCTTGAGAGTGTTGCAAGGTATTGATTGATAGTTTTACAATGGATTTTCTTACAAGATTTCATCTCTATATTTCATGGTTTTATACTACCATTACACACCCGCTAAGTGTTTGATAAAAATGTCCGGATGTGATTTTTTCTTGAGGAGTTAAAGGTCTAAAGTATGAGATATGGTATGAATGAATATATGATGATGAAATGAACTTATGCATATGATATACTCTATATAAAGTGTTGCATTAGACCACACCCGATCCAGGGGGATTAGAGCTCGGGTAATCGAGGTGGGGGTTTATACTCATCAACTATATGAGGGATTTGTACTTCGCCACCATGGTGATAAGGTGTAATTATCATCAACCATATAAGGGGTTTGTACTATGGTGATGGGGTGACGCTATCATCAACCACCAAGGGGTTTGTACCTTGAAAATCTAGCTTGGTCTCTTCTATGCATATGATATCCTATATGAGCATGAGTTACTTAAGCATGCTTTACTTATGCATTGATCATACATGCCATATTGTTAAATTATGCCTATTGTCTATTGTTATGCATTTTGATTATGATGCCTAATTCTTGCTGCATTGCATCCTACATACTTAGTACATTAAAACATACTAACGAATACTCTTGCTTACATGATATCACCATGTAGGGACTGGCGCCCAAGTTGATCATCCCCCACCACGTGGCTAGTTCGATACTACTCAAGCTAGTTGGTGAGTCCTCCACTTTGGGAACCTTAGTCTATATTGTTTGTATTATGTATTGAGACATTCTTCCTTATGTTCTATTTTGACTATGAGGGTGAGCTCGGTTGCTTTGTCTTGGCCCCTGCTCTTATCTATGTATTAGAGGTATTTTTTGGACATGTTATGTATCTATGCTAAGAGCCTTGACTCTATTATTCTTGATGTCTATGATATGAAAGTGTTTTCCCTTAGCCCCGGTTGCCCTCTCTTTATAATTTCTTGATTCTTGATTTATCGCTTCCGCGACCAAGGATGTATAATGATGTTCTAAGAGACTTGCTTGGGATCCCTTCGGATTTCCCTTGTGTCGTGTCATGCCTAGGACCTAGGCTTGGGTCGTGACAAGATGGTATTAGAGCACTAAGTTGATAGATCCTTGGAGTCCAATACACCGCGTCGATTAGAGTCTTATTCATGGTTGTCTTGTGCACCACAAATATGAGTAGGAAGCTATGAGACATTTTAGGAAATGTTTCACTTCTTCATGATCCCTGTTGTGCGATAGAGTTAGGTTCCCTAGGGCTTATTGCTAACCCCTAACCGTTACATTTCATACTTTAAGAAAATTGTGAATTACATTGGGATCTTAGCTAGGGAAATTTTTCGTAGGAAATACATGCAAAATTAATTGTGAAAAATATAAATTCGTCAACATTGTTCTATATTAGTTGCAAATGACTTTTTCCCAACAAATTTTTTAGGTTAATTTGGCACCATATTGTGCAAATTTTGTACTTGCAATATTACTTGGGAAAATGCATCGGCAGGTATATTATCCATAGGTAAATCCGTATGTACTTTAAAAATAATATTTTAATCCACAGAGAAATACATAAGTAATCTATCCTTTGGATTTACATTGAGATATCTAGGTGGAAATTTTATTACCTGGGAATTTATTTGGATATTATTTGTTGCAAATTTAACTAGGGACCTGTACTTGGGGATTTAGCTACAAAATTTATTACGTGGGAAAATATTAGACAATTGTATGTGTTGCTATGAATTTTAGCTAGAAGTTATTTCTTGGGGACTTACATAGAATTTTTGTGACTTAAAAGTTTCTATGCAGATATTATTAACTATAACTTTAGTGAAAAAAATTGTAAATATGATTTTTTTTCCTTTCATACTTACCTTTACATTTATATTTTTTGGAATATTTCCTTATTCAATTAAAAGTATTTTTGAGGTAATTAAATATTATAAATTTTAAAAATAACAAATCATATAAAAGGGCAATAACATCAACATTAATTTTAATAGAAAAATGGTAGAATAGAAGACTAATAAACATAAAATAAAAAATAATTTAAGCATTAAACTGACGGACACATAGAATCAACAAAAGATATGCATTTTAATTAGAATGAATCAACCTTGACTCGTTATTGATATCGAGGAATGGTAGTCACCAAGAAATTAAGAAATTCATTATTCTAAGATATAGAGAAGGACTCAAATAGAGCTTTTCAATTGGTTAGTTTCAATATAGTTGCAAGGCATATCGCTTAAATACAATATAATTCAATGTCCATTTATTAGGAGTCGTTTAGTCTGAGATACAAGGTATAATAATCTCGAGATAACATAAGAAATTATTTGATTTTGTATTTGATTGGATATATATATTAGGTAGTCTTAAAATTATTTACATAATTCAGAGATAGTTAATCCTACGAAAGTTTGTTTCTAACTAAATGACCCTTTATAACATTATGCTCTAAACTTTCAATATTTTTTTAAATATATTTTTCACTATATAGTATTACAAGTAATGTTCTTCCCCCAATACTACAAGTCATTTATTTGAGGTTTTTATATTTAAAAATTATTTTATATATATGAATGAAAATATACATAAAAGTTAACAAAAAATAGATAAGTAATTATAAGACGAGTATATTAGGCAAAAATATTAGAAGTTGAAATGTTTCCCTCCTTCAGTTCCCTCCTCCCCCCCCCCCTCCATTGACAGCTCATTCCCTCAAAGACTCTTCAACTTCACTTCAAGTCCTCCTTATGCGTTTATCAAATCTCTAAGAAGGCAAGGAAGAAAACCCAAAATCAAAGTTTGATTTGCTCCATAATTTTCCAAAATCAGAGGTAAATGTACAAACTACAAAATCATTGATATTTATAGTTAGTAGACATTCAATTTTGGTACTCTAATTTTGCAGCCAATCTGATTTCTTTTTCTTCTCTAATGATTCATTAAGTTTTTTCACCTTATTGAATATTAAACCACTGATTGTTGAATACTTTTGTGTTAATAATTGAAGCATTAGAATTTCAAAGACCAATTGATAGAGCTATTCGAACTGGGTATTTGTTCTTCTTTTTGGAATTGTTTAGAGTAAAATCTTTTCTCTGTAATATTTTATCCTTGATCAAAGTTTCTACTTCTATAGATTTAGAATTCATAATAAGAATTTTGATTAATTTGAGTTGTAACCGAATTCTATAGAATTAGTTGTACTTGGTTTTTTGCTTATATATTTTGACTCCTTTTTCTAAAAAAGGGGAAGAAGTGTTAGAATTTCAGAAAAATTGTTGGTCGAATAGCTTTGTGAAGTTTTCGTCTTCCTCATCTCTAATAGTTGCTTGAATAATTTTATGATGTTATGATACTAAATTCATCTTCTTAAGGTAGAGAGGTCAATTGTGCTTCATATCTTTTAATTCTTTTTAAAATTTTTATTTGAAGTACAGGTGTATCCTATTTCATTGAAAAATTACTCCAAGTATATTTTTTTTACTGAAATAGTGAAAATTTAATTTAAACAGAAAATTGTTCAGTTTCTGAGTTATATTATTATGTGATTAAATATACATGTTTTCAGAGAAGGATTCACACCAAGATATTGGTACTGGATACCATACAGAGAGGAAGCTCCTTCAATTAATTTGAATGAGCACGTCCATTCAGGTGCTTCAAATAGTTATCAAGGGTGTAGCTTTGGCATACGTTCAAGCAGTCAAAGTAACATTCAACAAAGAGAATCTGAACATGTTAATAGATATCAAGGTATGGCCTATGATGCTGCGGGTATAGAATTTGGTCATCATATTGAGCCTAATGTAGAAGAGTCTCCAAACATGGGTGCTAAGTAGTTTTTTGAAATGTTGAATTCAGCTCAACAACCTTTATGGCCCAGATGTAAATATTAGGAATTGTCGACAACTGTTAGAATGATTTGAGTATTGAATCTAAATATAGTATGTACCATGGTTGTTTTAATGCAATGGCACAATTAATGAAGGATACAAGTTATCCGGATAACAAGATACCTCTTGATTACTATCAAGAAAAGAAGTTAGTGTCGGGACTTGATTTAACTGGTCAAAAGATTGATTGTTATGCTAATGGATGTATGTTGTATTACAAGGCTGATCAAGAGTTGATAGAATGTAAGTTTTGCAAAGAGCCTCGTTATAAAGAACACGTGGGCAAGAAGATCAGCAAAAAAGATCCACACAAGACTATGCATTACCTGCCGCTTATTCCTAGACTTCAACGATTATATGCTTCAACACGATCTTCAAAGCACATGAGATGGCATTACAAAAATCACAAAGAAGAAGGTGTGTGTGCCACCCTTCAGATGGAGAAGCATGGAAGTATTTTGATCGAACTTATCTAGATTTTGCTATGGGGCCTAGAAATGTTAGGCGTGATCTTTGTTCTTGGTTTTACTCATTTTAGCCGGTCAACATTTCCATACTCTTGTTGGCTATGATTGTTACTCCCTATAATCTTCCTCCTGATATTTGTATGACTGCTCCATATATGTTCTTAACATTGATCATTCCAGGTCCTCATAATCCAAGAGTAAAATTGATGTGTATCTCCAATCATTAATGGATGAGTTGCTACAATTATGGACAGATGGTGCACTTACTTATGATGTGTCAAAGAAACAAAACTTTGTCATGCGAGCAACATTGATGTGGACAATTAATGATTTTTCTGCTTATGGCATGCTATCGGAGTGGAGTACAGCAGGTAAATTAGCATGTCCAATTTGAATAGAACAATCAAAAACTTTTAGTTTGAAAAATGGAAGAAAGGTTACTTGGTTTGAATGTAATCGCCAATTTTTTGCCTCTCAATCATGAATATAGATGAAATAAAAAATCTTTTTATAGAGGAAAGGTGGAAAAGTCTAGGCCTCCTTCTAGGCTAACTAGAGATCAAGTGTGGGAAAAAGTGAGAGGATTTCCAAAGATCACTGAATCTGGTCCACGTAAATTCTATGGCTATGGAAAATCACATAATCGAACCAATTTTTTTTTTTTTTTTTTTTTTTTTTTGGGATTTGCCATATTGGAAGACTCATCTAGTTCATCATAATATTGATGTAATGCATACAGAGAAGAATGTTTTTGACAATGATATTCATACTGTCATGGACAACAGAGAGAGGACAAATGATAATGAGAAGGCAAGAATAGATTTGAAAGAATATTGTCGTCGAAATGAGTTACTCTTACAATTGAATGATGATGGGAGATGGATTAAGCCAAAAGTTAAGTTTACCTTAAGTGATGATCAAAAGAAAGATGTATATGAATGGGTTCATCAACTAAAAATGCCCGATGGATATGCTTTTAATGTGGGTAGATGTGTTGATATGGAACATTTAAAGTTATTTGGAATGAAAAGTCATGACTATCATATTTTCATGCAATATCTTATTCCAATTTCTTTTAGTGCACTTCCAAAACCTACCTGAAAGCCATTAACTAAACTCAGTTTATCTTTTAAAGACTTGTGCTCAACAGTATTACTGGAGGATCATCTGATGCAAATAGAACAAAATATTCCTATAATCTTGTGTTAGTTGCAGCGAATATTTCCACCTGGTTTTTTTGATTCAATGGAGCATCGTAATTCATTTGCCTTATGAAGCAAGAGTTTGTGGGCTAGTTCAATATCGATGGATGTATCCATTTGAAAGGTATAAAAATTTATTCCTAAAACTTAATACCTATCTAGTTATTTTGGTATATAATTTATTTATTTCCTAAAAATAATTGTAGGTTTCTCAACAAAATTAAAAAGACAGTAAAAAACAAAGCCAGAGTTGAAGGATCTATTTGTCAAGCATATTTGGCTCAAGAAATATCATGCTTCGCTTTCCATTATTTTGAATCTCATGTTTTATGTAGCAACAAAGAGTTGAGCGTGACGATGATGACATCAAAAAAGATACAACTCGCTTAACTTTATCAGTCTTTAATCATTCTGGCCGAAGTTATGTTAAGAAGGATGGTGCTATCCAATGGCTAGATGATAAAGAAGTTGCTGCAGCACAGTTGCATGTTCTTATAAATTGTGATGAGATTAAGCCTTTTCTCAAGTAAGTTTTAATAGTGGTATTATTAAGATAAAATTTAATTATATTTAGATTGAAACTAATGTGCTAATATAAGTATATGGAGTTTGTATGAGGGAAACCTGAGAGATTATTATTGTGATCTCATTGATGATGTCATTGATAAACAAATCGAAGCAGACTTTCCAAGATGGTTTAAAGATTATGTATGAATTAATTATTTCAATAAAGTATATACCACTTAAAATATCGATCTAATATGCTTTCAATATTTGATAGGTAAGTAGTAATTCACAAGAGATGTCACAGCATCCATATTTGCAAATCTTAGCACAGACTCCATTAAGACGAGCATAGTCATGGCCTATTTATTTTGTAAATGGATACAAATTTCACACTTCTTCTTGAGATGAAGGAAGAAGTACATGTAATAGTGGGGTGTGTATTAGCTGACCGGACAAGGTGGTAAAATAAGTGAATATTATGATGTTCTTAAGGAGATTATCGAATTAGAATGGCCAATGACATCATCTATGAGTTAGTTCTATTTTAATGTGACTGGTTTGATCCCTCGAAATATTGCATGAAAGTTGATAGTCAATTTGGTATTGTCGAAGTTCGAAAAAAGAGAAGATACCCTAAATTTGACCCTTTTATCTTTCCCCAAATGGCAACTCAAGTTTATTATGCAAGTCATCCTAGAAAGAAAGGAAACAAGGCTGATTGGTGGATAGTTATAAAGACAAAGACAAGAGGAGCTATAGATACAAGATAGAATTTGGAAGTTGCTTACCAAGAGGAACAATCACGTATTAGTGCACATATAGAGGATGAACCAATTGATTCTTTACGAGATGACCAAGTTGATGGTGAAGAGGTTGATGGAAGTAGCTTTCAAGTCGTTGTCAATGAAAATAAAGATGATTCAATTGAAGAGGGAAGTAAGGAAATATCAACTGAGCAAGAGGAATGTAATGAGGAGATGTCAGGTGATGAAGAGGAATGGGATGAGAAGACATCAAGTGAAGAAGATAAGGAGGAGGAGAATACAACAAGCGAAGATGAACATTTTTCTGATACTGATGATTCATTAGATCACTTTCATACCCAAGAAGAGGAAGAAGACAAAGATAGGAGGATTGTGAACACTAGTTTATTGATTTGTTTTGCTAATGTACAATGCTATATTTTGTGGAACTTACAGTTATTTTGGCCTGTTTTTGTGTTGAATATTGTATGTAGAGTTTTTGAAAGGACATCATAAATAACTGTAAACTATTATTCACTACAAGTGAGTATAAATAAAAGTTAGCCAGAATGATTATCATTATATTTACATGTATTGTTCATCAATTGCATCACTAATAAATTGTTTTATTGTTCTTTATTTGCTGCAGATGTCAGGTGCAGGATCTAAAAAAGTTGACAACCTAATGGGAAAGGAGGAAAGTCAAGTAAAAAAAAGACACAGATAGCAGAGTGAAAAAAAGTTCAATTGCCTTGTAATTCCATTATGATCCCTTCAATCTCACACCAGTTCACTTCATGTCAATAACTCTTCATCGCATCAACCAAACTCCAAAGTCAACAGATCCCAGCCTTGTACAATGTTGTGCCTCCCATAATACCATCATAACTTCTCCATTCTCATACTAGTCCAATCCATATAAATGAGTCTCCTTTACCTCGGTATAGTCTTGGGATCAATCTACCCCAGCCTCCTAATATTGAATCTCAACCTCAATCTAATCAGCCTCAACCTACAAACCATGAACCTGAACCAGTAATGTCACCACAAGCTAATAGGACTCCAGCCATCTCATCTAGTATAGTTAATAACGTAGATGTTGATCATCAAATATGGATCATACCTGAAGAGGATAGGTAATAGGACAAACTTAGAAATAAATCATATATTTACGTAAACTATTTGTTTGTGTAAACATTTGACAACTACTGTGTATTTTATGTAAGTTTGATCCTCACAAGGTAGTGATTGATGGCATTGCTAGTTGCACTCATAGTAAATTTGAATTGGCTAAACCTTCCTGGAAGAAGTATCCAAGATCTATTCACGAGATGTGGTTTTGAAGAATTCAAGGTACAAATGTTTATGATTACGGTTCATATTTAAATACAAGTGCGAGAATGTATGGCTAATATGAGATTTATTTGATATATGCAGAAAAAAATTTAAATGGTTTCCTCATCATAATGATGCTATATGGTCTAATTTTAATAAAAGGGCATTCAAAAATGACTCAACTTTTTCAAGATGTTAGAAAAAACTTGCCTCTAACACCACAATGGATGGGGGATGCACTTTTCAATAGAAAAAAGGAATATATGAATTACCTCATAGAGGTTGCTGATGGAACGAAATTTTATACTTCTCGGTATTCCTTGCGTGATATGATAGTTTCCACCACTTGTATCCCTTTTCAAAAGTTTTGAGCCATAATTGGCATTATTGTCATTTAAAATATGATCTGGATTAATACTCAGAAGACTGTCTTCACCTGTGACTTTGTTGAGCTCAGGCTCACCTAGAAAATCATGCATAACCAAATGATAGAGTATGACCCATCCTGTTAGACCCCGTATATCTTTAAATTAACGATAACTATCCAATTGGGAAATTTTGTTGTGGATGTCGGGTAATTTGAATTTAAGTATTTTCCGGCGCATGATTAGAGTATCAGGTGTTCTGGGTGGGCATAATTAAGTTTGAGTCGGAAGTCCTTAATTGGATAAAAATAGAAAACGTTTGGGACCAAATTGGTCAATAGGCTAAGATGGAGCTCTTATGATGCAATTTTAGAAAGTGGAATGTCTATATATATCCCTCTTGTCTTAAGAAATAAGAACAATACTTGTTCTTACACTTAGCCAAAAACAACAAGAGGTTTAGAAGTGAAAG
>JAOTQR010000069.1:9368031-9421957 GCA_025774065.1 Solanum ossicruentum | reverse complement strand
TGAGGTTAGCTAATAAAACAGAGGAAACTCTGCCGAAATTACGGCAGGTTTTCAGGTCGGATAGATTGGGAAATTCGGATTAATATGTGTCTAGGTGCTCCTATCGGGCACTGGTCGCGACCCTAAGATGGGGTGTGACAATATATTTAAAAGTAAATAGCTGAGTAAACAATTTATAACAGTAAATTACCAGAAAAGTCCAATATAATAGCTATAGTACTTTTTGATAGAACAATATTTATTGCAACACTTGTAACTATATGACTCTTTTGAAGCAAACGTTGGCACACTTGTGGCTTTCTGTGTTATATCCTTTCCTTTTATGAACTTTTATCTCCCTATCTTCTTTGTTGGTGATAAAAATAATGTGTCGATATTATTCATGAAAATAATAAATGTCACACAAAAAATACTCAATTAGGAGGTGAATTCCATTAAAATTTGCCTAACTCGATGCACAATCAGTAACAAATGTGGAGAATAGATGATAGAAACGCAAAATTACTTTAAATTTTTGTCGATGATTCTAATTTTCATGATTAAATATTCTTATGTATTAGAATTATATTTACTTTATTTCAACCAAACGTATATACTCATATTTCCACAAAATTATTTGAATGAAACTAAAACATCATTCTCTTTTAAACCTCCTTACACATGAAGATGAAGACCAAGATAAAAAGTTGAAAGTTGATGATAAAATGTAGAATTTTGGTTCAAGTTCACACCTTATTTTCAGACTAATATAAGATTCATAACAACTGATTCAGATATGTATATCTTTATCCCTGAACTACCCGAGAAGAAGTGAAAATATTTCTTGATCATACAAATGAGGAGCAACAGAACTTTTGTTGAAAATTACTTATAGTTACTGCAATAGTTTTTAGTAAAATAAGTCATTTATTTTAAAATAAATTTGTATTTTGAGTTTTGAATTTTAGTTAAGTATTTGAAATATTTAGGTTATTTTGAATTTTAAATTATGCAGATTTTTTATTTTAGGTTGGCTATTTAAAGCCTCTCAATGTTTAATAAAATCATTGAAAACTATAGAAGTCATTTCAATTCAAAGAGAGATTTTTTTCAACCTTTTTTGCTGCCCCATTCTCCTTTTGAAAAAACAAACACTGGTATCAGTGTCTCATTGATCTTAAGGGATCTGTGAGTTCTTCCAAAGAACTACCGTACTTTTTTAACCCGCAAGGGCTACCATTTTAACCCGTAAGGGCTACGTTTTCAACATGCAAGGGCTATCTTTTTAACCCACGAGGGCTACTTTTTAACCCTTTTAACTCGTCAGGATTAATTTTAACCTATGTTTTTTTCAATGCCCAAACTTTTTTGAACCAAAGAATGGCAAGCAGCAGTCTCTCTTTGAATGCCCCAAAAATTTTTACTAGCGAAAACTATCAAATTTGGTCAGTAAAAATGAAATCATATCTTGAAGCCTATGATTTGTGATAAGTTGTGATGGAAGATATACCCTTACAACCTCTTCCTGCAAATCCTACTCTTGCTCAGCTTTGAGCTTATTTAGATGAAAAAATCAAAAAGTTCAAAGCTAAAACTATAATTCAAAATTTAGTTGCGTATTCAATTTTTTCTAAAATAATTACTTGTGAGATAGCTAAAGAAGCTTGGGAAAAACTACAAAAAGAATAGCAGAGAAGTGATCGAGTCAAAAAAAATGCAAATTTTGAATTTGAAAAGGGATTTTGAATCTCTTAGGATGCAAGAGAATGAAACTATTGTTAACTATTCTGACAAGATATCTTTGATTATTAATAAAATGAGGTTGTTTGGCGAGGATTTCAAAGATGACAGAATAGTAGAAAAAATTCTTGTGGCAATTTCATAGAGATTTGAGCGTAAAATTTCATCTTTGGAAGAGTCTAAAGATCTCTCTACTATACCTGTTGAAGAATTAATAAGTGCCCTTCAAGCCAACGAGCAAAGAAGAGCTTTAGACAAGACAATGTTATTGAGGGTACTCTTAATGCACAAAGCAGAAAAGGAAAAGGCAAATTTCCTCTTTGCAAACACTGCAAAAGAAAAACACACTTGGAAAAATTTTGTTGGTTGATACCTGATGCAATATGTGGAAATTGCAAGCAAGAAGGTCATATTACAAAAGTGTGCAAGCATAAAAACAATCTTCAAGCAAGAGCAACAGAAGCAGAAATTGAGGAGGAGCAACTTTTTAAAATTGCAGTAACTAAAGCAAAGGAGTAGTGTTTAAAATTGCTTATAGTTACTGCAGTAGTTTTTAGTAAAATATATTATTTAGTTTAAAATAAATTTGAATTTTGAATTTTGAATTTTGAATTTTAGTTAAGTAGTTGAGATATTTAGGTTATTTTGAATTTTAAATTATGCAAATTTTTTATTTTAGGTTGGCTATTTAAAGCCCCTCAATGTCAAATAAAATCATTGAGAACTATTGAAGTCATTTCAATCCAAAGAGAGATTTTTTTCAACCTTTTTTACTGCCTCATTCTCTTTTTTGAAAAAACAAACAACTATGATGTGATTGATTTAGAGGACCAAATACAAAGTGAAGAAGGTTTCAAAGATGTGATTAGATAATGATAGGGATGCAACTAGGAAAATTGTGAGTAATTTAGTGACTTTGACTATCCCTTAGAAGAAGCTTACATGACCCTAGATCATGTCAAGATCTATTATAGAGTCAGTTGCTATTAGAGGAAAAAACAAAAATAATCAGGTTTGTTGAACTATGAAAAACATTTATTTTGTAGTTGTCTCCAATGGGCTTGCAAACTTTTCCGGTCACTCTCAAGAAGATGATTATGAATCTCCAAACAGGGAATTAATATGCTAAAAACAAGTTGAACAACAACCCATAAAAGTAATTCCTTCTAGTGAATCAAGTAATGTAACTGAAGTAAGTAATAAAAAAAGCATTAGATTAAAGAATATCCCTTATTTGAATTCTTAGAAACTATGAGCTGAGTTTTTTTACCGATTATATTGTCATGCAGAGTCGATAATTTAACACTGGATCTACACCTACAGAAACATAATATTTAGCATCAAAATTATACATTACAAGAAAGCAATAACATAAATAGAATAGTTTAAACCTTTTTAAAAGCAGTCACCACAATTTGCCATTCAACTTCTTGTACGAATTAAAGTTTTAATATCTATTTTATTGTAGGTTTGAAGTATTAATAGAGTTCATCATCTCTGAACTCACAAATTGTAAATTTATTATCTTCTATTACATATCGTTAATATTGAAGTCTACCTGTAGAACATCTCAGTGTATATTGTAGAGTAAACAATGCAACCAGAAAATAACATAGCCTAAATAGAAATTAATGCATTTTACATTCATGTCAGCAGAAATTGGCA
The DNA here is from genome assembly GCA_025774065.1 of Solanum ossicruentum. Classification (NCBI taxonomy): domain Eukaryota; kingdom Viridiplantae; phylum Streptophyta; class Magnoliopsida; order Solanales; family Solanaceae; genus Solanum; species Solanum ossicruentum. Next base: position 9,418,573 of record JAOTQR010000069.1, on the reverse strand, counting down.
AGCATTTCACAAAGGATACAAAAATATTTTCCTTTTCAAATCATAAGTACTTTATGAATTTAGATTCACTATTTTCACTTATTTCATAATTTATCATTTTTAGGAAGAAGTCTTTGTATTCGTGATAATTAAAACATCATTTTAATTATTCACGATGATGACAAATAGTTTTTCTTTTACCCAAAAGAATAAAAAACTTCCAAAATCATTTATTTTCAATATATGCATCATTGAAACATCTACAAAAACTTCTACTTTCGAAGGAGAATAAACACATTGAAAACAATCTAAATATAGGTGGAAGATTTTTCATACAGATACAGAGATCCGGCAGCAAAACATGATAGAACAACCCATGGTACATGAGAACACTGCTAAAAAAATGATCAATAAAGGAAGGTACAGAGAAGAAGAAACCAAAAGCGGAAAGGCAGAAGGGTCAGAATCGGAGAAACCAAAAGTCAGACAACAGAGGAACTCAAAGGCAAAGATCTTACTTTTGATAGTTGAAGAAGATATGCAAGGAGAAGAAGTATGGAGTCTTGAGGTTGCAAATCCAAAGGAAATTTGGAAGAAGGTGGGGTTCTCCCATTGAGGGAACATCGCTGTAAATCTAAGGTTAGGGATGAGAGGGAAAATGAAGGGCTAGGTTTATGAAACCCCTCAAATGTTATGTGTTCTTATATAGGTGACATGTTTGGGCTTGGTCAATGTTTGGATCAAGCCAATTGTTTTGTGATTTGCGAATTGGGGTTGGGCCCAATGTAGTGTGTGTTTTATTTCTGTTTTATTAATAAAATCATAGTTACTTAAATAAAAACGAAAAAAAAACAGATATAAGTGAAAGCATAGTGATTATAAACAGAAAAATAAAGCTACTAGTGCTATCTACAAAACCTACGACTTGGCTACTTTTACTTACAAAAATATCCCAAGTAAAACTGAGGATCTGAATACATGTAAGATCGGTAGATCACTGCATCTTGTTAGTCAATATTAGAAGCTGTGAACTTCCTCTTCACCCCCTTTATTGTGATGGTTGGTCAAGGAGTCAAAGAAGAAACGTGGTCATTCGAAGAAGGTAGTAAATGGAAGGAGGAAAAGATACTCACTTAGCATCTGGACATCAAAAAGCAAGCTAAGAAACCTCATCGTTTGGTAACTAGAAGCGCTACACATAGGAAGCAGAATCAGCAAAAAAGAGGTTGGTTATTCAACCCCTGCAAAGAGGATTTACTTGAAGGCACAACAAGCGAAGCTCAGATCTGGCAAAGGAATAAGGGCTCATGGATAATTGATAACCCAGAAGATCAAGGAAAAGCACGCACAGTTCATCAGAGCTTTAAGAAGTATCGGAGTAGAGGAAAAGATGTTTTTAGGAAAGTGAAAGGTTGTCTCTAGATAGGGTAATATCTTTTTGTATTAAGGAAATAGGCGGGGTTCGCCCATTTCTGAACTTGACAAAGGAGTATATTTTGCAATAAAAGGCCCAATGGCCATATTTAACCCAAAAAAAAGTAAGAGAGACTTCACAAAGAAATAATAACCTTGCAAAAAGGTCAAAAAGTAAAATTGTATCCCTATTTCATCTTCTGAAAGCTAATTTCTCTTGAAGTTTGCATCTTGCAGTCTCCACTCAATGTCTCACTACAACCAAACTGCCCCTCACAGTATGCAAGAGTCAATGGATCATTTTCACTCCATACAACCATAGTAGTGTAGCTAATCTACCTAGAAATAATAATTTAAAAATAAATCCGATAAAAAATGTCAAAATCAAAAAATAGAATCTCGATTAATATCCAATAAGAACCCTAGCTAAATTGGGAAACACTTGAGAAGATAACCTAAAAAATAATAAAATTTAAACAAAGTACACCCAAATAATAAATTTACATCTCATAATTAGATGCAATATTGCTCCTATAAGGAATGAAATTCATTAAAGAAGAAGAGAATTTCTTGAAGTGTTAAAACAGAAGTGTTCACGTGCCACGTATTAAGAATTGTAAAAATCTAGAGATTGATATGTATTTATTTACTTTTGGGATCCTTAGACTTTTTTTTCTTTAATAATTAATGTGAAAATAAAACTTAGATATGTTATTCCCAAAATTCCCTTATTAATAGTTATCAATCTATTTATTTTGATGATATCCATTTGTCATTGGATCAAATAGTACGCATTGTTTAATTGAAGATGAAAACGCTTAGTTGAATATCACAGGGACTAAAACTGGAACTTAAGGACTAAAAGAGTTATTTTCCCTTTATAATTTTATAGATCATTATTTTTTCTGAATATAATAAAGGAAAAATATCACATGAAGCTTTTTTTTTAAAAAAAAAAAAAACAACTCATTTATACCATCCATTTTAATAGTTGGGCTCAATCATGCCACTGCAGTTATGAAAATGATCAATTTATGCTATTAGTTTTTAATGGTCGGGTTTGATGATTTTTCAAAACCATTTTTCATGTGGCTTCTTATTAGAGGTCCATGTCACCAAAATTAAACTAGTCAAAAAATTCAATTATGCTATCAAAATTAGAGAAAATATTTATCTACACGATATTTTAATAGTTGGGATCAACCATGTCATTGTCATATAAAAAGAACCCATTCTTTTAAATCTTAATGGTCAGGTTTGATGGTTTTACAAAACCTTGTTTCCTCATCGACTCTTAATAGAAGTCCATGTTCCAAAATTAAACCACCTAATTAATTAATTTAATTTGAAATTAAAACCTGACCCATTAACACCATACCAACTCGCTCTAATCCAATTTCTATTTATTTCTTCATAAATCCTTAGATCAATCAATTGTAAAAATATAGTAGATGAATTCATCATTGTATTATAGAAGAAAAGGAGGGGGTTCAAAATATTAAATATAGAATACTAAGCAAACAAGGAATCGCTACTAAATTATGAAAGAAATGTAGGAATAAAAAGCAAAAATGAAAATAAACAAATTTTACTACAATCCAAGTGAAATTATAAGGTGCAAGATCAAACCCACGAGTGTAATCATGATGAAAACATCATAAACCTTGATGGCCCTCAAAATAGTAAGAAAATAAACAAGAGCAAAAAAACTCATGCAAGCTAATAAAGAACTAATATATTCAAGAAAAATAGGGTCCAATTTCGGAAGAGTGAGAGAAGAGTGATCAAGATTTGTGTTAAAAGAAATTAAAATATCATGACTTGTAAAAACTAAATTTTTAAAGCTTTTGTAGAGGGAGTCTGTAAAGACTTGGTTGGTCATTTTTTAGCTTATCTGTGAGAATTATTATTTTGTCCTTTCGTAAGTTGCCTTGGACCTATTTTGAACTATCTGTATTATTGGAACTGAAATCCTATCAGCTCTGAAATACCAAATCTTGGCTAGGAGAAGTTACAAAACTGAATTAGGAGTTAAAATGAAGTTTCTAGACCTAAAGTTGAATTTTTAGTTGTTTTTGGAGACAAAGTTTGACTTTGCACAACATTCAGAGTTTGAAAGATTGAATCGAAATTTCGATAGTTCTAGTAGCTCTGAATGGTGAAACTAACACTAGAAATGGTCTCGTCACAATGTTTAGAATTGCCTAAGACATTTTTGGTTCTTTGAGTATTAAACTAGTTTATTTGATCTGCACTGGTAGTTGTATTGAGGAGACCTCGGAATTGAATTTTGATTATTCCGTTGAGTCCAAATCGACATTTCTAGTATGGATACATATTTGGTTTGTGTAATTATGATTCCAGATGAGTTTTGATGGTCCATTCTGAAGTTCTAGAATTAGTTGTGTATTGTTGATGCAAATCTTTCTGGTGCAGGTCCATTTGTTCTCTGCGTAGGTGCCCAGGAATCCGCGTTCACAGAGGTGTACCTAGTTTTGATCCATATTCGGGATCAAAGCCTCCACATTTGTGGAGGCCACTGATACTAACCCTCCATGTTCGCGGTCCTTGTTCTGCGTTCATGGGCCCACCCTATATTCGCGTGCCCCACCCTATATCCGCAGAGTGTATTTTCCAGCCTGAACAGTGTTAAAACCAAGAAACATCATTTTTACTCCAGTTTCAAATATTTTAAGCTTGGGGCGATTTTTGATGAAGGTTTTTGAATAATTCTTTTGGGTAAGTGTTTCTAACCTTATTTTGATTAATTTTCATGACTTTTATCTTAATTATGTCTCGATTTTCATGAATTTGAATGTGTAAAATATGGGAATTTTAGTTGATGATTTTAAAACTTTAAATGGTGATTTCTCTTCTGATATTAACTCTATTTTAGTGAAATTTTCACCCATGAACTCCTTTTTTCGTGTAGAACCTAATTTTCAAGTCAATGTCTAGATTTGGGGACCTTAAATTTTAGCCCTAATTTTGACCATTTTTCCTCTAAGCCTAATTCGTGTTAATATGGGTATCAAAATTCATTTCTTGATGCTTAGTATCTATTTTTTTTATAGTGATTGATCGATTCAGGGATCGTCTAGAGGTTTAAGTTGATAGAAAGCTTGTTCGAGTATGATTTCGGCATTAAGGCAGGTTCAACTCAACAGTTTGTGATTGAATTTGAGTCATTGGACATGCCTATATGATAATTGTAAGATTTATATTGATTTATGAGCCAATAGCATGATATGATAGAATTTTAATGGAAATATGATATCGATTATGCCAAAATTTGAGTAAAAGGTGATCCTATTGATATACTGATATGAAATCATGAGAATTGAGATTATTCTAGATATTATTGTGATAATATGATACTTGTGATAACATTTGGAATGTTGGGGTAACATTGAAGATATTTGTGATATATTTGAAATTATGAGCTCAGATGGGTACTTGCGGAATCCGGTTTCATTTACCTTCTAATGATGGATGACAGAGGGGGTAATATGAGACATATTGATGGCATTGTGGTGCTAATTGATGCACTTGACATAGCCAGATATATTGATGGCATTGTGGTGCTAGTTGATGCATTTGACATAGTCTTTTTGTTGTGGTTGCTATTGTACATATCCGTTATCAATTGTATTGCTATTATATTATATACATGAAAGATTGCATTGGTATGCACATATATCATACTTGAATGGTTGCATTGGTATGCACATATCTCACACTTGAAAGGTTGCATTGGTATGCACATATCTCATACTTGAAAGGTTGCATTGGTATGCACATATCTCATACTTGAATGGTTACCTTGGTATGCACATATCTCACACTTTTATAGTTACATTAGTATATACACATCTTATTGCATCTGTACCACTTAAGACATTATGATACATTGAAACATTATAGTATAAGGCCTCCAACACCTTAAAATACATCAGTATGGGGCTTGCAACGCCTCAAGATACTTCTGTTTATAGCTTGCGACGCCTTGAGATATTTGAGCGCATGACCTGTGATACCTTGAGATACTTTAGTGTGGTGCCTGTGATGCCTCGTGATACTTCTATTTATGGCCCGCAAAACCTTGAGAAATTTGAATACATGGCCTGCGATGCACTCGGATTCTATCTGGAAGCTTTGGCTTGATTGATGTGTACATCATCCCTGCAATGGTTGTGATTCCACCTCATACATGATATGTGACGCCATTACATTTATATATTTTCATATGCATTGCATCATTGATTGTGCTTACTGCATTTAACTTCTCCCAGTTATGTTTATATTGTGTACTAACCTTGTGATACAGGTGGTAAAGAGTCTTAGTTATTGGATGCTTATTCAATTTCTCTTACCCAGTCGATTGAACCTACTAGGTACATTTTGGTGTACTTACCCCTACTTTGTTTCCTCCCTGTAGATCGAGCACATGGACCCATACAGGGTAGGTGATTCATTCTAAGAGCTATTCTCCATTTATCTAGATCTTAGCAGTGAGGCTCACACTTTGAGTCACCGTGGGTCTTTTGAGATTCCGTTTATTGCTTTCTCTTCTAGGTATTGTATTAGATATTATCATACAATGTTGTGTCTTTCACTTGAGACAGTTGTATTTTTCTCATTCATACTACTTTAGATGCTCTTGTAGTCATGACTCCAAGTTTTGGGATTTTGCATTAAATATTATAGTTAGTTCCTTTATTCTCCTTAGTTGCAATTCAATTTTGGGTCATTACAAGTTTGGTATCAAAGTTCTAGGTTCATTGGGCTTATGAGTCAATAATGGGGTGTCTAATAGAGTAAAGTCTCGTGGATCGACATGTAGATGTCCATACCTATCATTAGGAGGCTACGGGGCACTTGTTAAGAAAAAATTTCATGTCTTGCTTTTATTCATGTGTTTCTTCATATCACATGTTTGGAAAGTGTCTAATATACTCCTTCTGCACAGATGTGGGTTACTAGATCACGATGATTAGTGAGAGAGCTTGAGTGTTGAGGCAGGGCTCGTGATAGGGTCAACGGCTAATGAATTCCTAGAGGGGCAGCTCCACCTAGAGAATTGAAGATCAGCTATCCCAGAGCCAGAATATGAGTCACAAAGGCTTGCAGACTCTATTCCACCATCTTCAATCCCTAGTTCTACACCCTTGGTTTGGGATTTGCTTTTACAGGTATTGGCTAGATTGGAGATAGCACCCCCTTCTCTACTTATTATCGATGCACCGATTACTACAGCACCGGTTGGTCCTTCTATAGCCCCAGCTGAACCAGCTATGATTCATGTGGGTCCTTTCTCAGTACCAATGGATCCTCCTATGATATCTATGATTCCACCTTAGACATCTCGGTCGAGTTTTGGTTCGCACTTTCAAGGATCAACTAGTGCTATGTCTATTGCACCACCTAGAATTTGGTGCCACCATCTTCTTCTTGTCCTTCCATGTCCACTACTAAGTATAAGTGTTTTGAGCAGTTTCTATGACTGGATCCCTTGAGATTTAATGGTACCCCTGGTAATAGGGTTTAGCATTTCTTGTTAGAGTGTCAAGACTGGCTATGTAATTTGGCCATCCTTGAGACACATGGAGTTGCTTACACCTCTTACCAGTTCACTGTCCTAGCCAAAGAGTAGTGGAGGTCAGTTTTGGCTTGTCGACCTATTGGATTTCCAATCATGACATGAGAGCAGTTTACAGAGGTATTTCTAGAGAGTTCATGCCATATAGCCTTCAGGACAGCCACCGGGATAAGTTTGATAGACTTCAGCATGGTTCTATGTCGATATCGAACTATTAGACCAGATGTCATACACTGTCTCGATATGCCTTGTCCAGCATCCCTACTGAGTTCGAGAGGATTTGTCGCTTCATCAAGGGATTGGCAGGGTATCTTTAGGAGGCCGCAATTTCCTTGGTTCTAGCTTGGAGGCATATTTTAGAGTGTGGTGGATCATGCTTACATGATAGAGTGCATCAAGAATGGTAGACAAGGTGAGAGAAGAGATTTTGTCAGCACGACCAATTTAGTGGACACCAACCACAAGATCAAGAGCTCCAGAGGCAGGGTCATTAGGGTTGGGCAGGTCATGCAGCTATACCAACATCTAACAGTGTTGACAAGTCTAGACCTACTTCTATGGGACATGATATCTCTTCTAGTGCACCCAAACATGGTGGCTTTTCAGGACAGCCATCTTAGAGGTAAGAAACTAGGGATTGTTACCATTGTAATGAGATTCGAAACTTGGCCCATCATTGTCCATATAGTTCACTTTCTTCCTAACCTTCAAGGTCTCAGCCAGCCCATCCAGGAGATTAGTAAGAGAGAAGCCAATAAGAATGCTCCTACAGATACAAGCAACTACATTAAACAAGGCCAATGTCTGGATATAAAAGACAACCATCAAAAGGGGAGGAGATTGCTGAGTGTCTAGAGCTACTGATGCTCACTAATGTCTCTTGAAATGGTGTGGATTCACAACTCAACAATCGTGGCTGAGATGACATTTCTATTTTTATAAAGGGCTCACTATTCATCAATGAAGACATTCCTAATTCACAAATTAACGAAGTTGTATATGTAAAATTGGACAATTTGCACTATAAAAAGGTCTGTATGTTAAATATGTGAAATGACAGGGTCGGAGGACCAAATTATGAGCAAACTAGAAATTTTCTCCTTAGGACCATTCATCTTCCTTTTCACCTTTTTCCAAACAAATACTAGAACACACGAACAGGTTCTTCAAACACTAGCTTTTCTTTCAAATAATAAAAGAACCCAAGGAATCAAGAATGATTTACACCCTTTTGTTCTTCTTTCTTAAGCTACAAGTATGAATCTTTCGATCAAGGTGACAAAATTGAGGCCAAATTTTATTCTGATAGTTTCTCCAAACCAAGACCTTGACCAAGCCTAGGGCCTAGACGTGACACGGCGAATGAGAAGTCCGGAGATAATCCAAACAATCCTCTTAGCATATCATGTACACATCCTCGCTTTCAGAAGCAATATTAGACAATAACAAGAGTTAAGTGTTTTAAAAGGGAAGCGGGACTAAGGGATGTATTAGATAATCATAAAAGCATAAGGAGAGTCAAGCTCAAAAACGTAGACTTAGTATCCAACAACACCTCTACTATAGAATGAAGCAGGGGCCAAGACACTTCCTAGGCTCACCCTCATAATAATAAGTATCCAACATAAGGAACAAGTCTCATCATTGTATAAAGAAAAGTAGATATTTTCCTTGGAGTTGATGAATCACCCAAAGCTTTCTTCGAGAATCGAACTAGCCAAGTACAGGAGGATGATCAAAAGGAGCTCTGGTTCCTATATGGTGATATAATGTAGGCATAGAGTATCTGTTAGTACATTTGAATGTACTAAATATGGAGGGTACAAATGCAACAAAGACATAAGCCATAATATTCAAAATGCATAATCATAATCAATGGATATATAGTCTCAATATGACATGCATGATCAATACTTATAATAAAACATTCTTGTAAAATATTTAATCTCCATAATATATCATGCATATGTGGGAGGATACCTTAACTGACATAGACCAAGCAGTTAAAACTTAGAATCCAAGGCTTGACACACCCTCGGTATAGGTGACCGGGCATGACACCCCCTGGTAAAGTGTGGTCTACTTGCCAAGGCAAACCAAACATGATAACATGAACTAAATAGATCCACTATTATAGAAAGGATAATACATAATCTATGGTGGCACATAGTTTAGAGACTAAAGACTTTATATAAGGACCCCATGAGTCAAGCCCCTATCTTGAGCCTCAATCGGTGCTAAGTCTAATCCCACAGAATACTTGAAATAATCATACTTTATTAATAACAAGAGTAACTTGTCAGAGATATGATAACATGACATGAGGTTTGACCTCTATTAGTGAGCCTAACTTGAACATGAGAGTAAATAATAATAATAGATGATCCCTTTCCTTGACATAAATGGCTCACAAGAGGTTAAAATCTTGAAAAAGAGCTCAATTTCATATTTGTAAAATCAAGATACTTTTCATGAATTCAATACATACTTCAAAGCCCTTAATCATCATGAAATCACTTGACTTATAAATCATGTAATAGTTCATCAAAAACTTGAGAATTCTTGCCATGTAATTTTATCAAACACATGGTGTGTTCATGATACTCAAAATTATGCAACTCAAGAGTAAAACAAGAATAGTAACTCATTTCAAATCAACCCATCAGTATTGTCGCAAAACCCTCATTTAGGGTATCTTGAAATCCATTACAAAAGCTCATAATAGTTCATAGTTTATCGCTCAAATCATGCATAGTCTCAATAGACAAAAAATAATTCATGGAATAAGCTTGAAATAGATATTCTTGTATAATCAATCAATACTTAATAAAACCCAACATAATTTATGTTCATATTTCATAATAAAAGATATCCATAAGTAATACAACATGAAATCATACAATTTTCATAAAAAGAGAAGGTTGGGCTCTATGATGAAAGGTACCATGGATGAAGACCCACATACCTTAAACTTTGAATTCCTTGGAATGAACTTGAAGGAGACTTAAAGCTTGAGATGGGTTCTTGAGTTCCAAAATTTAGCATGAAATCCTTGAATTTGAATGAGACATTTGATAAAGTCTTAGAGAGGTTTTAGAGAGGGTTTTGTGAATTCTAGAGTTGAAAATGGCTTAGTATGGAAGATTTCACATTTATATAGGCATTGGGTTATGAATCCAATACCTTTGGATGAAATAAGAAAATAGAGGAAGATCCTACATTGGTCCGTGTCGAGTACGCTATGTGGACCAAATGCGAAGCAAAAAGAACACTAATCCGTGCCCAGGCCGCATCGCGCCCAGGCCGCGTCGCGCCTGTGGCCCGGATGCTCTTTGGAAATCATAAATTAGCGAAAATAATTTTTAGGTCTTCTAAAATCTGGGTTATACCCATTCCTTACTCAATTTTTCCACCTAATTAAGAATATGAAGTCGAATTTTCGAAATCACGCATGGATTTTGAAATATATGAAAAATATGATTATGGGGCATTCTGAAGCACATGAGAGGTGTTTCAATATCTCCCCCTTGGGAACATTCGTCCCTAAATTTCAAAGAAACATGCGTAAGAGAAGTAATTGTGATGATTTCAGCCTGACATGAATGCAACAAATGCACTTAAACATCATTTTCAAAAAGTCTCAATATGAATATCAAAAATCACCATAAATATGTTACCATAGACATGAATGCATGTAAAATGACATGTGGGCTGAAATCTAAGACTTGAAATCATATATGGGACTTAATTTATTGCCTCAATCTTAAGTCGAGTGGAAGAGATATGGATATCACTTTTTCATGTCTGCCTCGGCTTCCCATGTGGCAATTTCAACTTGTTGATTCATTCAAAGGACCTTGACAGATGGTACATCTTTGTTTCTCAACTTTTTCATTTGTCTATCCAATATTTCCACCGAGACCTCCTCATAGGCCAAATTATCTCCTACAACACCCACAACCTCTAAGGGCACTATAGTATTTGGGTCACCCACACACTTTCTCAACATAGACACACGGAAGACCAGATGAATCATATTCATATCCATGGGCAACTCCACTTCATAGGCAACCTTACCAATTCTCCTTAAAATTCTATAAGGTCCCACAAACCTTGGGAACAATTTCCCTTTCTTGCCAAACCGGACCACACCCTTCATGGGCGAGACCTTCAAGTAAACCCAATAAATGCAAGATCTCTTCTGCTCACACTGGAATAAGACTTTTGCCTACTTTGAGCCTTCTTCAATCGCTCCCTTATTAATCTCACCTTCTTCAAAGCTTCCATAACCAAATTCGGGCCTAACAAGGCCATCTCTCGCACGTCAAACCACCCCAGCGGGGCTCTACAATGCCTACCATATAAAGCTTCAAAGGGAGCCATGTCAATACTAGAGTGGTAGTTATTGTTGTAAGCAAACTCAATAAGTGGAAGATGTTCATCCCAACTACCCTTAAACTCCAAAGCACAAGCTCTAAGCATATCCTCAAGAGTTTGGATAGCCCTTTCGGCTTAGCAATCCATTTGAGGATGAAAACCCATGCTAAGCTTGACCTTGGTATCAAGAACCCTTTGAAAGGACCACTGAAAATGAGAAGTGAATTGAGTACCAAGATTCGAAATGATAGACAAGGGTACACCATGCAATCTAACCAGCTCATAAATATACAACTTGCCATAGTATTCGACATCATAAGTTGTTTTAACTGGTATAAAGTAAGCTGACTTTGTCATTCTATCAACAATAACCCAAAGGGAATCAAAGTGTTTTTTAGTCTTTGGCAACCCAACCAAAAAATCCATGTTGATCTCTTCCAACTTCTAAGCAGGAATTTCTATGTCTTGGGCTAGGCCACGCATCCTTTGATCTTCGGCTTTCACTTGTTGGCAATTATGACAACCGACTATGAACTCAGAAATATCTCTCTTCATACCACCCCACAAATACGCCTCCCTCAAGTCTCTATACATCTTTGTGGAACCGGGGTGAATGGAATAGGATGAATTATGGGCTTCCCTCAAAATCAACTCCTTCAAGTCATCAACATTAGGCACACAACCTACCTTTGTATCTAAGGGCACCATCTCCCCCTTGGGAGAAAACCTACACTTTACCATCCTTCACCAAAGCCTTCAATTCTAGTAAGGCAGGGTCAAGGTCATGTTTTGACTTGACTTCCTAAATCAAAGAAGATTTGGAACCATCAACAACCACTAGACCACCATTTTCAACTTCCTTTAACCTAACCCCTAACTTAGCTAACCGGTGAACTTCTCCATCCACCTCCTTGTTACCAATATCAACATGAGATAGACTACCCATGGACGCTCTACTTAGAGAATCGTCCATAACATTAGCATTGTCTGGATGATAGTGCACACTCATATCATAATCCTTAAGGAGTTCTAACCACCTTCTTTGTCTCAAGTTCTGATCTTTTTGTGTGAACACATATTGGAGACTCTTGTGGTTGGTAAACATATCTACATGAACCCCATACAAGTAATGATGTCAAATTTTCAAAGCAAACACCACGGCTGCCAATTTAAGATCATAGGTGGGATAATTTCGTTCATGCACCTTAAGTTGCCTAGAGGCATATGCTATACCTTGCCATTTTGCCTTAAAACACAACCCAAACCAATTCTTGAGGCATCACAATAAACTAAAAACCCTTCTAACCCTTACGGTAAAGCCAAGATAGGAGCGGACATAAGCTTATATTTCAAAGTTTTGAAAACTCTTTTCACATTCATTGGTCCAAAGAAATTTATCCTTCTTTTGGGTCAACTTTCTCAAAGGGGAAGCAACAGAAGAGAAACCTTTCACAAACCTCCAGTAGTAACCAACTAAACCTAAGAAACTCCGAATATCTATTGGAGTCAAGAGCCTAGGCCAATTCCTTATCACCTCCATCTTCTTAAGGCCTAATTCAATACCATCACCTGGCACCACATGCCCTATAAAAGTAACTTCTTTTAACCAAAATCCACACTTTTAATATTTAGAAAACAACCTTTCATCCCTCAAGATCTGCATCACCACCCTCAAGTGATTCACATGTTCTTCCTCACTCCAGGACTAAAACAATATATCATCAATAAAGACCATCAAAGACATATCAAGGTAGGATTTAAAGACCCTATTCATGAAATCTATAAATATTGTCGGTGTATTAGTCAAGCCAAAAGACATTACCAAAAATGCAAAATGCACATACCTTATCCGAAATGTCATCTTGGGAATATCGCCCCAAAAGATATTCTATTGATTGGTGGTCTCCGGACCGAAGATCAATCTTAGAAAAGTGACTAGCCCCTTGTAGTTGATCAAAAAGGTCATCAATCCTTGGTAGAGGGTACTTGTTCTTTATGGTAGCCCTATTAAGTTACCGGTAATCAATGCACATTCTAAGGGAGCCAACTTTTTTCTTTGCAAACAATATTGGTGCACACCAAGGTGACTTGCTAGGCCTTATGAAACCTTTCTCCAACAAATCCCTCAATTGATCCTTTAGCTCCTTTAGCTTTGTCAGGGCCATATGGTAAGAGGGAATGGAAATTGGTTGTGTATCGAGGAAGAGGTCTATACCAAAGTCTATTTCCCTTTCAGGAAGAACACCGGGAAGCTCATTGGAAAAGATATCAAGAAACTCATTAACCACTGAAATCGACTCAATGGAAAGGACTTTAGACTCAACATCCCTAACCCTTACAAGATGGTAAATGCAACCCTTAGAAATCAATTTTGGGCTTTAAGACAAGAAATGAATCTACCCTTAACCACTACATTACAACTTTTTCACTCAAGAATGGGCTCATTAGGGAATTGGAATCTAACCTAAGGGTTCTACAATCAATAGAAGTATGATATGCATGTAATCAATCCATTCCAAGAATAATATCAAAATCCACCATCTTAAGTTCAACCAAATCACAAGGCAAGACTTTATGCGATATTAACACGAGATAATCTCTATAGACTCTTTTAGCAATAATGGACTCACCAAAGGGGATAGACACTTCATAAGGTTCACATGACAATTCAGGACACACATGAAGCTTATTGGCACCAAAAGGAGTAATGAAATAAATAGTGGCACCCGAATCAATCAATGAATATACATCATAATAAAAAAAGCCTTTAACATACCGGTAACAACATTGGACACCTCATTTACTCTTTGCCTTCCTTGAAGAGCATAGAACCTATTTTGCCTTGGAGCACCCCCTTGTTGGCCTCTCTTTGCCTTTTGACCCATATTAGCTTCTTAGCGTTGAGGACGACCATCTCTACTCTTGTTTTGAGCATGAGGACAATCAATAACCTTTTGACCTATCTCACTATAACCAAAGCAAGCATTAGAATTTTTCAAATATGGACCACTATGGTTTCTCCCATACCTTTGCCATTTAGGATGGATCATCCCACCATTACCACCTAGGAATCTTAGGTTAGACAACCTATCATTAGCAAACCTCTTGTTACGAGCACTGGAGGACCCTTGACCTTGGAATTTGTGACCTTGAGGATACTGGCCACCATTACAACCTTGGAAACCATACTCAAATTGAGCCCTCTTGGACTTCCCACTTCTCCTCTTTCTGAGTTTTTTACCCTTTAAGGTGTTTGGCATATCTCATGAGCCAAGAAAGTCAATATCACTCGCTAGCATGGCAGCATGACACTCTTCACCCACCAAGTCAGACACTCTGGACATAAACTTATTCATCCTTCATCTTGGATCGGCTATGAAATAAGGAGCATATTTGGAAAGCTTGTTGAATTTTAGGGCATACTCCCTCACACTCATGGAACCTTGCTTAATATTCATGAACTCCATCATTTTGGCCTCTCTCAACTTAATAAGGAAGAACCAATTAAGGAAGTCGGTTTTGAACTCCTCACAAGGAATAGCATCATCATTTCTCCTCTCTAATTTCCGTTAAGTAAACCAAATTTGGGCCACACTTTTGATTTGGTAGCCCACTAATTCTGCCTTCTCCTCCGAATTTACCCCTATGATAGATAGCACCTTATACACCTCATCGATGAACTCTTGGGGATCTTCCTCCGCCTTAGACCCATGAAACTCTAGAGGGTACATCCTTGTGAAATCCCTCACCCTTGAGGTCAGAGTAGGAGCATGAGGAGCTTAGGCCCTTTGGTTCATTTGGTTGGTCATACCATGGGCCAACATAGTGATGGCATTCCAAAACTCATCTTGGGCCATCCCTCCATCTTGAGGAGTTTGAGGAGCAGGAGGGGCTAGTTGCCCCTCTGGTGTACAGGCTCTCCTTTATCTTCCTCTTGGTAGCAGCATGATCTTGAAGAACAAAAGAGCATTCATTAGGGGGAAAGCCTTATCCTTACACCTAAATCACAACATAGATCATGAAGAAGTGAAACATTTCCTAAAATGTCTCATAGCCTCCCACTCATAGTTGTGGCACACTTCACAACCATGAAGTAGACTCTTCTTGATGCGGTGTGTTGGATATCCAGTTGGTGGTATTTAGCCCTTAATCATCATTAAATTACTTGACTTGTAAATCATGTAATAGTTCATCAACAACTTGAGAATTCTTGCCATGTAAGTTTATCAAACACATGGTGGGTTCATAATACTCAAAATCATTTAACTCAAGATTAAAATAAGAAGAGTAACTCATTGCAAATCAACTGACCAATATTGTAGCAAAACCCTCATTTAGGGTATCATGAAATCCATCACAAAGCTCATAATAGTTCATAGTTTCATAGCTCAAATCATGCATAGTCTCAATAGACAAAAATCAATTCATGGAATAAGTTTAAAACAGATATTCATGCATAATCAATCAATACTTAATAAAACCCCAACATAATTTATGTTCATATTTCATATTAAAAGATACCCATAAGTAATACAATTTGAAATTATGCAATTTTTCAGAAAAAGAGAAGATTGGGCTACATTGCAGAAAGGACCCATAGATGAAGACCCACATACCTTAAACTTTGAATTTCTTGGAATGAACTTGAATAGACTTGAAGCTTGAGATGGGTTCTTGAGTTCTAAAATTTAGCTTAAAATCCTTGAATTTGAATGAGAGATTTGATAAAGTCTTGGAGAGGTTTTAGAGAGGGTTTGGTGAATTATAGAGTTGAAAAATGGCTAAGTGTGGAAGATTTCACATTTAAATGGGCATTGGGTTATGACCACAAAACCCTTAGAAGAAATAAGAAAATTGAGGAAAATCAATCGGTGGGGGTCCAGTCTGCGATGCGGAGCAAAAACAACACTAATATGCGCCTAGGCCGCGTCATGGCTAGGGCGTGGATGCTCTCTGGAAATCATAAATTAGCGAAAATTATTTTTCCCTACTGGTCTTCTAAAACCCGAGTTATACCCATTTCCCACTCAATTTTTCCCCTAATCAAGAATATGAATTCGGATTTCTAAAATCATACATGAATTTTGAGATATTTGAAAATTACGATTATGGGGCATTTCGAAGCGCATTAGGGGTGTTTCAAGTGATTAGAGATTGAGCCTTCCATGTTTGAGGCATCAAGTTGAAATCATTTACCAGCAAAAGTAAAGGGGTTTTCCTTCTAGGTCAGCTTGTCACAACAGATTTGCCTAATATGGGTTAACTCTTTTGTATGGTTAGCGCTCTACTGCATGGGAGTGATGGTTTTACCTCGTGTGCACTCAAAGAGTAGCGGTTATGGGTTTTTCTTATAATAAAAATATGGAGTATAGGCAAACCATGAAAAGTTCATTGTTACCATATTCATAAGTGCAATAGACTGCCCCATTTCACTATCCATTGTTCGATAAGAGATGAAGCTGCTAGATTACTAGAGGTGTTAGAACTAGTGTTAATATTTATGTGGTGGTAAGGGATTCACAGTTCATTATTAAGGACATATCTAATTTGCAAATTAACAAAGTTGTAGGTAGACCATTGGGTGGTTTGCACTATAAAAATGATCCGTGCTTAAAAATATGAGAAGCGATGGAATCTAGGGACCGATTTATATATAAATCAGGATTTTTTCCTTATGACCATTCATGTTCCTTTTTGTATTATATCCAACTAGTACTTGAACAAACAAACAATTTCTTCAAACACTAGCTTTCGTTTTTGTAATAAAAATGAAAGAATCCCAAGAATCAAGAGTGGCTTACAACTTTCTATTTTTCTTCCTCATGCACCAAAGTTTGGATCTTTCAGCAACTGATGCAACGTAGAGGCCAAAAAAGTTTTCCCACAAGCTGAATCCATAGTAAGAGCTTTGACGAAGATACAATGAAAAGAGAACCGTGGATGTAGTTTTGTTTACCACAGATGGTGCAACACCTTAACCTTTTTTAGTTAAAATTGAGCCATCCTTTATATGTGCATAAGGTCTTAACAGATGATTTTTATTTGAGAATAGGTGTAAAGGTCAATTAGCTCATGCAAAAATAGATTTTGAGAGGACCTAAGGTAACAAGAACCCTCTAGTCGAAAGTCAGTTTACAAACTTTCTTACTGATTGAGTTTTGATATATGATTTTATAAAAGCTAGGTAATACAATGACTCTAAGTCATATACATGTGATATTATCAATTTTTAAGTATTCAAGGTATATATTAGATGTTGTTTAGGTTTATAAGGGATCCTTTACATCAACACTTGTACAAAGGATTTCTTTCGTTTAAGTTTTTGTATAAGTTTAAGAAAGGATCAGCTTCAAATGACCATATCACTAAGAGTATAAAGTGTTAGGTGGCTCATAAACTATTGAATTAAGGGTCCCTGAATCCTTTTTCAAACACCACCAAGATTGCCTCATTTGGAGTTCAAAGTAAAAAGTTATGCCCATTTAAGTGAAGAGTGTCAAACTAGTATTCTCTGGGCGTCTCGCCCCGAGATGGTATCCTTGGCATAGCCAGCACCCAGAGACTATTGCTAGCCCCCAGGGGAATCACTTGGCCTCATCACATTTATTTAATCATAATCTAACCGTGGAATACATCAACAATCAAGTATACGTAATGAAAAATAATAACAATTCAATAATCAAAGGACAAAGGCCTACCCATCTATCAATTAACTGAGTAAGACTAGTATGAAAGAAACTAGCAAAAAACATAATCCAATCACAACTTGACAATCTAATCTATGAAGCCTCTATCCATCGACAGAGTGGTGCTAATGACAGACCCATGGTTACCTCTAAATATAATAAAATAAGTTTAAACTCAAAGCTAGCAAAGAAACATGATATCCTCTAAAAGCAAGAGAGGACTCATGGATCAGCTAAATGCAAATAGGTCCTCAATGGAGCACCTATTGATGACTGCTAGGACATGTCTCTGCATCATGAAAAGATGCAGACCCAAATGGACATTAGTGACATATACAATTATGTAAAATGGAAGAATGAAACATGTAACAGTAGAATAACATCAACTCAAATAGCTCAACTCAAGAAGTAGGAAACGCAATGAGTATGTCAAGAATCTAAAGTACGAATACAATTTCAATAATGACCACTCATAAACCATCTAATCCAATCCACTCAGAGTATTATCATGACCTATATTGGAGTTTCTCAAACTGAAAACCATCACCTATGAGTCGATGATGATACAACAAAGTAATATCATTGTCATGTCCATCCAATACATTGCCAAGGTAAATAACATCCCATCAATGGATCTACAATCAATAACATCAAGTCCTCTTTCTGGGACATAGGGAAACATCTGATTTTATGGTTCAATCCTCTTCTACTCTGGCTACGTAGTTATTGAGTTCACGTTTGACTTACTCTTACTCAATTTAGTGCTCAATACTCCCGCCAAGACTCAACATGCTCATAGGACACCAAACATATGGTTAATGCATTCAATTACTCTTAAAGGACATTTGTCAACTTAATTCATCACATCAACTATGAATTCTTTGGTTAGAAACATTCTTTTATGAATTAGCTCTTGACTCAGAAATACTCTTGATCATGCATCATTCTAACTCGTAGTATTCAGGAAAACAAAAAGTAGAGTTAAAGCATTTAGGAATTCTATAGAGTCTTTAGGCTCAAATCATACTCATGCATACCCATTTAAGTGCAATATGTAAAATAATAAGAATTCATTCAAGGGTTCATATAGAAAAGTAAAATCATCTACGCTAAGTATTTAATTCATAATAATAGTAATACATGCAAGATAATATAGGAATACATTAGGATTTAAAAAAAAACTTTCAAAAAACATTCATGGAAAACTCAATTCGTTCACAACTCTATCAATTCGGATTATGGGGCACATGGAAGAATATAATCTATGTTCTAGTTAGCCTTACATACCAGAAGTTTTGATTTGTGAAATGACTTGGAAAAACTCACAATTTCTTCTTGAAACTCTAGTTTTTTCTCCCCTTGAAACCTTGATCTAAGTTGAAGAATGTATTTTAGCGTAAAAGAGTTAAATACATATGTTTAAGGACTTATTTAAGTATGAAGATCAAAATAATCCTTCTTAAAAATGCTATCAAAGTCGTCCACAGGTCAATCTACTGCCCGTACATACCCATCCATAAGTTTTTGGCAAATCTTAGGGTCTCTGGATCTATTCCACGAGCCAAAACCATGGCCAGTAGAAGCATTTATGACTTGTAGTTTAGTCTATCAATTTGGGAGCTCAAAAATAGACTTTATGAAGTTTTTCAATAGTTAACACGATGGGCTGTCATTCAAACCATGGACCATAAGTCGGGTCGTCATTTCACTCTGCACTAGCAGTCTGTAGTAAAATGGTCATAACTTTTTACTCCAAACTTCAAATTAGAAGAAATTGATGGTGTTGGAAAACTAATTCAAAGATATTACATTTGGTAGCTCATAGGCCACCTAATTATTTGTGTGATAAAATTTATGGTCATTTAAAGTTGACCCTTGTATAATCTAACTCGAGAAACTCAATTGGTAGGAAAGTTTTACATTCAGTTAAGTACTAGAGATCTCTTACGACCCTAATCCACTTCTTATATATAAGAATGATTCTTAAAATAAATGTGGATGTAAGAATAGTATTGTAGGTGTCACAATATCTCCCCCTTGGATCATTCGTCCTCAAATAATGAGTAACTAGGACACTTATCAAGCACAAACACCATCCAGAACTCAAATACTCAAATACTTGAATACTCATACTCTAGAAATCAACTTCAACTTAGGATTCACAATTGAAAGATTATTTCTAAAATTATCATTAGGCACAAATACAATTAAAGACTTCGCATACTCAAATACGTGTAGACTCAAGAGGAGCATCAACTAAGAGATAAGAACTCAACTAATAATGGGGAACTAACTCTGCGAATAGGAATGAATTATTACAATCAATTTAATCATTGAGAGGTATGAATAGGTTGGGGTATCTACCTTCATATCCTATTCAGCTTCTCATGTGGCCTCTTTAACAGATTGACTTCTTTATAAGACTTTTACAGATGCAACCTCTTTAGTTCTAAATATGCGAACTTGACAATCAAGAATTTGGACTGGGATCTCCTTATAACTCAAACTATCCTTCACCTTAATGCTTTCAATAGGCACAACCAAGGATGGATCTCCTAAACATTTCTTAAGCATAAAGATGTTAATGACCGGATGGACGACTGCTAGCTCTTGTGGCAGCTCCAACATATAAGCTATGTTTCCCACTCTCTTCACAATTTGATAGGGACCAATTTACCTAGGAATAAACTTTCCTTTCTTCTCGAATCACATTACACTCATCATGGGTGATATTTTCAAGTATACCCAATCATATATATCAAACTCTAGGTCCCTTCTCCTAACATCAGTGTAGGACTTTTGGGGACTCTATGTTGTTCTCAATCTCTCTTGGATGATCTTTACTTTCTTTATAGCTTGGTGTACCAACTTTGGCCCAATCACCCCTACTTCACCTACCTCAAACCATCTAATCAGTGATCTACATCTCCTCCCTCAGAGAGCCTCATAAGGAGACATTTGGATACTCGAACGACAGTTATTATTGTAGGCAAACTCAATAAGGGGTAAATGATCATCCTAATTGCCTTTGAAGTCAATGACACATGCTCTCAACATGTCCTCCAAGGTTTGTATCGTACGTTCTGGTTGGCCATCTATCTAAGGGTGGAAAGTAATACTAAGGTTCATCTTTAAACCTAGGCCTTTTTGATAGGACATTCAGTATTGAGCAGTGAATTGAGCTCCCCAATTGAAATGATGGTACCACCAAGAAGTAGGCTGATTTATTCATCCTATCAACAATCACATAGATGGAATCATACTGTCTACAAGACCTCGGTAAGCCTGTGATAAAATCCCTATTGATTATCTCCCACTTCCATTTGGAAATTTCAAAATTCTAGGCTACTCCACATGGCCTTTGGTGCTTAACTTTTACTTATTGGCAGTTTGGGCACTTAGAAGTAAAGTCTGCAATGACTCTCTTCATTCCACTCCACCAATAAATCACTTTCAAGTCATGGTACATTTTGGTAGACCTTGGATGGATGGAATATCTAGAGTTATAGGCTTCTGCCATGATCCTTTTCCAAATACCATCAACATTTGGATCACACAATCTACTTTGGTATCTCAATATCCCATCTCCACCTATGATGAAAGACATCACTTTCTGCTTATATATATCTTCTTTCAAGCAGAGTAATATGGGATCATGGTCTTACTTCTCCTTTACCTTTACTACAATGGGTGATGTAGACTCATTATGCACAAGTATTCCACCTTCACCAGATTCATCAAAATGAACTCGCAATCTCACCAATCTTTGCACCTCCTTAGCTAACTCTTTCTTCTCTTCTTCCACATGAGTGATGCTTCCCATAGACAACCTGCTATAAGTATCAACAACCACATTAGCTTTACCTAGGTGGTAGAAGATGCTGATGTCATAGCCTTTGAGAAACTCAAGTCATCTCCTCTATCTCAAGTTCAGCTCCTTCTAGGTGATGACAAATTGGAGGCTCTTATGGTTTGTGAATACATCGACATGTGCTCCAAATAAGTAGTGGTAACAAATCTTGAATGCAAACACCACCATAGCCAATTCTAAGTCATGAGTTAGATAGTTTCTTTCGGGTTTCTTAAGTTGTCTAAAAGCATAAGTTATGACCTTACCCTTCTGCATCATATCACATCCTAATCCCACTCTAGAAGAATCACAATAGATCACAAAATCATCAGTCCCCTGAGGTAAAGTCAACACTAGTGCAGTTTTTAATATGGTTTTCAACTCTTGGAAACTTTTCTCACACTCATTGGACCACTAAAACTCAGCTTTGGTTTGAGTTAGCTTAGTCAATGGCAAGGATATAGAAGAGAATCCCTCAACAAATCTATGGTAGTAACCATCTAACCCTAGAAAACTTCTTATATCAGTTGGAGAGGTGGGTCTAGGCCAGTTCTTAACTTCCTCAATCTTTTGCATATCGACTCGAATATCATCACCCTAAATAATATGGCCTAAAAAAGCTAGGTACTTGAGCCAAATCTCACACTTGGAGAATTTTGCATATAACTCATTATACTTAAGCATCTGAAGAACAATTCAAAAGTGATTAGCATGCTCTTCCTCATCTCTAGAGTGCACCAAAATATTGTCAATGAACACAATCAGGAATATATTAAGGAATTGCCTGAGTACTCTATTCATTAAATCTATGAAAGAGGCAGGATCATTGGTCAATCCAAAGGACATTATTATATGGGTCCAAAAACCCATCTTCGTGGTGTCACATTCTCTCCCTTTGAACTGGTGATAGCCTGATGTGAGGTCTATCTTGGAGAAAATAGTGTCACCCTGAAGTTGGTCAAATAAGTTATCGATCCTTAGAAGATGATAGTTGTTCTTAATTGCCACCTTATTCAATTGGCGATAACCTATACACATTCTGAAGGAACCATATTTCTTTGGCACAAATAAGACTATAGTGCCCCATGGAGTGATACTCGGCCTAATAAATCCTTTATCAACATATCTTTTAATTACTCTTTTAGTTCTTTCAATTCAATAGGAGCCAGTCTATATGATAGAATAGAGATAGGTAGGGTATCATGCAGAACATCAATCCTAAATTTGACCTCTCTATCAGGAGGGACTCTAGGCAAATTGTCAAGGAAGACATCAGGAAACTCATTGACAACCGAAACTGACTCAAAGGGTGGAGACTTTATATCATTAGCCTTATCTCATGACATGATAGATACACCCTTTAGAGATTAGCTTTCAGGACCTAAGGTATGAAATAAACGTATGCTTAGGCACTGTAGAATGACGTACTCTTTCATTCTACAACAAACTTATTCTAAAATGGAAATTTGACTCTCTGAGTTCTACAATTGATAGAGGCATATCAGGGTGAAACCAGTCCATGCGAAGAATCCCATCAAAGTCAATCATCTCTAACTCAACTAAGTCTACCAAAGTATCACTATGATAGATAGACATGGTGCAATCACTATATAGCCTTTCAAGTAAAATGGTCTCACCAAAAGGAGTCAAAACAATAAAAGACTCAAGAAGACATTCATGAAGGATCTCAAACTTACTAGCCACATATGGAGTTACAAATGATAAAGTGGTTCCTAGTTCAAGTAAGGAATACACATCATTGGAAAAGACTCGCAGTATGCCTATGACAACATCTGGTACAACATTCGGATCCTGTCGGTTGCACATCGTATACAAAGAGTTTATAGCCCCACTTGCATTAGTAGTGGCACCTCTCTAATTATCACTGGCTGGTGGTGTTATCAAATACTAAGCTTTATTACTTCCTTCACCATGTATTCTCATTGGGCACTCATTCTGGAAGTGACCAGTCTGTCTGCACCTATAGCAAGCATTTGTGCCCTTATGGCACTCACCTAGGTGGAGTTTGCCACACATGTTAGATGGTGGTTTCCCACTTAAACCTTGAGTCACACTAGCTTGGGATTGAGAACCCTGAGCTTTGAAATTCTAATGACCCTGTGACTTCTGATCGTACATGTTACTTGGAGCTAGTGCACTTGCTGAGGATGGTGCATAATTCGAAGAACTTTTCTTAAAATAGGACTTGTCCCCCTCACTTTGCTTACCCTAGCTAGGCTCTTGCCCTTCTAACTTAGCCTGTTTGCTCAAATGCTCCTCCCTATCCCTCTTCTTATCCTTCTTAAGTTGTTTTGCATAAACCATAAGCCTAGAGATGCCCATGCCCAAAATCAACACTGTCACTTTGTAGTCCTTTTTCACATGCTTGCCCAAGCCAGATCTGAACTTTTTCATTCTAGATCTCATGTCAAGAAAAATATCTAGAGCATACTTAGATAACTATTTAAACTTGAGGCTATATTCTTTGACGGTCATCCCTTTCTGCTTCAAGTTAACAAACTCCTCAACCTTCGTTTCCCTCAACTCTTGTGGAAAGAAGTGGTCAAGAAAGGCATTCTAAAACTCATTCCAAATGGCAGGCTTGACATCCTTACCTCGGCTCTCTTCTCATTGATTGTAACAAATATTTGTCACATCCTTAAGTTGATAGGAAGCAAGTTCAACTCCCTCAATCTCAATCACATGCGTAGTTTTCAACACCTTCCACATTTCAACAATAAAACTCTTGGGGGTTTTCTCAAGCTTAGACCTTGTGAAGAGTAGTGGATTCATCCTCAGAAAATCTATAAGTCGCGCTGCAACAATCGACTCTTAGGAGCTAGAACTAGGTGCCTATGAACTCTGATTCCCACTCTGAGCGGCTACCAATTGGGTGAGCATAGTGATAGCTCCTCTGATGTCAGCCTCTGTTGTAGGAGTAGACGAAGTAATAGGTGCTTGAGGAGCCCCAATGAGTCTAGCATGTCGACCTCATCCTCTTGTGTCCATCTGAGTAAGTACCTCTGGTGGAGGATTCTTAGTATTACTAGCTGAAGCATCTCTTTGGGTGGCGATATGATTAAGAAGCATGATCAGCAAATGCGTAATGCATGAATCAGATAGATATTTAATAAAGTTAAACTCTATCTCACGAACTCAGAATACAAAAGAAGTGTAATAATTCCTAATGTCCTATAGTCTCCTGCTTATAAAGTATGGTGCATATCACACCTATAAACAACACACTACTAGACACGGCTTTATAGACTCCCTAGGATACTTAAACTCTATGCTCTGATACAAAGTTTATCACGCTTTGAGAGAGCATCCTTGGCATTGATGGCACTCATAGACTATTTCTAGCCCTCAAGTGAATCACTTGTATCATCATATTCATTCACTCACAATCAAAGGGCGAAAGATATTAATGATCAAGTTTACTTAATGGAAAGTAATAATAATTTGATAATCAAAGGCCAAAGGCCAAATCATATGTCAATCAACAGAATAAGACTAGTATGAATGAAACTAGCAAAAATTATAATCCAATCACAACTCAACAATCTAGTTTATGAAACCTCTATCCATCGATAAAGAGGTGCCAATGGCAAACCCATGGCTACCTCAAAATTGAATAAAATAAGTCTAAACTCAAAGCTACAAAAGAAACATGATATCCTTCAAAAGTAGGGGAGGACTCACCAATTAGTTGAATACAAGTGGGTCCTCAACGGGACACCTATTGATGATTGCTAGTACCTGTCTCTACATCATGAAAAGATGAATGCCTAAATCAACATCAGTATGTAGAATGTGCATGTATGTGGCAGAATGAATCATGTAAAGGTAGAACAACATCAACTCAAATAGCTCATCTAAAGAAGTAGGAAACATAATCAACATGTCAAGAGTCTAAAGTAAGAATATAGTTTACACAATGACAACTCATATACCATCTAATCCAATTCAATCAGAGTACTATTAAAAGTCATATAGGAGTTTCTCTAACTGGCAAACTATCACCTATGAGCCGGTGATGATAAAATGAACTGATGCCATTGTCACATCCATATAATACTTTGCAAAGGTAAAAGACACCCATTAGTGGATCCACAATCAATAACATCAAGTCCTCTTTATGGGACAATATGGAAACATCCAATTTTATGGTTCAATCCTCTCTTACGTTGGCTATGTAGTTATTGAGTTCAAGTTGGACTTACTCTTACTTAATTTATAGCTCAATACTCCTCCCAAGACTTGACATACTCATAAGACACCAATCCTGTGGTTAACTCATTCAATTAGTCTCATTGGACATTTGTCAACTCAATTCATTGCATCAACTATCAACTCTTTGGTTAGAGACATTGTTTTAATATTTAGGTCTTGACTCATAAAGACTCTTTATCATGCATCATTCTAACTCATAGAATTTAGGAAGACAACTCCACCCCGATTAAGATCCATACCGGACCAGGCCGGATTCCACGAAGGGATCCAGTGCCCTTTTAGAGTTAAAGCATTTAGGGATTCTATATACTCTTTAGGCTCAAATCATACTCATGCATACCCATTTAAGTGCAATATGTAAAACAATAAGAATTCATTCTAGGGTTCATGTGGAAAAGTTATATCATCTATTTCAAGTATTTAAATCATAAAAATTGTAATTCATGCATGATTAAATAAGAATACATTAGGATGTGAGAAAATCCTTCAAAAAAACATTCATGGAAGACTCAATTCATTCACAACTCTATCAATTCGGGTTATGGGGCATATGGAAGAATATAATCCATATTCTAGTTGGCCTTACATACCTAGAAATTTTAATTTTTGGAATGGCTTGGAAGAACTCACATGATCCACTTGAAACCCTAGTTTTTTCTTCCCTTGAAACCTTGCTCTAAGTTGAAGAATGTGTTTTAGCGTAAAAGAGTAGGAAAAATATGGTTAACGACTTGTGTAGGTATAAAAGCGTCAAGTTAAGGATTTGAATGGGTGGGAACAAATATTCTTAAAAATGTTGTCAAAGTTGTCCACAGGTTAATTTACAGCCCATAGAAACTTCCACAGTCCATAGGAAACCATCCATATACTTTTGGGCTAATTTTGGGGTCTGTGGATCTATTACACGAGCCCAAACCACGGCCCATAGAAGCATCTACAACCCATAGTTGGGTCTGTCAAGATGGGGTGTGAAAAATTAACCTTTTGATGTTTTTCACGAGTTAATAGGATGGGTTGTCATTCAAACCATGATCTGTAAGTCATGTCATCATTTCACACTACACTGGTAATCCATAGTAAAATGGTCATAACTACAACAACATTACCCCAATGCCTCAAAGGCTCCCACCCATTGCGGGGTAAGGGGGGTCGGATGTACGCAGCCTAACCCCTATGTTTAAAAACATAGCGCGACTATTTTCGGATGACCCATGATTAGCGTCAACAGTTGCATTGACTAGCTGCTACTTCACAATTGAAAGAAGCGCAGACAGTTTAAAGAGCCATTTTGCTTTATTCCATCATACCCCAATGCCAAAAAATAGTGAATCTTTGGCTCCATCCGAGATTGATGGAAATAAAATGGTCATAACTATTTACTCCAAACTCCAAATGAGGTAAAATTGGTGGCATTGGAATATAATTCAAGGATCATTCAGTTGGTAGGTAATTAGACACCTAATTCTTTGTGTGCTAAAAGTTATAGTCATTTAAAGTTGCCCTTGTATAATGTGACGTAAGAAACTCACTTGATAGGAGAGTTTTGAATTTGGCTAAGTACTAGAGGTCTCTTATGACCCTAAACCACTTACCATATACAAGAATAAGTCTCTAAATATAAGTACATGTAAAAAATAGAGTTGTGAGGTATCACACTGGATCAGCATCTATGACCCCTCAACTACTGGTTGTAGTTCAAACTATGAGCCCTCAATCCCAACTCATTAAAATGTTTTCCAAGATAGTTTTTTAGTTCAAATCCCTACCGACCCAACCATGAGTTGTAGGGGTCCCTACTAGATGTAGTTTGGACCCATTAAAGGCACTTTATGACCTCGAACTCTACCTAGTTTTCATGAATGGATTTCTCTGACTCATAGAGGCTTCTACAGAGCATAGATTGCCCCATAGATGACCTGGGCAGCTTTCTAAGAATGGCAATTTTACTCCTTTCACATTCTTTCTAAGCCTAAACTTGTAATTTTTACACCAAATTAAATTATTAAACATCACCATTTAACCTCATTACGTGTAAACACATTCTCAAGACTTTAAACAAGATTCAAGAGGAGAAAAGCTAGGGTTTTAAGCGAATCTATTAAGTTTTTCAAAGTTTTCAAGAATCTAAATCTCTCAGATATGTAAAAGACTACCTAAAATATTGGATTAAGCCCATCCATGTGTCATTCTTCATCTTCTTGAGTCAAAATTATGCCAAGAGGTCGAGTAAGAAGAACTCCAAAAATCCTAAAATTCAAATTGTCTATGTTTATTCTGAGTCTTCATGCATATTTATGAATGTATTGATGGCATACATGTAGACTATATGAGATTTGAGTATTTTGTTGTACTAGTTGATATGAAGCCTTGTTGCATAATTCCATGTATAACTTTATGCATCAATTAAATTGAAAATATGGGTAATGACCTGGTTGGTCATTTTTGGCTTTATTTGTGAAAATTATTATTTTACCTTTGATAAGTTACTTTGGGCCTATTTTGAACTATTTTAATGGTTAGAACTTGAATCCTGATTTTTAAAAGTTGAAAATATGAGTTTTGGTCCTTTTGAAAGCCTAAGTTGTTGAAAAAGTGAGTTCTTATGTCATTCTGAGTTTTGGAGGTTGGATTTGGGATCTGTAAAATCCATTAGCTCTGAATTGTCGAAACTAAACTACAAGAAGTTGCAAAACTAAATTTGGAGTTAAAATGATGTTTTTAGGCCTAAAGAGGTATTTTAATCATTTCCAAAACCAAAGTTTAACTTCGTTCAACATTCGAATTTCGAAAGCTCAGACCAAAATTTCAACAATTTCGGATAGTGAAACTAATGCTAAAAGTGATCTCGTCATAATTTTTGAAGTTTCTGAGGGTAATTTTGCCAAATGTTGCAAATTATTGGTGTCAATCCTTATGCAAAAATTCTAGCCTGACTCTGATACCAATTATTGCTAAAATATCATGGATTAACTAGCACACAATCACAGGATAGAGAAGAAAAAATAACATAAAGATTTTAACAAGATCTAGCTAGGCCTAACCCTCTAAGTAAAAACAAAGATAGTTTTCCACTATGAAAGAAAAAAGAAGAAGTTTGCAATGTTTTCCAGCTCTTAGGACTACTATATTGTGAACTCTTTGTTTCCTACAGAATTCCTAACAATATTCCCTATATATAGACTCCAAGTAGTCCTAAACTTATTAAAAAAATGTTCTCTAATCCAAAAAGGATAATATATTTCTTTCTCAAATCTATTAGGATAAGGGTCCTCCTAAAAAACAGGGATTATGAATTTTCAAAAACTTACAAGGAAAATATTTCAAGACATAATTAATGATAATCTTAATGACAATTAAATGTCTATCTATGAATTATGTAGCTATAATAGTAGAATTACTCACAATGCAGAAAAATATATAAATTTCTAAAGATAATAAAGAATAACTAATTATAGAAAACGATGGGATAGTGCAAAGTCACTAGCATGGTAAGGAAAATATGCTTGCGGTGGAACATGAATTTTAAAAGGTGAAAGTTGTTGCGTTTAGTTCGCTCCTTTCGATTTGCCCTTATTCTGTAACAGATACTATTGATTGGTATATATGAACTTTGAATAGTCACGAGTTGGAGACACTTCTTTATATTAATGAAATCGATTGCAATAAATGAATCCAATTGGGATTTACTCTTCCGGATTATTAACAAATGTGAAAACTTGATAGGAAAGGATGATACATCATCAAAAGTGGGTATTCGAAGTTGCACAAGGCTACACACTACCCCAAATGGACAAATTTGGCGAAAAATCTAGGAACTGAAGATGCCTTTCTATGTTGAATTTTGTTTTGAGAGCTTTCAGTGATGTACTTCCAATGGGTAATAACTTGATGAATGAGAAGATTCTTCAATCCGGCCTATGCCCTGCATCCCTCCAAGGGACAAAAGCAAAATTGCACTATTTAATCGAGTGCAATGCGACAAAATAAGTTTGGCTAAAATCATCATTGGGATGGTGACAATCAGGACTATTACTGTTGAATTGGCTTAAGTTGTGGATTGATATCGTGAATTTGGAATGCTAGAAACAACCTTGTCTGGAAGGAAAAATCTTTGCAGCCTAAAATTGTTATTTGGAAGGCAACTTGATTTTGGCATAATTAGACTAAGGGAAGAATGCTAACCTCTAGTTTATTGCGATAGAAACTGACTCTACAACAAAATAGTGTCCTTTTGGTGAGAGTATCCTTAAATGTAATATAAATGCTTCTTGGGATCTTTCTTCGAGAATAATAGGGGTCAGCATACTATTCTGGAGTTCTCATGCAAATATCCCTTGATATAAGGGAGTTGTTCTTTCCTTTTTCCGCTGCTTGATCCTTCTTGAATCTTGCATACAATCATCAAAATTAGCCCTAACATTTCTTACTAATTCACGTTTTTAATCATTTTGGAGATTGTTATCAAAATTCACATCTCATATCATAAAAAAGAAATTATAGGTGTAACACAATTTATATTTGATGCTTTGTAGGAAAAAATATTTGGTATTTTCTATTGATAATGAGATTATTTTGAATACATATTATTAAAAAAACTCATTGAAAAGAACTATTATATATTTTTTATTTTATTTTAAAAAATATAAAATAATTTTGGGAGGGGGAGGGGGGGGATGAAGGAGTTTTTTACAAAAAATTACAATTTCTTTTTAAAAATCATTGGTTGGTTTGGGGACCGGGGGGTTAGAAAAATATTTTATAATTTATTTTATAATATTCTTTTACAATAATAATATTTTAATATTTAATTTTAATTAATAGTATAATTTATTTATTTTTTATAAAGTGTAATGTTTGTCCATGTGGAGCGTGGTGTGGTTTTTTTAAAAATAAAAAAGAAAGTGTAGTATACACATCATAGTGAGAATATGATAAAAGATAGAGGCATGTTTGTGAAACTAATAAGTGATAGTTTAGGTATAAAACCTACACTTCGAATAGTTTAGGTATGAAACTCAAAAAAAGAAAAAGGATAATTCGAGTGTGTTTTTGACACTTATGTCAATACAATACTAAAAACTTTCTAAATTTAAATTAATCAAATTCAAGTCGTGAATCATTGGGTATTGCTTTCCATTACTCATTAAAGATGTCAGGAAAAGTTAAACACGCAGAGAAGTAGCTGAATCGGTCGACAACTTGGTACTATAATGTGCTTAACTCACTACCTGGTATAGTATTTGGGATGAAAAAAGAAAATTTGATGATTAGCCAACATGTAAATTTTTTGAAGGAAATGTCATGCTGACTCAATTTGTATTGTAGTTTTAGTTATAACAACAACAACAATAAAATACCCAGTAGAATTCCATAAATGAGCTCAGGAGAGGGTATAACATATGCAGACCTTACCACTACCTCATACAAGTAGAGAGGATAGATTTGAATTTATAGATGACATTGCTTCAATGTGATTCCTAGCCAGAGGATATCAGGTAACACCACCCCCAAAAAATATCTTATTTAATCCTTATGTATTATTATTTTCAACCTTTATATTTTTAAATTAAACTCAATATTTATATCCATATCTATGCTATCTTAAAAGTGAAAGCCCATAAAGTAAAAGTTAAATAACTTTTTACCCTCTTTATTATACTTAACAATCCTAATCATATAAGCAAGCGCTTTATTGATCTTGTTTATCAGTTTGAAGAGTCGCAATACAAAATGTCAAGAGGCAACTCTCGTTAGGCCGTTATCCAAGATGCTAACGTGAAGAGATGCCACTGTACTCAATTCACAAAATGAATAAACTAGCCAGTTGCTACCACCAATTATGTTTCTTAAGTCTTTCGAAACTAAAATTCAACATCAAAGTTCCTAAACAGTAACACAATAGTGGCTGCAGCGAAAGGAAATTCCTAGGGATTTACCTATGAACCAATACGCATGAAATTTTGATTATAATCCGCAGGAAATTTGCATGTAAAAAGGACTTGTCAAGTAGTGAGATTGAATTACAGGGACAAGAAGGGGCTAAACTCATTGATTTGGATAGCATAAAAATTGCACAATCATCCTCTATGAATAAGCCTGATTTTCTGTGAGAAACGAAATTTCCATATAGTAAATATTGTCCTGTGACGAAGATGAAGAAAAATATTTATGGAAGACAGCCTACTCCAAAGCAATGAATAAAAGAAATACTAATGAGAAAATCAGGTTCTACTTTGTTTACGCTTTAATTTCTTGCCATTTAGAATTTATAACATCAGAAGTTTTACCACTATTAGGGTAAATGTGTTATCTCAAATACTATTCTATTTTGTAGGTATGACTGATATCATAATTTAACAAGGTCATATACGTATTACCAAGTAAAAATAAATTCCTCATTAGGTGATAATGCAAAGTTTCATCCTATGAAGATTTTTTAAGTCATAATCATCACATATGGATTATTCAAACTAACTAACATCGATGAAGTCTACTTCTAGACTGTGATTTTGAAATTCTTATATCCTTATGTTAGCCCTTGTGGAGGAGCCAGTATTCTCGTCAAGAGTATTCATACTTTTAGAACATGAGTGGGTGATTTGTAGATCGCTTGACAAAATCAGAGAATTTGAAAATCGAAACGAAATTATATTGAAGTGTTCTCTCTTGGAGATTGTGCGTTTTTACTAGCCAATACACATTCTACATATCGTTAGGACTTGAAGGCTTAATAAAAAGTTATCCTAATCACCTATTCGATTTTTAGACAAAAATTTTTAAAAAAAATAAAAGGGGAACAACAACACAAGCTACTCTTCACAAGATGATTTATCACATCTCTTATTCAACATTGAAGAATA
The DNA here is from genome assembly GCA_025774065.1 of Solanum ossicruentum. Classification (NCBI taxonomy): domain Eukaryota; kingdom Viridiplantae; phylum Streptophyta; class Magnoliopsida; order Solanales; family Solanaceae; genus Solanum; species Solanum ossicruentum. The sequence goes on along the minus strand of JAOTQR010000069.1, from coordinate 9,385,576 downwards.
TGCTAATATTTTTCTTTGTCAATTTTCTGTTCCCAATTTTAAGTCAATTCTTTGTTTTCCTTTTTGAGTTGATTTTTAGTGGTTGAAGAAATTAAAGAGTGTAAATTTAATTTCTTGAATAGCCATATATCCTAGGGATAGAATGTCCATATCAAATCATTTGCATCGTGTAAAGATCACTATCCTAATGAGAGTTTCCTGAAAAGGCCTAAGTATATTCCTTCTACATTTCTCCTAAAGATACCTTGCATCATTCATTCTCTTTTCAATTATTTTGTCAATATTCATACAAACAAGTCACTGTATGAGATCCACACATTTGTAATTTGCAAAAACTTACTCCCTCTGTTCACTAATTCAAAAATAAATTTTCACTTTTGTTTATCACTTTTAACATAAAAAAATATTATTATTTTTTCCTTATGTTCTACCCCAGAGATTAATTTCTTATTTTCCTACTCAATTTTCAAGAGAAAATATCAAAATCTAATTAATTAATTGAGGTGATATGAGAAATAGTCCTATCAATCAATAATTTTTTAATAGGTGTGCCAAGTCCAAATATCACATGTAAAAGTGAACAAAGCGTGTGTATTATAATTTTTTTAGTGTATTAATATTTATGCAAATAATATACTTTACTAATATTGATATTAATTTACAACAATGTATAAATGGATGACTTAGTATACACGTGCTGTGAAACTAATACTTCTTAAATTATAGTAACCCCTCTGTTTCAACAATTTGAATTGCATCAAACTTCTCGTTCAAACTTCATCTAAATAAGAACTCAAAACCTGAAATCAATCCAATTGGAGGTTCTTTCTGCATAAGAAGTAGCATGCAAAAGACGACCTAGAAAGACAATACAAAGATAGGATTTCAACATAAAAGCGATAATGGCTATGAAAGGGAGCAAGTAAATTTGTTTGTCCTATTTTGACATGACACGGAATTTGAGAAAATAGAAGATATTTGAACATGGTGGTTTAAAAATATGTCAAATGTATCAAGTGAACAATCGGAGTTGCTAAAAAAAGATTTAAAGACATTCTTTTATTGAAATGGAAGAAGTAATTTTGGAATTTTACTAATTTTTAGATAATATATTCTCCATGGAGAATACTGGTGCAAATATGAGCATCCAGAGCATTATTTTTGAAGTCACGTCAAAAAGTTAAGTTGATCAGATCATGCAATTGTTGCTAAAAGGGAGCCAAATTACATGCATTTCATGCCTTTTGTAGTTTAATATTCTCCTCTCTCCAAGCGTGCTTTGTAGGTTAATGAAAATTCCATCCCTCTTCTCTTTGGTACTTGCAAATCTTGATATTGTTTGTTTATCAAATGGGACGGCCTCCTTGTTGTGACAAAGCAAATGTGAAAAGAGGCCCTTGGACTGCTGAGGAAGATGCAAAAATCCTTGCTTATGTAGCCACTCATGGAATTGGCAACTGGACCTTGGTTCCTCAAAAAGCAGGTATCAGTAATGTATATATGTACCTACAAATTTAAATTATGGATCTGCTTTTAACATGTTTGTCTCAAATGGAAGGTCTGAATAGGTGTGGAAAAAGCTGTAGACTGAGATGGACCAATTATCTACGTCCTGACCTTAAGCATGATAACTTCACACCTCAAGAAGAAGACTGCATCCTTGAGCTTCACAAAACCATAGGTAGCAGGTTAGTTTTCTTTTACCCTCTAAAAGATTTAAATATGGTATGAAAGAATTTCTTTTTTCCTTCACACTGCTTTTAACAAGTCATGATTTGAATGTTTAGGTGGTCTTTAATAGCAAAGCAATTGCCTGGGAGAACAGATAATGATGTCAAAAATTATTGGAACACAAAGCTGAAGAAAAAGCTAGTGAACATGGGAATTGATCCTGTAACACATAAACCATTTGCCCAGGTCTTTGCTGAGTATGGGAAAATCAGTGGTCTTCCAATTCAAAATGCAAGAAATCATATCCAATTGTCCAACAATACCACTGACAAAAACCAAGTTTCCATGGAATCAAAGCAATTTCGATTCAACATTACGAATGACCAGTTGCATGAAAACTATATATGGGATTCTAAGGAGACACACAGTTTTAGTGAAGTTCCCCCACTGATTTCATCAACAACATCTTGTAATGCCATAGGATACCACAACCCCCCTTCTTTCTCTTCTCTGCAACCATCTTCATCCTCTTGGAATGAGTTTATACTTGGAGACCCTTTTACAATCTCAGGTGCAGAGCAAAAACAGGGGACACTTTTGTCAAACTCACTTCCCAAGGAGAATCCAGGAGTTACTGAAGTTGAGAAAATGCAACCTGTTGAAGAAGCTACTTGTTCCTATGCAATGGATTCATTCGTAGACACTATCTTGGCTCACGACAAGCAAATGTTAATGGATTTTCCACCACTTCTAGATGTCTACCTCGATTATTGACTCTTGATATACGTGGTGTTGCTATTTTTCTAGTTGGAATAATGACAAGAGAAATGTTTAATTTGCTTAGCCAGTTTTCAGTTTCCTTGGCTTTTGTTCTAATATTTAGCATATGAGGTTTTCACTTCCCTTTTTGTCACAGACAAAGCAATGTGAGCCCTTTCAAGAATGAGTGCCACTGCAACATTCAGCATTAACAATTCCAAATCTAAAAACGAATCACAGTTTTAGTAATGACTGGTGGTTAAGGCAGACAAATGTATGCGTATTCATGAATTAATAACATGGTATACCTGCATCAAGTTCATAAATCCCAACAAATGAATATGAGGTAAACAATCTTAGCTATTGATGAATCATGTTATGTTAGATGGCATTCCTATGCTGATAAGAAAGTAGGCAGATCAGTTAATCTCAAGGATTGTAAAGAGATGCAGTCCGTAGTACTAGTATTTACACATTGATGTGGTCTATGGAGTTTGAGCTCTTTCGATGACACTTTGTTGAATTATTATAAAAAATTTCTTTGAATCCACGCACATTTACTAATCTAGACCAAATACGTACAGGTGTATGGAAAAAAAAGTTTTCACAATTGAGAAATTTCTTTCCTGTAATAGATACAATCAAGATCTGCTATATGAAATAAATGCACTTTTGAATGCTCGTCATTAAAGTACTCACAACAACTGCTTTACAGATGTTGAATTGTATGGACCTTACATTGGCTATGAAGAGATTACAAATCCAACTTGACCTACACGACAAGTTAGTTAAATGCCAATGTATTTAAAACTAGAATGAACTATGACTGGAAAAAGAATGACCATGTGATGCAAATTATGACCTTATTATGTCAAAAATAAGGTTCACCTTGTTGAGCCATGTACATTTTTGTGTAGTTAATTCAGAAGCCTAGCTGCTGATAATTGGTGTAGTCTATCTCTTTCAATCTAAGACAGCACAACAGATGTTCGGGTAACTCCTCTGCTTTATTTCCCTGCACCAGATTCAAAAGGAAATATTAGAATCCGTCTTTGAGAGCAAGCTGAATTCTCCATGGAATCTCTAATGTATAGCTACCTGAATTGTCAGACCAAAATCAAGGGTGAACTTCTTTAATCTATCTTTTAAAAATTCCAACCCTTTTCTGGCAATGTAACTGAATCTATTTATGTCCAAATCAATCTCGAAATAGTTTTTCCCCTGCAACAATCACCAGAACAAAAGATTTCAGTAAGAAGATCAACGATATGTATTAACTGGATCAATATTGGGCATGCCTACTTGGTTTTCCAGTCAGATATAATGTATTTCCCAACCAGATTTATTTTCATGTAACTACTGACAAGCTCAAAAATTTGAAGTGACTATAACTAATTCAGTTAAATTTTGTAGAAAAAATAGCAAGTTGGACTCAGTGTTCACATAGTCACATATATCCAGAGAGCTTGGAGTCAATCAAGTCGAAGAAATGAAATGTTCACCAAAATTTTCTCATATCACTTTACCAAATAAAATTCGTGTTGAGGATGTGAGAGCACAGGCTTTTCGTTGTAAGCATTCATAAGCTTCTTCTCAGCTGCACTTAAATGAAGTTCCTCTATGTTTACAGCTCGGCCCAAGAATTTCAATCTGTCTCTGAAGGATACATATTTATTTACTGCAAACCCTTTGATCTTCTCAGTTTCATCACACATTAACTTCTGTCTTGCAAGTACCAATTAAAAAGAATAATTAGTCAGCAACTTATTCAGAACAAATAACATCATTCAGTAAACACTAATGATAAATATACCTAACTACAGGAACAGGTATCAGTTTATAAAATCAACAGATCATAATGGGAAATTCACTGCAGTAGTACCTGGATACTTTCTTGAAAATGGACTAGAAGTTCTTTTGAATAATTTTCTGAAAGCTTGTTGTAGAAAACAAAACTCATCCCTTCACCATTATGTTCATTTTGGAAGATTGTGGGTGGGTACAATGGTATCTAAAATGAGAAAACAGTCGATCATTAGTACAAGACATCCTCCAAGAAAAACATTTCTCTGCTTCTAAATCCTCGTTACTAATGGAATCCAAATGATCTCTGGATTGATCAAAGCATCATTTCAATTCGTTACTATCCGTTATATGAAAAACTAGATCTTCTTGAAACGTATTGAATATTTGACAATACATTAGGTACCTTGCTAAAAAGCCAATCCTTAGTAACAAACTGTACATGGTCTAACCAAATCCAATTCAGGTGGATGCATCCTCTTAATTTTGTCTTATTTCGTTATCAACATTTGTATGCTGTAAGTTCATTGAAGATGTTTTATTTAATTGACAAAATTCCGTTACGTTTCTTTTGTATAATTCTAAAAGCTTGACCATGGCATAGATGTATCAATCTAATATTTTTGGTTTTAAAAAAAAGTATCATCTAATCTTTAGGCATCCTAGTTTATGAAGAGTGAACATTCTTACACAGCTTGTTGAGCAAAAAACCGGTGAAATAGACAAAAATGTGAGAAAGATCTGGAGATACCTGAATATTTACAAGGAGGATGGGAGGAACTACGCCATTTGAACCAAAGGTCGGAACTTCCACAAGACGTGCAATATGATCAATTTTCCATGGTGATAAGAATACATCAAACCCAAAAGGATAAAATGCAGCATAGTTTGGAGCAAACTGTTTCTTCTTATCCCTGTGAAAGAATTTAAAGTGACTAAACTTGGTAGTTAATTGAACAAAAGTAACACTATGAATTTAATTTGAATTAAAAAAAAGGGGACTGTGTGGTACAAATTCTCTTACCTAAAGTATTTTCCACCACGAACTTCAAAAGTATTTGAATCAATAGATGACCAAGAGTTGGATTGTTTAATCTGCAGCGGGCTGCATGGAATTTGAGAACCAGTAACTAATGTTGATAACAAAGCAAGTGAAGATTAAACATCAAAATATCCTCTATAATTCACATATAGATAGTACTCACTGCATCATAAGTCCTCTTAATTGCATCAATAATGTTACATTGATGTACTGACTTAATATAATATTGATAAATTGCCTTTTTGAAATGATTCATAAAGCATCTTAAGGTATTTGGTATTATGGTAGTCATCATTCTGGAAAATATTTTCCTGTGTTTGGTTGAAGAGTGGAAAATATTTATCAAACATTGATAAGAATATCAGCAAACTGAATACTTGTATTCTTATGACTTCCATTGGTACAAAAAGTTGATAATGATATCTAGAAGCTGGTTAAAACAGCGATATAAAGAGTTAAGACAATTGTGAAGATTCACACGAAAGTGAAGAGGGAAGCCATTTTCCAAATGACTTATCTGTTGGAAAACATTTCTTAACGCACCTGTAACACTCAGTAGTTTTATTACAGACTAGGGCTGTCCATTAAAAATAGATATGGGTTTAAAATACTTACATGATGCAGAATTTGAACATCCTTCTCTCCGCTAAAAAGATAATATTTTTGTCAGAGATGATTTCCATCTGGTGCCTGGTGAGCTTGGGATTGCAGGTTTTCTCTTTTCATGACGAATTCCATCAGCTCTAGCAGCATTTGTATCCATGCATCGGCTAGAAATTTTGTCAATATGGCCGGGACCTTTCATTTTCTTTTCAGCATTATTGGATTTTAGTTGAGAATCTGTTGTAGATTCTTCGTTTATCGAACATTCTTTGAAAGCATTTGGCTCCAGGCCTGCAAATGATTGTTCATGTTTTCCAGTATTACCATTGTTACAAACAATATCATAAAACCTTGGAGAAATCATGTTTGAAAAAGATCCACTGCACTGAAATTTTTTAAAATTATATAGCAAAACATTGTCACTTCTCCGTGCCCATCAAGTTCCATTATTTTTAACTAATTAAAAAAAAGGGATGCAACACGAGAAAGACACAAAAGCAATGACTAACAATGTTAAATGATTGGGATGAATTACCGTACTGCGTGCTATGAAAATCATTGTCACTGTCTGATTTTATCATCGTCTCCGGATCAAATTCTGTATCATTGTCTGTATAGGCCAAAGAAAACACTTTTTGGTCATATAACAACCTAGCCAATTTTTACAGAATATGAAAGCAGACCATGCTTTTGTCTATGTTCCAGCGTCATTATTCTTCCAAGAAATGGTCTCAAGATAATCAAATAGTCAAGTTTATAAAAACAAGAAGCAAGAAGTTATACGTGTAATTAACAAATAGAAGCACAATTACTAACAAAAGAATCATGATCAACTTTTTGAGTTATTAACACTTGGTTGAGCTAGTAAAATAAACCCATGCATGTGTTGGTGCAAAAACTCAATCACAATCAATAGAGATGTGGAAATCAATTAAACAATGACTTATGACCATAATGTCCAAGTCAACTTACACACACGATTGGTACCTACTATTTTTCATTACCTAAAGGTTAAGAAATATTCGATGAGAAAATGATCAGCTGAAAATTATACCTTTGGATGAAGTTTTGGAACAAGAAAAGATTCAGGTTCAATCTTGTTGAACATGTGAGGTACAGCCTTACTCCCTGGTTGATGTTTCTTCTTATGAAAGCTTCTCATTCCAATGAAACCTTTTGTTTTGATCCACATGATCCCATTCCCCTTAGCTCACTTTCCAAATTTCTACTGATCGGATTAAAACGGATATTGCACAACTTGAGTCTAATTATATGAACCAATTATCAGCAATAACAAAATGTACAAACCCAAAAGATAAAATTGGAGTTGATGGTAGTTTAACTTTTTTTATTTGCAAATGTTGTGCTTAATTGATAACTTCATGAATGGCGTCGTGTAATAGGTTGGCCGAATTGGAATGGATAAATATTCGTCGACAGTCCATATGACTAATTGGTTTCGTACCAAAATTCCTAGCAGTTCCGTGTTTCTTTATAATTCTTACCACATACAAGTGAAAGTTGAGGTAAAGGTGTCACTTGAGTTATGAAATTAAAAAAGGTAACAACTTTGACCAGTCAAAGCTAAAGTTGTCCTTAATTAGGGATTAAGTGGGTTTAATTTAATTTGGGAGGCAAAAGATATAACTTAAAACTTTAGCAACTATTTTTTTGAATTCAAAAACTTATACAATCTTTATAATAAAATTAAAATAAATAAAAAGCCTTTTCAAAATTACACCCCTTCACCTTTCCACCTTCAAAATCAAAACCCACATCAAAAAAAAAAGGCTTTTTGGTTTTCTTCTTGAGGTTCTTCATCTTCACTTCTTTTTCTCCTTTCTTTCTTTCTTCTTCACTTCCTTTGTCATTTTTCATTGTCGTGAACATATCCCAGTCATCACTGTCATTGTCGTCAACTTCGTCCCTGCCATCATGTCTCAATCTTATCTTCCTTAAAGGTGAAATTTTATTTATTTTTCACTGTTATACTTTGTATTTTTATTGTACAAATGATTATTTAGGTTTAGAAAGATGAAAAAGTACGTTTTTTGCTCCAATTTCTACTTGGTGTTATTTAAGTTGTTATTGTAATTTTTGAATAGAATTTCAGGTATCGGTGCTCTTATTTTTGTAGTTATTTTGAGAAAAATCATTGGTTGGTTGGTTGATTTTGGGTATGGGTGTTGTTGGTGTTGTTTGATTTTTGTTATTGTAGTCATTGTGAGTTTTGAAAAACATATAGGGTTGGTTGGTTGATTTCGGGTATGGGTGTTGTTGTTGTTGTTGTTTGATTTTTGTTGTTGTAGTCATTGCGGGCAAAATGTTGGATTGGTTTGGTTGATTTCGAGTAGGGTTCACAACAATTGTTGAAGCATTACAACAACTGCGCAACTGGGTATGCGTGTTGTTCATTGTTTGAACTAACTAGAACAATTATTGTGGTTGTTTTTTGGTTTCATTTTGATTGTTATGTTTTTATTGGTGTTGTTTGATTTGTTGGACTCTTTGAGGATACATTTTCAGATATGTGGGTGATGTAGTTGTTTGGTTGTTGTTGTGGTACTTTTTTGTGGAAAAAAAATACATATTGTTCATGTTGAGAGGTTCTTGAGCATAGATTTTTTTTGTGCATACTGAGAGTGATTGATCAAACTAACAGATAATCTATATTTTGTGATAGGACTATTTACTTTAATGGCACGTCCAAAATGAAAAAATCGTGAACTCAACGATGCTTTTACTAGAGCTTCCAGAAGAAGACTCGTTTTGTCGAAAGATGAACAAGAGGAAGATCAGTCATAGCAACAGGTGGTACAGCTTAAAGAAGAATTCAGCACAAGAAAAGGGCAATAGATGCTAGGAAGGAGCAGCAGGCAGCAATGATTAGAGAGGAGCAGTAACTATGATGGAGGAGCAGCAAGCAGCAGGTGCTACAGAGGAGCAACAACTAGTAACATCTACGAAGGAGCAGTAGTTGATGTGATGATGATATTTGTTGTTAGGTTGGATTGATGTTTATTTAATGTTTGGATTATTTTTTTATTTAATGTTTGGATAATGTGTATTTTTAATGTTTGGATTATGAGTATTTTGTTATTTTCTAGACTTTTGGGGATGTTGATGATGGATAGTTATTTTATTAACATATGTATTTTTTTAATTTTTCTTGCTTTTTTGGAATGTTGATGATGGATATTTTATGTTATAGAAATATCTTCTTTTTATAGAAATAACTGTTGTGAAATGACATAGCAAATGACCTACTTGCTGGGAAGGTCTTAATATTTGCTCTGAAAATGACTCAGCAAGTCGGTCTCTTGCTGGGGCTATACTCATATATATTGTGAAATGACATAGCAAATGACCTACTTGCTAGGACTGTCTCAACATTTTCTATGAAAATGGTCAGCCTCTTGCTGGGGCTATCCTCATATATATTGTGAAATGACATAGCAAGTGACCTCTTTGCTGGTTACTTGCTGGGACAGTCTCAACATTTGCTATGAAAATGATTCAACAAGTCAGCCTCTTGTTGGGGCTATCCTCATATATATTGCGAAATGACACATCAAGTGAGCTAATTGTCGGGACAATCTTAACATTTGCTGTGAAAATGACTTAGCAAGTCGGCCTCTTGTTGGGGCTATCCTCATATATGTTGTGAAATGACACATCAAGTGACCTGCTTGTCAGGACAATCTTAACACTTACTATGAAAATGACTTAGCAAATCAGCCTCTTGCTGGGGCTATCCTCATATGTGTTGCGAAATGACACAACAAGTTATCTACTTGCTGGGACAGTCTCAACATTTGCTGTGAAAGTGACTCAGCAAGTCAGCATCTTGCTAGGGCTATCCTCATATATCTTGTGAAATGACACAGCAAGTGACCTAATTGCTAGGACAGTCTCAATATTTGCTGTGAAAATGACTTAGCAAATCAGCCTCTTACTGGGACAATCATATCATTTGTTGTGAATTTGCTCAGCAAGTCAGCTTACACTTAATCATTGTCTATGTAAATATCATATCTAGTGATAAATTGAGTTGTATTAGCTCAATTTCATATTAAAAGGTATATGCAATAGTGATCTTATACATTGGTGTGGTAATTAGACAAGTAATATACAATCTATTGAGTAATTATATATATAAGTGATAGTGATTAAGTAAATTAATTATTAGTTGGTTGTGTCCATATGTTTTATAATATATGAGGTGGAGTTAGTCCAATGTCGGGTTAAATGCTAGAATCAGTAATGATCTTATACATTGAGATAGTACTTACACAAGTAATAGGATCATGATTGTAGATCACATTTATTTTTAGTTGATTTTTTCATTAAGTAGTCCATTTGATCATGGTTATGGATGAATATAGTAATTTTAGTCCAATTCAACACAAATAAGTCGATGGTAAAGATTTTATTTAAATTTGTTATAGTAAGTTGGCTAGTTATTGAACTAGTTGTAGCAATTGTAGTAAAATATCTTATCAAATTATTCAGTTGTTTAATATTTTCTAGTAATTGCTGAGAATTGTATAGCATTTGCTATAAAAAGTAGTAGCTTGCTGTAAATAATATAGCAATTGTTGGCTAATTCATAGCAATTGCTAAAATTTTCTATAGCAAGGTAGTTAGTTACTATAGCAGGTTGACTATAAGTTGATGGTATCAATCATATCTGTGATACATTGAGTTGTGTTAGTCCAATTTCAGATTAAAAGCTAGATTCAGTAGTGATCTAAAACATTGAGGTGGTAATTAGACGAGTAATATACAATCTATTGAGTAATTGCATATTTAAGTGATGGTGATTAAGTAAATTAATTATTAGTTGGTTGTGTCCATATTTTTTATAATATATGAGGTGGAGTTAGTCCAATGTCGAGTTCAATGCTAGAATCGATAATGATCTTGTACACTGAGATGGTACTTACACAAGTAATAGGATCATAGTTGTAGATCGCACTTATTTCAGTTAATTTTTTATCAAGTAGTCCATTTGATCATGATTAGGAATGAATATAGTGATTTTAGTCCAATTCAACACTAAAAATAAGTTGATGATAAAGATTTTATTTGAATTTGTTATAGCAAGTTGACTATTTATTGAACTAGTTGTAGCAGTTGCTGTAAAATATCTCAGCAAGTTATTTAGTTGTTGAATTTTTTAAAGCAATTGCTGGGAATTTTATGCCAATTGTTGTAAAGGTAGCAGCAGTTGTTGTAAATTAAGTACAACAATTGTTGTAGATTTCGTAGCAATTGTTAGGAAACTCTATAGCAAATACTATAACGGTATAGTTTTGTAAATTATATAGCATTTGCAATGAGGTCAGTAGCAATTGCTGAAATATCAGTAACAATTGTTGTAAATGAGTAACAATTGTTGTAAAACTGCTGATTTTTAAAATGCAATTCTTAATACTTGAAGCATTCAATGAAAAATGTATTCAAATAACAATAATACAGATAATATTAAATAACAACAAGTATTAATTTTTGCATAAAATTAATATGCAAAATGAAAAAAGTTCACAAACACCAAATAAAAGTGAGCATTCTTACGAAATATTTTTTTCATCACATTTATCATTCAACATTTCTTGATTTTGAGATGAATTTTAGTTCTCTGCCACCCTTTTAACCATGTATATATGTAGAATAGGTCTTCGTTCATCTTCCAAATAAATCCATAAACTCACTTGATTTTTTATTCAAAATGGAGCCAATCTCTTTTCGCCCAAGAATGCATGTAAGCGATGACAATATCTTTCGGCTCACAATTTAATTCACAACTAGCAATAATTTGATTAATAAAATCCTCATACGCGATATCTCGATTCACAATCATTGCTATCGTCTCGATCATTTCTTTGCCTTTCCAACGCCAAATAAAATAATTATTGGACTCAATCCATTCACCATAACAATTAACTTCTAATATTATTTTGTCTCCCATTGATGATGTTGAGTTACCTAAATAAATAATAATTAAAAGCGCAACATGAGAAAATTATACAGAAAAACAGCAACTACTGTATTTGATTCAACAGCTACTTCATCAGTTGAAACATCAGATGTAGCAAATACTACAATACATTCAACAGTAATTGAAAACTACTATAAAAGTGGTGAACTAGTTGCTAAAAAAATACTTCAACTATTATTCTATATCGTCAGCAATTGCTGAGTCTATTTTAGCATCTGCTGCAAAGTCGTTGAAAATAGCTCAGTAATGAAGAATTGCAATAATGGCGAAAACAACAATAAAAACACAAATCTCAAATAAACAACACCACATTCACTTTTATCAATCATAATAATAATTAAAAGTTACCGTTCAAGTAATTTCCAAAGATGTACAAACAAATGACCCAAAATTAATTTTTTCTCCCAAATTTGAAGCTCCATTGTTGAGAAAACAGTAACAACAACAACAAGAAGAAGAAGAAAACTGAGAAGAAGAAGAAATTAGCACCAGTTGGGGACATTTCCCAAATTGGAAAATTAAGATTTTTTATTTAGTGAGTTAAAGTGTAGAAAGAAAAACTTAGGGACTTATTTAAAAATGATCAAATATTATTAACCCTTAATTATAAACTTGTCACCTACACTCAATAATTAAAACTTAGGTTACTTAAATTTTAAAATTTTTTTATCACCCCTAATTCAATCACCCCACATACAAGGCTAATCTCAAAATATGACACCTTATTCATCACGTGTCTTCTAAACTTCACTTTCATAAGGAAAGAATATTTTTCATATGAAAAAGGAGTCTCTTTATGCGAGTCTAATTAATTATCATATCTCAGTTTATTTTTATAAGATAATAATTTTAACAAAGAAATATGAATTTTGATAAGGTGTAAATGTATATATGCAGAGTTCTCATTAAGAATTTTCTCCAATTTAAGATTTATTTTGGGGTTAAAAATGAGACAAGTTTAAAATAGTCTTTTTAAAGATTGGTCTTGATATTTTATCGAGCAAAGGATCAAAATAGTCCATTATTTTTGGATTTGGACTCAAAATCATCCATATTCTTTTACTTGCAGCACTAACAGTACACAATATTTACAAGAAAGGCTAAAATAGTCTATTATCTTTAGACTTGGACTCAAAATCATTTATATTCTTTTGCTTAAAGCACTAATGGTACATAATGTTTACTACACTGATGCAATTATGGTTATCCTCCAACTTTTTTGTTAAATTCTAATAGAATAGTTTTTACTTTAAATGCAAAATACCATTTTGTAATAACCTAAAAAATATAATAAAGTTATTAATAACCAATAAATTTTATAATTTTTTTGACACCAATATATCTATATTTTGAAGATATAAATATTTTACCGTTTATTAAATTTAATCTTGTATTTGATTTGAAGATATAAAAACTAAAAATTTCACCATTTATTGAAATTAAATAAATTCAACATATAAAACTTAAAAATTAAAAAATTTCATCATTTCACCAAAATAAATTCAATAAATGATGAAATTTTTAATTTTTATATCTTCAAATCAAATATAAGATCAAATTTAATAAATGGCAAAACATTTGTATCTTCAAAATATAGATATATTGGTGTGAAAAATTATAAAATTTATAGGATATTAATAACTTTATCATGTTTTTAGGTTATTGGAAAATGGTATTTTGCATTTAAAGTAAAAATATATTCTGTTAAAATTTAACAAAAAAATTTGAGGATGAGCAAAATTGCACACCACTGTAGCAAATATTGTGTACTATTAGTGCTCCAAACAAAAGAATATGTATGATTTTGAGTCCAAGTCCAAAGATATTAGACTATTTTAGCATTTCTCGCAAACATTCTGTACTATTAGTACTCTAAGCAAAAGAATATGGATGAATTTGAGTCCAAGTCCAAAGATAATGGACTATTTTGGTCATTTTCTCATATTTTATCTCATATAAGAATGGTCTTACAAAAATAGTCCTCATTCATACAAGGGAAAAGGTTCATAAAACACCCCTAACCTATGGAAAAAGGTTTATAAATATCTTTTTTCCACCTTTGGGTCTAAAAATACCCATAAGTTTATTTTAGACTCATAAATACCCCTAATCTATGAAAAAAAGCTTATAAATACCTCTTTTCTACCTTTGGGTCTAAAAATACCCTAAGGTTTATTTGTAGATTCAAACATACCCCTCAATTTAACAAAAATAGTCAAGTCAACTTTAATTCTTTAAAAAGTCACATGGCATGTTTTAATTGATCATACACATTCACAATAATTTAAACTCACCCAATCATGTCTTTTTTTTTAAGTCCTTGTATACCACTTACATAAAAGACCTCTAATCCATTTAGATAACCATTAAAATTAACTAAAAACTTAAATTAAACTCTAGGCTAGAAGTAAAATAAAAAATCGAGAGGTAAATATAATTTTTAAAAATAAATAAAATAACACACTTTGAATTTAGCAATGAGATAATTTATAGCAAAAGTATAATAAATCAAAAACATAATAAAGTATAATAAATCAAAAATATAATAAAAAAATAAGCGACTTTTTAATGTTTGGGTGGTTTGAATTATTACGAATACGTATGACCAATTAGAAAATGTCACATAGTTTTTTAAAGAATTAAAGTTGACTTGATTATTTTTATTAAGTTAAGGGGTATGTTTGAACCCAAAAATAAACTTTAGGGATATTTTTAGACCCAAATGTTGAAGAGGGGTATTTATGAACCTTTTTTCCATAGGTTAAGGGTATTTATGAGCTTAAAAATAACCGTAAGTATATTTCTAGACCCAAAGGTAAAAGAGGGGTATTTATGAACCTTTCAAGTTCCAACGTCCAAATTGTTTTATTTTTCCTTTAGCCACGATGCAACATCTTGTTACTTTAGATAAGATACCAATTGAAATTCGAAGATACCAAAGGAATGGAAAATAATACTAAAAAGATCATGCAAGATCAAGTGCAGAGTTAACGTCTAAATTAATTTTTTTGAAAAGATAATAGACATCCTCAAGGATTCTGGTCTAAACAGGTACAAGAGCTTATAAAATAACAATGCAAAAAAAAAAAAGACATAGCACTCACCAAACGAAAGGAAGAATAGAAGATGTTAGAGGATGTGATCTTCATCTTAACCTAGGAAACTTCACCGATCTTGCAACTAGACTATGCCAAAAGATATAGTAAGTGTAGCATCAGTACAAACAACACATATTGATAGGCATGATTGATCAACTTGATACCTGCCACACAATATAAGCAATCAACTGGGTGAAACTTGCTATAACCAATACCCAAGACAACCTTTATACACCCATTACTATAGGACTCAGTATGCCAAATGCCACAAGGATATTTCCACCTATCCACCTCCTAATCATTCCACTACCTACACTGACATTGATCAAGGCCTCAATCTTTTATCATCCTAAAATGAGTTCTCAAATCATTAACCCCACTAACTTGGGCCTGATCACTCTTCCACTTTAGATTAGTCGTTATTGACTATACCTGACTAAGACAATAAGTAACTCACTTCCTAGAAGAAAAAATCCCGACTATGAAGACCTCATCCCTTCCTATCCATTCTGCCTCACTATGGTAGGATTTATCCCATTCTAAGATTCTGCCCGCCAGGAAAGCTCGCACAGAGATAGTACCACAACCCCATTAACACACCTAGGAACTGGACATCAAATATATTCTACTCTAAGTGATCAAGTCCCAGCTCAACAACCCTTCAACTACACTCCACTTTATTACACACACTATTATACCCATTTATAGGAAACACATAGACAACCACAACGTAGTAAGGTAGGTGATATAGAGCAAATTGCAAGACCACAATAGAGGTAACATCACTATGAGGAGGACTTTAGTAACACTTCAACTTCAGGTTCTAGTATACCAATTAATTCACAAGATGGGAATGTTCAACTTATATTTTGACACTTGCCCTTAATCACAAATATAATCAAATGCATTTATAGACAGTGGCCTTACAATCATCCTCTCATGGGATCCACACCTAAAATGTTAGTATGTCAGCATGATACCCAATCTAAGAGTTAGTGTGTCAGAATGTGACACCCAATCTAATAATAGTAAATGTATTGGAACATGACACTCAATACAATAATAATAAATATGTTGGGATGTGATATCCAATCCAACAATTAGCGTGTCGGAACATTAAATCAGATCTCATAGTTATAATCACAATCACAATGAACAAATCACAACTCATCAAGTTCAGTAATAGGTTCATTTCATGCAATTTGATCATGAATAGTCACGTACTAAGTTCATTCCATCATTCCCTATTTACAAATATTAGGTAATATTATCACGTAGTCACAAATGAAAATCAACAACCATCACCTACAGTGATCATTAAGGGCTTGCTAGCATGCCCGCGCACCTATAGGACCATATCTAGTTCCACCTTGGGTTACCCTGTGCCCAATACTCACTATCCCTCAACAATTTCATTACGCCTTAAACATTTACCAAGCCATTAGTTAATTTCAACAAGGAGAATCACAATTAATCATGCAAGGAGTAGACTCCCACCACTAGGCATATAAAGTTTATAATCTCATAATACCTACCCATCTTATCAACAATAGCAACCTATCTAGCAACCAAATTCTCTGCTTAAAGGCCTAAGCATGATTTATTTGTCAGTATACGGGATAGGAATAGGTTACAATTACTTAAGAAGGAAAACCTAGCCTATCTTGCACCAAACTGGTGTTGCTTGATGAAAATCTCATAATTGGCTTTCGATAGAAATTTGGGAGAGGCTAGCTTGAAATTCATAGTTGTAACCCTCCTTGCAATACAGTCTCTCCTCTCCCTTTTTCTCAATCTTAGAGCAACCTTTTTGGAATTTTCTAGGGTAATACTCGTTTGTTTTTGCATTCTAGGAAAATGAAGAAAATAAAAGTTTTAAATTTGACCTATCGATCTTGCTATGACAGGTCATATCCCATCATGGAGGCACCAATAGTGAAGAAATATTTTCGCTATGGAAGGGTGATATCCATTTAAAAAAAATTGAATCGCAAGATTTTGTCCCACACAAATAATTACGATTCAGGTTGTCACATCAAATCAGTAAATCTGAAGCCAACAAAGGTGGAAGAAATGATTACTTCAAGCCTTGTCTTTGAGTTTCATCAAATATACACTCCAACAAGCCTTAAGGTATGGGGCATTTATATATAGTGAAATTTTGTTGGACTCTACAAGATGAGTCCTATTTCAGTTTAGATTCTTGAAGACTACTCTACCGTAAATCCCAATTCAAGCCTATATAAAAGGTATGATATTGTCACTTCCCAAGCTAGGCCCTAGGCATGACACGACGATTAGAGTTCTTAGGGAACCCCAAGTAAGCCTCTTAGCGTACCTTAAGCATTTATAAGTTATATAAAACATACATCATATTCTAATAAGGGGATAGGGAATGAGCCTCATTTCACTTCAAAGGAAGGAGTCTATCACATCCCAACCCCGGGGCCATGACCGGTGTCGATTGGACACCTAGACCAACGTTCAACCCCAAACTCCATCCTTACGTGTACGAATTCTACCGAAATTTCGGCAGAGCTTCCTCTGTTTTACTGACTATCCGCACCT
>JAOTQR010000069.1:9345132-9359945 GCA_025774065.1 Solanum ossicruentum | reverse complement strand
ATTTAAAATATTTTAAGATAAATCTTGTAGGAATTCAAGAGCACTAATTCTCAAAATGACCTAATGGGTCATTACATCAGCACTCTCGGTCAGTACTTGGACTTGCATGACAGGAAGATATAGAGATACAAGGGTGAGTACTAGTAACTAGCACCTAGTAGATATCATCGGTCGACTGAGTGAAATACATAAATCCTGAAGACTAAAATATAAAGAACTACAACAATTGTAGTCAATCAAAACTCAGATCAAGGAAATAACATGTCTGGAAAATTTTCAAACCGTAGACTAAACTAACCCAAGTGATGAACAATGATAAACTGAACCAATTCAAGTGATGAACAATGATAAACTGACGAAGACTGAGTAGGCTCATACCACAATTGTCTCCCAGTTGAGATGTAGCATACTATAGGGGTGTAAGGCCCTAATATCTATGCATGTATGCCAATTAGGCCCCATAAACCCAGAAGGTATGCTTGCACACAATCTGTTCAATCAAATCACAACAAAACCCAACTCACATATCATATGATTACATGTCTGTTGTACATGTGTGTAAGGCCCTAATTTTTACGCCTCAATGCCTCTTGAGCCACTATAAGCCTAGGGGGTACACCCACATACAATCAGGGTGTGAATAGGTGTGTGGATCCACAGGTAATCAGTCGGGTCCTCGACCTAAAGTACCATATAACCACTAGTACCTCGACCCAAAATAATATAGTGGTGGGATGAATCCCCCATGGGAGAAAGAATCTTCCTAGCATAATCAACTGAGTCACAAATCCGAAGCAATTAGTGTGTCAAATCTCTCTAAACAAGTAACAATGTCTCAGACCCAAAATGTAGCCAACAGAGTCCTCGACCCAAAATATCAACAATTGCTCGGACTTCAGAGTTGGCACCTGGGTCTCAGACACTCAGACATGGTCACCAGAGACTTAGACTATGGGGTGGATCGCCCAAGGTCTCAGACATTTGGATGTGGCCACCAGAGACTCGGAATGCAAGGAGCATCATCCAGATCTTGGAGCATAGGAATAGTCAGCCCTCTCTAGTTTATCTGGATCTCCAAGTCATACCGTCCCTCAAGGCAAGAATCATACAACCCAACCGAGCATAACCATCACCTCTCTCAAACCATAACAGATAATTTCAGCCTTAGGTAACAAGAAGAAGAACCAATGCACAACGAGTAATAACAGTATACTAGGGTGTATACGTTATAAATAAGTGTAGAGTCATGCCCAACATGGCCAAGTATGCCACCGTCCAGCTGACCAGAGGTAATTAGAGTAAAGCATGGGCAACTATAGTCCTATCACAAGTATTAAAACAATCAACCCCAACAGAGTCATATCTATACTAGAATCTGGTCGCATTACGTCATATGATTAAGAAACAGCCTCATAGCAATCATATCGCAGTAGTATCAGGCTACACACTCATACAAATAAGAGTTAAGTCGGAATACATGCCTTTTCCATGACAATAGCCCATATTCGACCCTTACTAGTGCTCAACACGGCCTAACATGTTGATATTTTATGCATTTTTTTATAAATACGACTAAAATAATTAAACCAACCTCGGTCAAAGACCTTCAAGCTAATACAGCAGAATATAATAATTAGACTAAACTCAATGAAAAGCTTCCATACTAGCACAGCAGAATATGTCATCTTTGTATACAATGAGTGAAATAGAATGCAACACTTATGTACATCATTATTCAAATATTATAGGATTTTTTCATTTGCAATATGTGCATAATCATATTTGAATTCATCATTTCTTATAAATAAGAGTTGTAATCATCAGCTTAGCATATAGTATTTTTTTCAATCATTCTAGAAACCATCATATGAAGAAATTTAGGATGAATATCTGCAAAAGGGAAGTAAATACTAGTTAACTGAAATATCGAAATGGATATCAAACTATTCTAAAAGTATCGTAAACTACAATATAATATTATTTTTTCAATATAACAATGGAGGAGGAGGAGGATTGACAATGCTTTACTAACTGGAAAACATACTGTTAAAAAATATGGTATGCAAAATCAATAAGAATTCCAAATGTTTATTCATATTACCAATCAAAAATGATAATGCAATTGTGAAAAGCGAGGTATAAAAGCCTAGCACCTTAAAAAAATTTCTAACCATTAAAAACTCAAAAAATGCTTGCTTAAAGCTTGCGCCATAATTATTTTAGTTTCTCTACAATCCATGAATCTAAAAGAAAATATAAAGCTTAAGCATTTTATGTGATTTAAAAAAATATATAAAGATTAAGCCTTATATGTAATTAAGTTCCATAGATGAGTAAATTATAAACCAATTCTAAAACTTCCTGATAAGCTAGCTTACTATTATGCATAATTAAGAGCTTTTTACTATTAAAAAGAAAATGAAATAGATATATGAATTTTCAGCTTAAATAAAGAAATATTGTAAATGAAAAATTAAAAAAAATAGAAATAGATACATGGTTTTATAGCTGAAATAACAAGAATGAGATATTTATTATAAACAATAAAAGAGTACAACTGATATTTCGAATTGAGTTGTGTGTAAGGGTCTAGTTTTTATTTTTTTAAATTTTTTTTAGAATAGAATTTTGAATTGATCAAATCAGTAGATATTTGATATGGATATTTATCATTTATCATTGTATGATAATTATAATTATAAATTTGTATTGATGTTTCTAGAACTGAGTTGTGTGTAAGTGTCTTTTTTTTACGAAAAAAATTATAATAGAAATTTAGAGTGAGAAAATCAATAAATATTTTAAATGACTATTAATCATTTTCCCTTGAATGATGGGCATAAAATTATAAACAATAAAAGGGTACAATTTATATTTCTAGAATTGAATTGTGTGTAAGTGTCTAGTTGTTATTTTATTTTTTTTTTAAAAAAAAATTAAAATAGAAATTTGAATTGAGCAAATCAGTACATATTTGACATGAATATTTATTATTTATCCTTGTATGATAAGCATAATTATATATTTGTAATGATATTTCTAGAATTAAGTTGTGTGTAAGTGTTTTTTTTTTAAAAAAAATTTAGAATAGAAATTTGGAGTGAGAAAATCAACATATATATTTTAAATTGCTATTAATCATTTGCCCCTGAATTATAAGCACAATTACAAATATGTCATTAGTCATCCATGGATTGGTTTATATATAAAAAAAAAATTCTTTTTGAAATAGAATTTTTATTTATGTTATGTTCGGTATGTTAGTAGAAAAAATATTTTTCTAAAAATATATGAACATATCTAACAAAAAATATAAAAAAATTAAAGATAAATTAGGAGCGGAGAGTTAGATGGGGTGGGTAGAATTTTATTGATAAAATAAAAATAATATTAATTTCTTTTAGGAAGGAGTGGAGTGGGGATGAGACTTGTATTTTTTTTAAAAAAATTTATAAAATAAAAGGGCGGGAGATTGTCGAGGGGGTGAGGGTCGGGAGGTAGTGGAGTGAGGTGAGAAAAAAGTTAACTTTTTTTGTGAAACAATAACACATTAATCTTTATTTTTAACCAATATTAAGGTCATTTGGTAGAGTGTATAAAAATAATACTAAATAAAATATATTAGTAATGTTTGGGTTAGTAATGCTTGTAGTAATTATGCAAAGATTATTTTTTGTATATTGTTTGTTTTAGTGTATAAAAAATGACATGAATTATATAACTTATATAAAAAAAATCAAAATTTACAAAGGTACCCTCCATAAATATGATAAAAAAGATGTAAAAAAATATTTTGAGAATCTATTAGGTCTTCAACATACTAATGTATGCATTATTGATACCTAGAAATATATAGTAATAGTAATACATATGTTAATATATGATATGAAAAAATATATCAAATAAGATACTACTAATACATAAAGTTAATATATGAATTATTGTTGCTTTACCAAATGACCCTAATAGTTTTATTAATTTATGTGTAGTTCAAATATTTTATCCATGTATCACGATACTTTTTCAAATGAATTAAATGAGAACTTTTAATATTTTTTTACACTTAGGACAAAGAAAGAATCTTTTATGGGCCCATAGGGATAGAATGAGAGGCAGAGAAGAAGATGAAGGTAATGGCGTGAAATAAAACCACACGATTCTCCCAATCACATCTTCTTCTCTTCTCATCACTCGTTGAATTCCCAAGTAATGTTTACACTTGGTATTGTTGGATTGTTTCTTAAGCAGAAGATGAGAGATTGCTGAATCGAAGCAGTAGATGATGGCAACTTTACCTGTGTGTTCGGCTACTGCTTGCTCTTCTTCACATTCCCAGGTCATATTTTCTCCTTTCTCTTCTTCCTATATTTACAACTTATTCCTTATGAACTATTGGCGGGAATTCAAAAGTTAAAAATGCTCCTGCAGATTCCTTTCTATGGGGGGTTGAGATCCTTTTCCTCCCAGCTCAAATGCAATGTCGTGGACTTGTCGGGTTCATTTCATCTCAATGGACCTTCATTCAGAGGACAATCAGCTATATCCTTGTACTCACAGTTTCTACGCAATTCCAGTGATATCATCTGTAGTTCTTGCCGAAATGCATTTGATGGTGTCAATCCTGAATTATTGACTAATCAGAGATATCATCTGGGTCTTACTAGTCACTCTAGCTCCATAGGCACTGGAAATCTGAGATTTGTAGATACTTCTGCAGTACCTGTTGGAAGGGAGGAGATGATGGGTTTTAGTGATGACTTGGTCAATATTGCACCAGAGTCTGCTAAGCTAGATTCCATAACTACCGTAGATGTCACCCAGGGCAACCCTGCCTCAATATTGGATTCACTGGACTTAGATACAAGTTCCCTATCCAATGTGAAATCGTCTGCTTTGGACATTTTCTCTCAAGTCAATAAGTCAGTCACTGGTGCAGTTGAGAACGGACACAGTTATTTGAACAATTCTCTCGATGGACTTAGCTCGTCTGTTACATCAGCTATTAGAGGTGCTACTCAGGCAGTTGATGACGTGATTAGTAAATTGACATCAACAATGGACAAAACAGGGGATTTAGCAGGTAATGGTGTGGCAACCTTTTCGACTGGCCTGAAAGAAGTCTCTGGTAGAGTTGGGCTTCTTGCAGTCGATGCATTGAGACATATAATTCTCATTGTTGAGGATTTGGCATCACAAGGTGCCACACTTGTTGTGTTTTCTTATGGGTCTGTGAAGGATATGCTTCCTATGGAAGTCCAGAATCTGCTAAATGTTTCTGAAGAGCGTGCAGTGAAGCTTCTTACTCCATTTGGGACCGCTCTGGGACAGGTATGACTAGTGTTAGGGCTTCTTCATGTACAAATGTTTGATACGTCTTTACTCTTGGAAGCCTAAATTTTTTGTGGAGAAATCAGCTTAATGAGGATATGAAGGATTAACATAGTAGATTGCTCTTCCTCATGATAAGAATTAACAGTTCACATCCTTCTGTTTGTTTTGCTTCCTTTTAAGGTTATATTGTAGTTTGCAATCCATCTATCTTCTTAGGCTTCTTTTTGAGCATTTGCTTTAGATTTTATTCATCTATTCGTTTTGCATCTTTTTAAGGTTATATAGTGTAGGTTTCTTTCCATACTTCAGAAATTCTCATTCTTCTTCTACACGATGGTATGATTTGTGACACTGTGATTAACAGGGCTACGCTGCTTTGGAGGGTCTGGAGAGGAATCTTGGCTTGGATCCAAGTGACCCAATTATTCCGTTTGTTCTTACCCTTGGGGCATCAACTTCTTTTTGGTATGAGCACCCTTCTACTCCTTATTTCATTGTTTCTTGTTGTTTTCCTATCACAATTAAAATTCCCCCTCCCTTCCCAAAATCTCATTTTAACTTCTACACAAAGTTAAATTGCTTATCAGATTTCTGCAGGGCTTTTTATTGGAGATTGACCTATGGTGGATATGCTGGAGATTTATCTGCCAAGTCATGTTTTGAGATTCTGAAAGGAGACAGGAATGCTGTACTCGTTGATATCCGCCCTGAGGCAAGCACTGCATATTTATCATGCCTTGTATTGTTGCAGAATAGTTTATGTCAAATTTCTGAGACCTTTGTTGTGCACTGTATTCCATTCCATTTATCTCAGTAAATAATGCTTTGATTGGATGCATGTGTACATGGAGAAAATCTTTTAATCAACCTTAGATTAACATGAGCGAGTGTCTTATATTTTCTTCCTCTATGCTTTTCTGAAGGATCTCAGAGAGAAAGAAGGCATTCCTGATCTTCGACGCACTGCTCGGTTTCGTTTTGCCAATGTAGCACTACCTGAGGTCGGTCGATCAAGTTCAAGGGTTGGATATTAATTTCTTTTGGCAGGATTGAGCTTTCTAATTAAACAAGTCCGTCTTTCAATTAATAGCCCTCTTTTTCCTTCTGTATATTGCTAAAATAATTTTCAGATTGATGGATCTGTAAGGAAGTTATTCAGGAGTGGAAGAGAACTTGATGACTACCTGCTAGCTGCTGTCATTAGGAACTTGAAGATTGTTCAAGTAAATAGATATATCTCCATTGTTGCGTTTTTTTACACAACTGTCTTTGTATTTGTTCAAATTCAAAAAATTAACTCCTGAAAAAAATGTTGTTCATCTTCCCTATGTCCTTTAATTTATGCCACGACATGAGGAGCAAAAGAGCCAATTGGCTTGTGCCAGCTTTATTTTCCCTTGAAGTAACCTGCGCATATTAAATCATGCTCTTGTTTTCATTCTTAGAACATGTAAAGAGTCTGTTGGTGGTAAAATATTCTTATGCTTACCTTGATTGATACTTCCACTTGCCAACCTATAGGACAGGTCTCAGGTTATAGTTATGGATGCTAATGGTAACCGTTCCAAGGGCATTGCAAGGTCACTCCGGAGACTTGGAATCAAGGCAAGTGTATTTGCTTCATGTCGATCTCCCTTGGTACTTGTCATGAAATTACAGGTGGCAGAAGTCATTAATAAGAATAATGTGAAGAAAGAGGCAACTATATGGTCTACACATTTTACCTCTGGTACTTTATAGAAACCTAATCAGTTAGAAATAAATCTGGGGATTGGGCTACTTTAACATTGGAAATCCTCAGATCCATGTATACAACTATACTCCTTTTGAGCACCATGCTAATTCATTTTAATCCTGTAAAAATCTTCTGGTATGTCTTTTCTCTCTTTCTTTCAGTAGTTGTGACTGATCTGATCAGTGTTACTTGGTTATTGCTAATAAAATGGTAATCAATTTGTGATGACAATAGACCAATAAATAGGATAGTAAGCTTTCATGCCTTGCTGATTTTACAGTTACTTATGAAACATTAGGACTTCGCATATAAATGCGCAAAACTTGTTTCTCAAGTGGTTGTTGTACTGATACACATTATGTGTTTATAAGATTGTATATATCCTGCTCAGATTCCAAAACATGCTCCATTTGGTTGATAGCTGTTTTTGTATTTAATGTTACAGAGACCTTATTTGGTCCAAGGTGGCTTTCGTTCTTGGGTTGAAGAGGGTCTCCGCATTAAGGCGTTGAAACCTGAGACTACATTAACAATCCTCAATGAGGTATCTAAATATTTTTCTCGACTTTCTTAAAGTGAGCCCTATGATTGCTGAGGGTCCAAAGTCTGTGCTGATCCTCCTGTTAAAATGTCAAAAAATGAAAGATGTCTTTAATGAAAAAGTAAACTACTATGATCTATACAACAGTGAAGTCACACCCATTAATCATGACAAGTCAGCTACTTCTTCGAACACCAAAAGTATGGATCAGATACAGCCTAATATGTAATATTATGAACTTTCTTCTCTTTCTTTCTAACCAAGCAAACCAAAGTAAGTGGATGATTGTCCAATATTTCTTGTCACCCCAATACTCCAACTATTTACAAATCAAGGAAATTGTCAACTGACAATTGCATGAATTATTGTAAACAAGCACAATTGCTGCCAATTTAGTGAGCCACTTGCAGTGGAAAATCTTGTTCAGACTCTTCAACCTCTTACGAAAATAAACAGTTATTGGCAGAAACTCAATTTGTATCTTAGCATTTGGAAGGGCTCCACCAGTTGCTTCCCAGGCAACCAAAGCAAGAAGCTTATCTCAGCCGTTTTCCCCAACAATCAGGCCACAATGAATTCCCTCATCAATATTTTCAAGGCATTATAATACAATTTCATGGTAAAAATACACTCCTTGACCTTTCATAATGCTCACCACTATACCTCCTGGAGATGTAAATTGGTTCGTGAATATATCAACCTCTCTTTCTTGCATAACCTATACACTTTGGATCAGGTAACACCATTCTGCTTCTCACTCCAAATGTCTCCTTAACAGTGCATAATTTGCTTGCCACCTCCTGTTGCATGCTGTCAGAATATTTTTTATATTATCTGACCATCGATTTTGTGTGCTTCTGCTGCAACTTTTCCGAAATAGAATGAAGTTGAGGCAACCTTTGTGATCTTTATTTAGCGAAAATTTTAATTTTTTTTTTGTGATGAAGTAAAGGATTCTATTAAAGTGCATCAGATTGATGCTAAAGGCAAAAGTGTACAAAGAAATAGAGTTAAATCCCTTACAAGAGTGTTAAGCTATGATCAAAGAGCTAACAAAATCCAAAAAGAAGTCAACACTATTAACTGGAGACAAAAAGTTCTAACTAAACAGATTGATTAGGCATCTAACTTTTAGAGTTTGACTTGGGGTTGAGATCCCATCAAAACATCTGTGATTTCTTTCATTCCAGACGCACCAAAAAATTACTGCTGAAATTAGTCTCCAGACCTTCTTAATGGTTTTATCAACTTCCCATAAAATCTGTCTAGAGTAGGCTTCCTTGATGTTCCTAGGAAAGACCCAATGTAGACCAAATATATCGAGGAAGCTGTTCCTGATGTCTACTACAAAATGGCAGTGCAAAAAGGTGGTTGACATTTTCGGATGACTGATAGCACAAAAGGCATCTAGTGATTAGAAGTATTTTCTTTTTACAAAGTTTATCATGAGTAAGATCAACATCATTGAGAGCAAGCCATGTGAAGCATGTTACTTTAGAGGAGTCCTAATTTTCCGAACATGCTTCCATGGCCAGTTGTCCAGCAATCCATTTTGAGAGCTCATGACACATTAGTTGTCTTTGACCGTGTATTTCCCCTCCTTGGAGTTGCACCATATCATTTTTTTGTATGTAACCCTTCACTTCTATATTCTGCTAAGGTGGCTAGGAGTTTGAGGAGATCATTAATTTCCCAGTCTTGAAGGTTTCTTCTGAATCGAGGGCAAAATACATTGTTGTCTCTGTA
This sequence comes from Solanum ossicruentum, assembly GCA_025774065.1. Taxonomy (NCBI): domain Eukaryota; kingdom Viridiplantae; phylum Streptophyta; class Magnoliopsida; order Solanales; family Solanaceae; genus Solanum; species Solanum ossicruentum. Next base: position 9,350,592 of record JAOTQR010000069.1, on the reverse strand, counting down.
TTGGCTGACAAAAGAGTCTTGGTTGCTGGCAATTTGGTAGAGTCGAGGGTAAGAGACTTGTAAAGTAGTGTTGCCCAACCATCTGTCCTTCCAGAATTTGACTTGGGAGGATACCAGCTGAAAGAACTCCTCCTGATAGCTACTGATGTGTTTCCAGAGGCCCAACCCATGAGTGTCCCTGTTTTGAGCACCATTTACTAATGACTCCATACTTGGCATCTATTATCTCCTTCCAGAGTCCTGCTTCATTCTGGCCATATCTCCACAAGCATTTCATTAGCATGCTTTTGCTATGGAGTTTGAGATTTCTTACACCCAACCCACCTTGGTATTTTGGTTCGGTAACTTTGGCTCATTTTACAAGTGGAAATTTATAGGTTAGACTGTTGCCTTCCCATAGGAATTTCCTCCTGAGGCTATTAAGTTGCTTCAAGACTGTTTTGGGCATTGGACAGAGAGATAAGCAATAGGTAGGTATGCTGTTAAGGACGATCAAAGTGAGTCTGCACCCATTGACAGGTATTGTAGCTGCCATGTAGCCAACCTCTTTTCAATCTTTTCTACTACACCATTCCAAACCTTTACTGACTTGAATTTTGCACCTAATGGAAGTCCAATATAGGTACTAGGGAAGGAGCCTATCTTGCAACAAAGGATCTCAGCTTGCTCCTCAAGATTTTGGATCTCATTGACAGGGTAAATGGTGCTCTTTTGCATGGTTGTGTAGATCAGAGAGAGCCTCAAAAATAGGGAGGGTGAGACTGAGTTGGTTGACTTGGGTTCCTCTGCCCCATAGAAAATTAAAGTATCGTGTGCAAAGAGAAGATATGATATATTGATCATGCTTGCAGGATTCCTCCCAATTTGAAACCCTTTTATCCATTGTAATTCTTTAACCCTTTCTAGCATCTGGGAGAGGCCCTCCGTAGCCAGTATAAACAATAAAGGGGAGATGGGATCTCCCTGTCTGAGACCCTTCTGTGATGAGAAAAAGCCGACTGGACACATGTTGACTAGAACTGAGAACTTGACAGTAGAATGCAAAATTGAATCCACCTTAGCCACTTCTCACCAAAGCCCATAGTCTTTAGAATATTGGTAGGGAAAGTCCAATGTAGCTGGTCAAATGCTTCCTCTATATCGAGTTTGCGTACGATTCCTGGCTCACCACTCTTGATTCTCCAATCCAAAACCTCCTTAGCAATTACTGATGCGCCAATTATTTGTCAGTTCTTGATAAAGGCAGTTTGTTGACCTGAAACCAATTTGCCAATGACCTTTTTCATTCTTCCTGCCAGAACCTTAGCTGCTAGTTTGTATATGCTGCCAATCAAGCTAATTGGTCTGAAGTCTTCCAATTTTATTGCACCTTTCCTTTTTGGGACTAAGGCAATAAAAGAGGCATTGCAAGACCTCACCATACTGCCATGTTGATGAAAGAATTTCAGGGCAGCCATAACATCAGTTTTTATGAACTCGCAGCCATAACATCAGTTTTTATGAACTCGCACGACTTCTGAAAAAACCTCATTGTGTACCAGTCAAGGCCAGGTGCTTTGTCAGGTGCACATTAATTTAACTCTGCCAAAACTACTTCTTCATCAAAAGGAAGTTCCAGGTTCTCACTTCCCTCTGCAGATAGGGATGGCAACCCTGCAAAGGTTGCAGTTGTTCTCCAGGTTTCCTTTTCCTTATATAACTCTTGATAGAAGTTTAGAACTTCTTGTCTGATTTGTAACTTGTCTCCAAAAGTAGTATCCCCACTTGGAGCCTATCAATGGAAATTGTACTTTCTTTGAGTGTTTGCAACTCTTGGAAAGTATTTGATATTCCTGTCACCATCTCTAAACCATAGACTTCTCGACTTCTGTCTCCAAGAGTTTTCTTCAGCCAAAGCAATCTATTTGAGTTGGATTTTCAGGTTGAAGGACTTCGGTTTTTCATCTGGAGTTATGGCTTTTTGGTCTGCAAGCTGGTTCAAGAGAGGCAACTCATTCAAGGGTTTGCTCCTCTTGGATTCAACCTTTCAAGTATATCCTAGTTCCGTTTTATTAATAGTTTGATACAGTAAACAAGCAGCGTGAACACAAATCAATGGAGATCTCTTTTAGCCTTTGATTTAAAGTTGTTACATCCAAGGAAAACAGAATTTATTGAAGAAATCAATGGATCTTGTTGTTTTTCTGTTGCTCTTTCATTGATTTGGCTAAATCTGGAAAAATTAAAGATGATGGACAAATGAGATATTTTCTTTTTCTCTTTCTCCCTTCTTCCTATGATATGAAGGTTTAAATGTGCTTTCTTCACCCATTACATAGTGAAATGTCTACTTGTTCTTTTCTTTTTTTACTTTTTTGTTTGTATTTCATGTGTAGTATCTTCAATTTAAATTGTAAAAGTAATCATGAACTCAACTTATTCAAGTTCCCTTTAAATGTTAACTAATGTTAACTAATCATGAATAATCTCAGTTAATTTTAATTTTTAAGATAGTTCTTATTTATGACATTTTAAGTTTATGTGGTTTGGCATTTAATTATATTTTGAATTTCCATGAAAGATTGAGATTTTTTCTTCCTCATTAAATTGAATTTGACTTGTAGGAGTATAATGTTGATAAGCTTTTAATTCCAAGTAATTTGATGGCTTTAGAGAATTATTTCTTAATATTTCATTTCCATGAAAGACATTGATTCACGCCTTTTTGCTTAAAAGATACATGCATCTAATAGAATCCTGTGGAAAGAACAGTTCTCAAAGAAACGCTTACATCCGCATCAGTATTTTTTGTCATTCTATTGGTGAATATTGGATATATACCTATGCGCGGGATTAGAATCATAAAGCTATTGTCTACTAGTAGGGAAGAAGGCAAGTTGTTTCAGTAATATGCCATGTTTGGTTATTTGCAGGAAGCTGAGGCAATTTTTGAGGAGATCAACCCAACACCATTACAACTTGTTGGATATGGAGTGGTAAGACTTTATGTATTACATACCTTAAGTCTTATAAAGCATTTCTCTTTTCCCTTTTTCTCTCTTTCTGTTTATTAGTAATTTTTGCATATCGACCAGAATGTCTAATTATGTGGTTCTCTACAAAGCCCACCTAATCATCTATACAAGTAGGAATGTTTTATACTCACTCAAAAAAGTAGGAAGTTCATCTTATCTGAATGATTGATTTCACTTTACCTTGAATTGCTCAGTAGTTCCTTTTTCCCATATTCCAGATGATGCCAAACAGGTTTAACTCAGGTTCCTCAATTGTCTTATGAAATGGCTATAAAGCAAATCTTTCACATCCTTCCAGTTCCGATATATTGATTCGTGGGGCTTGGGAATATTGTTCAGGAGATGCACCCAAATGCACACCTAAACCCTTAACTTGATTTAAGTTGACCTCATAAACACCCAACTTTAAGAATGCTAAATTTGAGAATGCACATCCAGAGAAGTGTGTTTACAGGCCACTGTAAACCAAATTAAGGTGTCTAGATGTGCATTTCAAAGTTGAGGTGTTTATTCACTGGGTGGTTGTTGTTTTTGTTGTTGAGACCAAGTTAAGGTGTCTATTTATGTATTATGCCAAGTTTAAAGCTTACGAATAATGAAATAGATATGTCGTGCTTTTTTCCCTTTCATGTATACCAAACGTTATTCCTATTCTTAGTAGTGCAAGATTTTACAGTCTATTGGTTAACTTTATCACACTTGAAATGTTGTTTGCTTGCTTCACGAACTTATGTGATACACTCTTGGCAGGGTTTGGTAGCAGCAACCTATGCATTGGTTGGTGAGTCTGCAATTTCTGCCACATATTCTGATAATCTTCATATTTTCTCCGTAGTTGTGATTTTCGGATTCGCTTGTTCAACAGACAACGTTTGTTAGAAAAGAACACAGGCTATTGTGAAATTTCTCTCTAGACATTCAAGTTAGAAGCAGTTTTCTGTCAATGTTTCCTGTATCTTCTTTTGGGGGGTGGTCATATGTGTTGGAAACTTGGAGGATGAGTACTCCCATTTTTTCTTGAAGAAAAGTGATGCTTCAGTTTCCTCTCTCTACTTGCATATGTAAAATGGCTACAGTACCTAGGTATTTACAGAACTTCTCTAGCAGACACCAAGTCTAGTACATGTACCTTGATTTAATTCTAAAATTTTCGTTTTACCTGGTTATTGACCAAAACAATATATGTATACTAAGAGTAATACATCTAGCTTCTTAATTCATCACCTAAGATAATTCATGTATCACAAAAATCTAAGAAAGCCTTTCCTTTTCCGACCCAAGGTTCAATTTTCAACAGTATGCTGGAGGACCTCGAGGTGCAGACCACTTTTTCATATGGTAACTTTGGGTTTCATGATATTAAGGCAGCTTGTTAGATCTTTAAAATTACTTATAAAACAAGTGTTAGAATAGGAATACATATACAATCCCACCTAGCAGAAGAATAATATTAGGAATAGTAGTAGGAATAGAAATAGTAAATCGTATCCTACTTGGTACAAGATTGTATTGTAGTGTCTATAAATAAGGTCACTTTGTAATAATGTAGATACACAATTCAATAATATTCTTCTCGAATATTTCTTACATGGTATGAGAGCTTCTACCGCCCTGGCCAATGATTATGTCAGTGAAATTTGGCAACAATGTATCTTTTTGGTGACTATTTTCTCATATCTAAGCTGCGTAGCACAGGGCATCTTTCCGGTTACTACTTTCTCATATTTAATTTATGTAGCACGGTGTCATCCTTCCGGTGACGACTTTTTTATATTTAATTTATGTAGCACCGTGGCATCTTTCCCGTGGCTATTTTTTCAAATCTGATTTGCGTAGGATTGTGCCATCATTCCGATCCTACCCATATAATTCTCTTTCTCAGTAGGGTCATGTCTTCATCCTGACCCTACCAATATAATTTTATTTCTCAGTTTATGACCATTTTCAACTATCGAATATAATTATTCTGAGCGTGGGCAAGTTCCGACCAGTTTTAACGTGACTTTCTTGAAGCAATTTCAGGATGATCCATGTTGTCATTCTCCATTGACCTTTTAACCAGTTAAACAGTAAAAATGCTTTTCTCCACGATGATCTCAAGGAAAAAATCTATATGGAGCAATTACCTGATTTTGTTGCTCAAGGGGAGTCTAGTAGTCTTGTATATCAATTGTGTAAGTCACTCTAAGGTATGAAACAGTCTTCTAAGCTTGGTTTGGGAATTTTAACACTACAATTTTAGAATTTATTACTCTGTGTTTACATTATGCATCAAATTTAGTATTTCATGAGAAGACTAAACACATTAAGATTTGTGAAACTCAAAGAAGAAGAAGAAGAAGAAGAAGAAGAGATATTGGGAATTTTGGTTTATTCACTTATTCCCTCAAGTTGATGGGTTTAAATAGCTGTTACAAATAATGTAAATAAGGAAAGAAACTAATAA
>JAOTQR010000069.1:9316459-9337328 GCA_025774065.1 Solanum ossicruentum | reverse complement strand
ATATATATATATAAAAGCACTATTCTTATCATTTCTGCTGCTTTACCATTTAAATTGTTCCTGTTATCTTGTTAATTGTTGATTCTACCTATTATGCCTGTTACTTGTCGTTCCGCAATATGGGTTAGCTTACCTACTGATAGGTTCCATCATGACCCGAGTTTTTGGGTCATGACACTTCTAAATCGAGCACCCCCAATATTGAAGCTAAACTGACTCTCAGAAATACATGTCCCTCTTCATACTCATCTCCACCACCCTCACCCAAACTTTCATAATGTGGCTTAACTTTTGATACCCTATAGTTGTTGCATCTGTGAATGTCACCCTTGTTCATGTACAACAGAATCACTGTACTCCACCTCCACTCCTCGATCATTATGCAATCTTAGAAACAACATTAAACAATTTAGTCAATCACTCCATACCTACCACACCTGTTGTCATCCAAAATTCTACTGAGATCTTGTCTGGCCCGACTGCTCTTCCCCTCTGCATCTTTCAAATAGCACCTTCAACATCCTCAACCATTATACACATACAACACAATACCCAAAATCTCGACGCATCTCTAACACCCATATCCGGGCAACATAGTGAAACCGACTCTTCCTAATTGTCCAGTAACAACTCCACTTGTGGTGTGAGATTTTGAGATGGTTTGGGATGATGGGCAACGAAGGGCATAGTGAAGGAAGCACTCACCAACTGAATTTTTAGAAGAAAAAAGAACACAAGGAGCTACGGGTGTTGCCTCAGTAGCAGTCATGTGCATCGTGGAAGGAAAGCATATGAGAGCTTTTTGATGGGACAGCGAAGGACTATGCAGACTTGAAGAATAGCCTCTCATTCCTAATTTCTTTTTGGTGCACCCAAGAGGTTTTGGTGCATAGAAGATTGGATGTCATTTATAATGATTATATGTTATGTATTCTACTTTTCTATATTACTGCTTATATATGGAATTTTCTCATTGTCAATAAAATTATTTACCATATAAACTTACTTTTTAGAACAACAGCATATCATATATCTAAACAACATGAGACAAATAGATGTAATGGGGAACAAATTGACAAAAATGTGCCATAGGATAAGATATAAAATATCCTTTCCACAAAGTACCTGAATGTCACGTATTAACAGTAATGTGGCAAGTGATCTGGAATCAGCCTGAATTGCGGAATCTTCCACTGATTCATCTGCCAAAATTAAGATCTGTACATAAAAAAGAAAATTCAGAACAGTGATACAAGTTATAAAAGACACATATGAACAGGAACACCTAGAAAATCCCTCCACCCACTCCAGCAGTAGAGGGTAATGGATCCAATCTATCTGAGTAACATTAACATCCGAACACAATCACTTCATATTACCTAAAGTGCTCTTTTTTTTCTTTTTTTACATATTTAATGAATCTTACTCACCGAGTCAAATGATTCCAACGGAAGACTCTCTAGATGGCGTCGTATAACAGCATTACCCTCACGGTTTACCAGTACTATGTTTGCCAGTCGGTTAATATCCAGGCCACCATCTGTCAGCTTCTTTTCTCTTTCCTTCTCTGGGACTTCATTGAACATCCACAACTCTGAACCACGTGCTAGGAAGGCATCCAATACCTAGAACGAGTAGCTGAGTTTGTTGGAGTTACAGAGCATCATTTTCAAAAATTGTTCAGATCTTAAATACTTTGTTCTTTCTGGGCTTCTCTCATCATTCTCTGGAACTAAGAGATGGAATGAGAAAATATTCAGAAATCAGAAAACTTGGAAGCACATACACAGGCTGAGAGTTAGTGGACAGATACGGAAAACAAGCAAGAAATCACTGCCACCATAGTCTATAGAGAAAAGCTTGCATGAGTAAGGAAAGCATACAGTTGGCTCCTCACAAGATTACCAGTATCATATCCTCCATATCTCGTCGCCAACCACAAAAAAGAATCCGCTCTGTAGTCTTTGGGATAATTAAGTTCTTTGGCAAGTTTCCTCTCTGAACCTGCAGCATTCAGGTAAAATGAAAAGGAATTAGGAGCTTTAATTTTAACTCACCATAATCATATCATCAATATCTCGTCTCCATCCAGTCAGTAGAATCTTCTGTGGCTTTCTTGTTGGTCGGACAATGTGCATCAAAGATGTTTCTTTGACCTGAATAACCAAATTAATTATACCTTAGAAAGTCTATTCATGCCATGTTCTTCTTGCTTGAATTCCATGACTGGAATCCCTGAGTTGCAAAGCAGAAGAGGATTTCCTTCATGTAATCCACTAAATGTTGAAGTCGTTGAGTTTTTTCCACTCCATTTATTAAGACAGACTTTTAATGACTATCACGAATCTAATAAAAGTTTTTTTGTGTCCTTTGGTTGTTGGCATTAATAATTTTTGCTTGCAAATATCCAAGCTTAATTATCTCAGCAGTATGACAATTTACAATCTCATTTTTATCCGTTCAATTTCATAATCTATATTCTACTTTTCATAATAAACATAGACTGATATCTACTCTAAATAGAACTCGAGGAAAAAGGCCCTTGGCATTTATACAACAACAACAATATACCCAGTGAATCCCACAAGTGGGGTCTGGGGAGGGTAAAATGTACCTGACCTTACCAACACCTCATAGAAATAGAGCGGTTGTTTCCGGAAGACCCAAATCCAAATCTATATTTATACCAAAGTCAACCCATTTATCTTATTGATTAAAAGACTATTTTAACTTTATGATGTATATACTTTTTTATGACAATGAGTGAATAGGGTTAACTGCTTATGGGTTTTTGAGACGAGGGTTCCCAGGAAACAACCTCTCTACCTTGTGAAGTAGTGGTAAGGTCTGCGTACATTCTACCCTCCCCAGACTCCACTTATGGGATTCCACTGGGTATGTTGTTATTGTTGTTGACTGAATAGGGTTGACTACATTTTCAAGTAGAGAAAGAAGATAAGACATCTATCTTAGGAAGAGAGGAAGCACCATAGGCAATGGTGCTGGAGCATATGAGTCATCATCCTCAGCAATAACAAGGACCTCATCCCCTTCTTGCAACACATATGAATCATCGGGATTCAATATTATTTTTCCACCTGATGATGCCACCTTGATTCCACAAGGAATAGCATCAGGAAAGCTGATTAGGACTTCTTCAAATTGCATGCTATGCAACTGTGGCCATTTTTTGATGTAGAACTCACAATTCTCAAATCCAAGGATGTCTTCCCATATCTGCCGTTGCCAAGCCCATAGAGAAATAAATTAGATTCGTGAGATTGATATACTTCCCTCTTCTCCTCGCTGTAGTAGCTAGGATAAAATTAACCATTAGTCACTATACAAAGTCGACCACAGCTAAGAGTTGACCTGCGCAAGACCTGGCTGTCGAGCACATTGAATCATCAAGCGCCCAATTACATCATGAGCTACCACAGTTTCAACAAGTTCTCCACCAACGAGTTTCACAAGGACCTCATTATCAAGATCACCGAGTTCAACCACTAGGTGGCCCTGAAGTCCCTCCTTTACTCCCGTAAGGCTTAAAACTGTCCTCAGAGCACGGGCATCACTCTGAATGAAATTTTTTGTTCATTAGCTACTACAGTTTTTATCATGAAAATGAGTTGCTTCAAAGTGTCTATTGCTCTGACCTGGTCGGCATTCCCATCTTCAGCAAGGACAACTATTGCACGAGCTTTAGAGACAGACACCTAGTACAAATTTACCCAGTGAGCTCAAAAGATATTTAACTTGCAAATTCTGGACAACTTCAGGAGCCTTTATTACACAATCAACATGACACAAGAACTGGCTTCTTGATGAGAAGTTGTCTAGAATTAGAAAAAAAAGATACACTAGCAAAATTTCATGATAAAGCATAGCATGATAGGATCAGATCTCTGAAAAGAAAATGGCATTCAATACCAAGGTAAGAAGAGGAAAGAAAGGTATTTCATGACATAATGCTTTGGAGTAAAAAATACTGCATACCTTTTTCAGGTCAGCTAAAATCAAGGGGCTGCCACTTCTGCATATGACAGAAGTTCCTCTAAAATCAAACTCCATTTTAGCAATATCAAGTTCCATCTCTTCTTTGTCTCGGTCAGCCATGACTACAACAGTTCCTCCCCCCAAACTCTCATTAGCTATTGCGAGTTGATTCAATAATGATCCCTGGTTATACAGATGTCTCTTAGTGCATAAGGTCATTACTTCTTGTTTTCCAAAATACAGAGTTATATTAAGAAATCTCCCCAGACCCCACTTGTTGGATTCCACTGGGTATGTTATTGTTGTATTAAGAAATCTCCAGCAAATACCAGTAAGACTCAGCTGCATAATGGATATTTAAGTGTAGGGCTTTTTTTCACAAACTTTACCATTTTCCAAAAAATATTTAAGTGATTTGCAAGGTCAAGTAATCAAGTTCAATGATTTTTCTCAATTGTGTTCCAATTCCTTATATAATGAAGATTATTGTCATGGTCAATCTTGTTATTTCATGGAGCATAATAAACAATTGGGGAAGGACTTAGCACAATTAAAAAAAGATAGCATCAATCTACTTAGCAGACAATTAAGCAATAAAATAGATCTGGTTCTGATTCTACTCCACTCAATTGCCAATTATAGAAAGACAAGGAAGGATCAAAGATTTGGAGCTTCTCTCATTTTCGTGGAGTAATGATAGAGAATCTTCAGTAAAATTAGAGAGGGCTTCTGCAGAATGCAAAAATAAGAAATACCATACTAGGGGGATTGCGATTCAGATCTGGTGCAAACATTAGTGAGCAGTTTTGGGGTAAGTTTTATCTAGAGAAAGGAAACCAAACGCAGACCATTTAAACATATAAGCTTGTCAAAGAACAGACTCTAGCTATTTACAACGACTCACCAGTTTATCACTCCAACCAAGTATAAGTGTGTGGTTCTGCTCAACTACTTCACTTCTTCCCTTCCTGAGTGAGTCAAATTTCTCAGAGATCGCATCAGAAACTAGTCCGAGCATCATGGCAAATATCAGCATTCCACCGAAACTAACAGAAACTGACACTAAGCGTGGACCAATGCCTTCAGAACTAGTATGATTTCCTGAATCTGCAACATACGTCCATGATAACCAAAGGCAATCTGCTATGCTATAATCTGTCACGCCAAAAAGCGCTAAGCCACCAAGACAAATGAGGAGCAGAGTGGCAACTAACAAGGTCAGTGGTTTAGCATAAGGATGAAATGATAAGAATACGTCTACCCGATACGCTAGCTGCTTGTTCAGAGATAATTCCTCTGCTGTACTGTCTGACGGTCTTCTAATATAGGAGAAATACTCCATATATTTAATAAAAACAAGAGGAAGGCACAACATCATGAATAAGAGAATCAATGCTGCATTTTTCAAACTTGCACCAGCGACATTATCTTCTGACATAGAGTCAATAATGTCAACGGAATCTGAAATGTTGCAGCGTCTCAGTCTGATATTGAGCTTTGAAAGCTCATCCTGATATAATGGGGTGGAAAGAAGAAACAGGTAAACAGTTAGGGGGAAAATCCAGTAATATCTTGCATAAATGCTAGTCAAATTCTACTTCTCAAAAGCCAAAGAGTTGTATCATATGATTATACATGAGGAAAGTTAAGTCAAATAGTAACTGAAGAGGATGAAGGCTAAATATTAGTATGGTCCCTTTCATGGATATTACTTGAGATGGCCTTGGAGGATAATCAGGAAAATAAGAGATTCACCTGATGTATCTAGTTCAAGACTCTTATTTGACACAAAATAGCATACAAAGAAGAAGCTTAGAGTGTATGCAACTGATGTGGCATATGCAGGGAAGCAACTATAAGTCAGCCATCTTTTACTTCATCGCAAAGTCGTGCGCCAGGTATGGAATATATTGCTAAATTTATATGGAATCCGATGGGTAATGCCTGGAAATCTGACACAACTACTAAGCTGCTGGCAAGGGCAGAAGATAGAGAAAAGGTGCAGACAAGCATGGACAACAATACCATTGTGTACACAATGGTCCATTTGAGTAGAAAGAGTTGGGTGTGTACAAAGGACTACATTGGTAGTTGAAAAGAAAAGGAAGCTACATATAAGGTGTTCGGAGTGCGAGGCCTTCTGAAGGAAACCGTACTGGCGTGGCCCAAGACAACAATATCACCCGGTATTAAGAGTATCTTTTGAATGTTTTAGGCCAACAATTGGAATTAGCACCAATGGTTCAGCAAGACAAGTATAGAATTGGAGGAGTGAGGCTCGGCTTATTGCTTTTCCAGCCTATGGGCCGGTTTACTACATACTCATAGCTTGGAGACATATACACACAAAAAGAAGCCTATGTTCGTTGCTGGCCATAAATAGTTGGAAGATGTGAGTGGCATATAGTTAATTTCTAGATAAGCTCAAACCCATTAGGTATTGAGACATGTGGAACTTAATTTGAGGGGGAGATTGTTGGTTGCAAACTAAGTCCCATATTGGTAGTTATAAATAAAAGGAACCTACATATAAGGTGTGGGCATACTCTTAATGGTATGAGGTCTTTATGAAAAAGAGTGGGCTTGGTCCACAGTGGACAATATCACACTATTTAAGAGTATATTTGAGTTGTCCAGTTTAATGACTAGGAGAATACATTGTGTAAAGAATAACGTAGTTAAATATTTTACATATTTGGCGTAAAAGGAATATAGAAAATGACTTTGACAATATCAAAACTAATGGAGTCCTTGCAAGCTTAGCATGAGTGCACTCGGAACTTCTAAACATATTTAGTCCCTTCTTGGTACAATTCAATTTAGGTAAAGGGTCAGTTTTACCCCTTCCATGAGATAGTAGTAAGGTCCGCGTACATTATACCCTCCCCAGACCCTACGTAATGGGATTACACAGGGTGGTTCTTGTTGTTGGTCAATTTTCCCCTAAACAATTCAAAATGGGACAACTTTGTCCTTCAGTTCATTTTGTCCTAGAAGTATAATCATTGTTAGCCAAGTAGCTCAAAAATGTCATCTGTTAATAAGAAAAAGAAAAAACAACATGAACATGGACTCACAAACGGTTACTCCATCTCGAATAAAATGCAACTAAAACAAAGGAAAAAAGTCAATTTCGTCTTAAATTTAATTGTTTTATATTTATTAGAGTTCCGACACACGCGTATGAGCCTTTTTCAACTTGTTTCTGAAATTATTTTCTCCACTGAGGTAGCTAGAACATTCTGAGCCTAGTCCTACCAGTTTTGATTTTCTGGTCACTAGAATTAGGGTTCCGACATGTCAGCTACTTACCGACAAAATCAACATTTTCTTACGAATTTTCGCAGATCTAGGATCACAGGCTCGTTCCGAACCTTCCCTTGCAATTTCTATTCTGTCAGCCACTGTACCAATTTTCTGACAACTTACTGCAAATATGCTTGTGTCATCTCTGACCACTCTTCCAGTAGCAGGTTCAAGTTTGGTACTTTTTTCAGATTCCAAATTTTTTATATTATTAATTGTCTATACACTATGGAGCATATGATGGGAGCAATCGGTAGTCCTCTTTCATAAATCAGTGTTGTGAGCCTAGATGGGGCTGGTACTTTTCTTGTTTGGTCAAGGTATTGCTTGCTCTATACTAAATCTAGAAAATCAATTAGAAATATCATTAGAGAAAAGAAAGCACTTGTTGCAACAAACTCTAGCGGTAGTCAATGGAATTTTGATAGTTTCCTTGTGATGACATGGCTTCTCAATACTATGCACCCTCTTATCTCTTAAGCAATCTTTATTACCCGATACTAATGAAATGATATAGAATTTAACTAACGCACTTACTCTTGCTAGGGGAATTACGCCCAAATCTTTGGAATTTGAAACAAAATTCATGCCACTAAGCAAGTTGAGTTGACTGTCACTGACTATTATCCCGAGCTAAGTGGGTTACGGCAGGAAAGTGACTACCCTTAGGATCTCCAAGTGAAGTGTACCGATGATACAGTTCTCTTGCAGCAACTAGTTGAAAAGGAAATGGTCTATGATTTTCTGGTCAATTTGAACCAAGAATATATGTAAATCAGGATTCAAGTCCTCAGTAAAATTCTTTTTCTTCTCATGAGGATAATGTTGTTTGTTCATCCCACATCACAGAGTTGTATAGGGGTTTTCCCCCTATAAATTTGAAGTCTAGTTTTAGCAATTAAGACGCACCTCTCACTTGTCTTCTCATCTTTAAGGCATTTGTTGTTCTTTGTCTCTTGTAGTATTTCAATTGTATTTTTGGAGTGAAATAAATTTGAGCTAGTTGTGTCTGAGGATGTAGGTAAAAATATTTGTTATCGAACCTCGTAAATTAGTTGTTCTTTTTATTTTTCTTTTATTATTTTTTAACGGCTTTTATTTTTTGGGTAGTAATTCTAAAATAATTACTCTACCCAGTTCGTTTCCATATCAATTGGTATTAGAGCCAAGATTCTGTCTGAGTATGCTCTGTGGTTGCAACATAGCCTGATCTTCTACATCAAATAAGATTTTTTCTTGGGTTTGTATTGTCAATATATTTTTTCTTAGTATGCTTTGTGGTTGCAACATAGTCTGAACTTCCACATTAGAAAAGAATTATCTTGGTCTGTGTAGCCAGCTATTAAATAGTATCTATAATACAAAATGAGGGAGGGAAATAAAGAAGTATCCGTCTCAGACAAGCCACAGAAGTCCACCTCAAGTGTCAATAACACGTCGTTGGTATCTTCGCTTATGTCACGAATTCAGACAAATGCGAAGTTTGCAGTTGAAATTCTTGACGGAACAGGACACTTTGGGATGTGGAAATGTGAGGTCGAAGATGTCCTTTTTCAACAAGGATTAGATCTTGCTCTAGAAGAAGAGAAACCAGACAATATAGGAGATGCAGATTGGAGATACTTGTGGTACCATTTGGTCCTTCCTTGGAAGAGAACAGAAGTATCCATTCACAATGGAAACTTCTGCTAGTAAATTGTGGAAGGCATTGGAGGATAAATTTTGAAGAAAAATATTCAAAATAAACTTTACATGAAGAAACGAATATTTCACTTCACTTATGTTCCTGGTAGCATAATGAATGATCATATCACCAATTTCAACAAATTAGTTACAGATTTACAAAATATGGATGTAACATTTGTTGATGGTGATCTAGCATTGATGTTGTTGGCATCCCTTCCTAATGAGTACGAGCACCTTCAAACTACTCTACTTTATGGGAGGAATGAAGTTGATGAAATTTCTCTTAAAGAAGTTTGTTCAGCTTTGTACAACTATGAACAAAGAAAGAAAGAGAAACAGAAGAATGGAGAAGGAGAAGCATTAGTGACAAGAGGTCGTTCTCAAAATCAAATGAGAACGAAGGGGAGATCCACGTCAAGATCATCCAGACCCAACAAAGATGAATGTGCCTTTTGTCGAGAAAAAGGGCACTGGAAGAAAGATTGTCCAAAGTTGAAAAAGAAGGCCAATGGAAAAGCTGTCATGGATTCAAATGTAGCCGACTATGATGACTCTGATTTCTCATTAGTTGAAATAGAGCCATCCACAGCACCTGATGTATGATTGATGGACTCAGCTTATAGCTATCATATATGTCCTAATCGGGACTGATTTATTCATCTACAAGAAGGAGAATGTGGAGTTGTTCACACTGCAGACAATAGCCCTCTTATCGCATATGGTGTTGGTTCAATCCGATTAAAGAATCATGATGGATTGTGCAAAACACTAATAGATGTTCGGTATGTACCAGATTTGAAGAAAAATCTCATTTTTGTAGGAGTCTTAGACTCAAAGGGGTTCAAAATCACTGCAGATAATGGAGTGATGAGAATATGCTCTAGTGTGCTGGTGGTAATGAAGGCTATTCAGAAGAACAATAATTTGTACCGCTATCATGGTAGTACAATTATTGGGACAGCAGCAGTAACATCCAGTGTTGACAAAGAGGCGGAGGCAACCAGGCTATGGCATATGCGCTTGGGACATGCAGGAGGAAAATCCCTGAAAACCTTATGAGATCAAGGATTGTTGAAAGGTTTTGTGAGCATTGTGTGAAAGGAAAGCAAACAAGGGTTAAATTTAGAACAACTATCCAAATATGAAAGGTATTTTGGATTATGTTCACTCTGATGTTTGGGGTGCTTCCAAAATACCTTCATTTCTGATGTTTGGGGTGCTTCCAAAACACTTCCATTAGGTGGGAAACACTACTTTGTAACCTTTGTTGATGACTTTTCACAAAGGGTGTAGGTGTATACGATGAAGACTAAGGATGAAGTGTTGGGAATCTTACTCAAATAGAAGACGATGATAGGAGCTCAAAGTGGCAAAAAGATCAAGTGTCTTCGCATAGACAATGGTGGAGAATACAAAAATGATCTTTTTGAGAAGGTTTGTGAAGAAAATGGCATTGTTAGACATTTCACCGTCAAAAATACACCACAACAGAATGGAGTGGCAGAACGCATGAATCGAACTTTGCTGGAGAAGGTTCGGTGTATGTTGTTCAATGCTGGCTTGAGCAAAGAATTTTGGACTGAGGCAATAACATATACGTGCCACATCATAAATCGTTTGCCATCTACTACAATTGGTGGGAAGACACCATTTGCAAAATGGTATGGAAAATCTGCTGCGGATTATAACTCTTTACATGTATTTGGCTCAATTGCATATTATCATGTGAAAGAGTCAAAATTGGATCCGAGAGCTAAGACGGCTATCTTTATGGAAATTACTTCTGGAGTCAAAGGATATCGCCTATGGTGTCCAGGGACGAGAGAAGTAATATTCAGCCGAGATGTTACTTTTGACGAATCTGTTATGTGAAAAAGGATGCAGATGAAGCTACAAAAGTAACTGATAGTGCTTCAAAGCAGGTGGAGTTTGAGGGATAATTTATTTTTCCTCCATAAAAGGCAGACAAAGAAACAAATGATGATTTGGAAGAAGAGCCATTTGAGACGCAGGTTCCAACTCAGGAATCAGAACAACTTGAGTCAATAGCAACCCATAAATCCAAAAGAACTGTGCAAAAGCCTATGCGTCTCACAGAGACGATGGCATGTGCAACCTCAATAATTGACATTCCAACCACTTATAAAGAAGCTATCCAAAGTGGTGAAGAAAAGTGGAAAGTTGCAATGAATGAGGAAATAAAGTCCCTTCATCAGAACAATACGTGGAAACTGACCAACCTCTCGGAGGGCAAGAAAGCAATTGGGTGCAAATGGGTATATGCAAAGAAAGAAAGATTTCCTAACCAAGAAGATGTTCGCTACAAAGCAAGATTGGTGGCCAAAGGATATGCACAAAAGGAGGGAATTGATTATAATGAGGTATTTTCTCCAGTCATGAAACACTCTTCCATTAGAGTTTTGTTGGTTTTGGTAGTGCAATTGGATTTGGAACTAGTTCAAATGAATATAAAAACAGCGTTTTTACATAGTGATTTGGAAGAGGAAATCTATATGACTCAGCCAGAAGGATTCAAAGTTGCAGGAAAGAAAACATGGCGTGTAAACTTGAAAAATCTTTGTACGGATTGAAACAATCTCCAAGACAATGGTACAAAAGATTTGACAAATTTATGCTGCGGCAGAAGTACGTGAGAAGCAAATACGATCATTGTGTGTATTTGCGCAAGCTTAAGGATGGTTCTTTCATATATCTTCTCCTATATGTTGATGATATGTTAATAGCTTCCAAGAATTTGGGAGAAATTGAGAAGTTGAAAGCTCAACTAAGTAAGGAGTTCAAGATGAAAGATTTGGAAGATGCGAAGAAGATTCTTGGCATGGAGATAACAAGGGATAGACTTTCAAAGAAACTTTGTTTATCTGAGAAAGAATACTTAAAGAGGGTGCTAGATCGATTTGGTATGGATGAGAAAATTAAACCAGTTAGCACTCCATTGGCTCCCCATTTTAAGCTTAGTGCTGATATGTCGCCAAAGGATGAAGTTGAAAAAGAATATATGTCAAGGGTACCATATGCAAGTGTTGTTGGTAGCTTGATGTATGCAATGGTTTGTACAAGGCCTGACATTTCACATGTTGTTGGGATTGTGATCAGATATATGCACAATCCAGGAAGAGAACATTGGCAAGCTGTGAAATGGATCTTGCGATATATTCGTAATACCGTGGATGTTGGGTTAGTTTTTGAGCAGGAAGAAAACTCATGTGTAGTTGGATATTGTGACTCTGACTATGTTAATGATCTGGACAAACGAAGGTCGACTACTAGTTATGTGTTTACTTTTGCAAAAGCACCAGTTAGTTGGAGGCCTACTTTACCGTCAACAGTTTTTTTGTCTACAACTGAGGCAGAGTATATGGTGATTACAAAGGCTGTGAAGGATGCAATTTGGCTTTAAGGATTGCTTAAGGAACTTGGTATCAGACAAGAAGCTATTACAATATTTTGTGATAGTCAAAGCGCTATTCAATTAGCGACAAATCAAGTTTATCATGCAAGAATGAAGCACATTGATGTTCGGTATCACTTCATACGAGAAATCATAGAAGAAGGTGGAGTCACAGTGCAGAAAATCAAGACTACAGAGAATCCTGTTGATATGCTAACAAAAGTGGTGACTGCGATCAAGTTTGGACATTGTTTGAACTTGATCAACATTGTTGAACATTGATGTTCAAAAGTTGAAGACACAATTGAAATTTGTTATTGAGAGAATTGAAGATGTGGAATGACCAAGGTGGAGATTTGTTGTTTGTTCATCCCACATCTGTGGGTGACAAAGTTGTAAAGGGGTTTTCCCCCTATAAATTGAAGTATAGCTTTAGCAATTAAGACACACCTCTCACTTGTCTTCTCATCTTTTAAGGCATTTGTTCTTCTTTCTCTCTTTTTAGTATTTCACTTGTATTTTTGGAGTGAAATAAATTTGGTTCAGTTGTGTCTGAGGACGTAGATAAAAATATTTTTTACCAAACCTCGTAAATTCGTTGTTCTTTCTATTTTTCCTCTTTTACTATTTTTCCTCTTTTACTATTTTTTAGCGGCTTTTATTTTTGGGATAGTAATTGTGAAATAATTGCTCTACCCAGTTCACTTCCGCAACAGATACATATTCATATGTTCAATAGGAAAAGAGACAATGAGGAGTTTAGTTTTGAGAAAAATAGATAATTTGAAACTG
Source organism: Solanum ossicruentum (assembly GCA_025774065.1). NCBI lineage: Eukaryota > Viridiplantae > Streptophyta > Magnoliopsida > Solanales > Solanaceae > Solanum > Solanum ossicruentum. The sequence continues at coordinate 9,324,136 of JAOTQR010000069.1, read as the reverse complement.
TTTTGAAATATACTTTTTATGTAAAGTTAAATGACGAAATGGGAGTATTTATCTGAAGTGGATCAGATGTGTCCTCCATGTCAGGATAAGTAAGTGATGCACTGGGCCAGAGGTGTATGAAAGATTTGTGTTTGTGGAGTTGAGGGGTTAAAATGAAACCCCGCAAAGTAGAGGGACCATGATGTTAAAACGGAACAAGTACAAGAGTGTCATAGACTATTCTATCTTTATAAATATTTACGTTGCATTAAAAAAAAAAATTGGATGCTATCTAAGCTTTAAAGTAGAATCATATGCGGGAAGTGGAAACTAGAAAATTGTGCGCCCCCGCTTGTACTTCGTATCCCGAAGGTGCAAGGTTCAATTTCACATACTCTGTCCTTCCATGAGCTATCCCAACAATCAAATAATTGAACCCTCCTTCCTCCTTAAGAATAATGATAGGGATTAAAGTTTAAGGTCAAATACCTAGTTAGTGTTGATTTTGGTCAATAGGCCTTTGATTTTTGACAAATAAGATTAACATATCAAGATATTTTATAAGTGGTAGTAGTAGTACAAACCAAATTTAGAAAAAAGAAAAACTAAAATGCATAGAGGATGTTTAAGAAAATTGGAGTCAGAAAAACATTTTAGCTTTGGAAATAATAACAATGACGTATAATGTGGGACACACAGAACCAATATGATCATCGTAGCATTTTAAAAGAAATACGTAATAATTTTCTGGTCCTGTAATCAATGTCATGTAACTTAATATGAATTTGCTAATGCCTATGTAGATGCATAATTATAAGCAAAAATAGATATTGATATTGCAAGTTACCTGCAAATCATTAACTTGATTGTGTAAGGAAAAGTTTTCGAGTACAAGACATGTAAAGCATGTCAGCAGTATCTGCAACCAAAATATAGCAAAACAATGATTTACAAATTCAACTTGTAACTAACGTGGCATTTAGTTTAAGAAATGGAGAAATTTTTCCAGTTTTACAAAAGAAAACCGGATTTTATAAAGAAGTTAAAAAGGAATTCGACAAATTTCTTTTGTTTCTTAGAAAGAAGTTGGAAAAATTTCGCAACCAAACACAAGGAATTTCTTTTTCCAGTTTCTTAATGTACTGAACAGGTATATCAGACCTTTTTCCCCTTTTTAATTGGAAAAGGGTAATGTACTGAACAGGTTTTGTACTCTTAAGTCGGACATAAATTAACACATTTAGAACACCAAGACAGTCTCATCAAATTCTAAAATATAGGCACAAAAAACTGCACTAGACACTAAAACAATATCCAAAAAATTGTGAAAAAGCTTCATCAGACTCGATAAAAAATACTCCCTCCATCCCATTTTATGTGGCACCACGGTGTCTAAAGAAAAAAAGAAGACTTTTAAAACCTGTGATCTAAAATCATTGTTAAATATTTATATGATTGAGAATCATTTCATTAAAGGTAAAAAGGTAATTTTAAAGGTAAATTGTTTCTAATTTGAGTAAGCTTACATTCTTTTTGGGAGAGACCAAAAAGGAAAGTAAAATGGGATTAACAGAAACTACAGAAGTTATCCCTCTAAATGTGAGTTTTTGTTAATCTCCTCCTTTTGTACTTCACGTCAAAGCTAACAAATAGAGTGCGGCAAGTATTAGACCAAAACTAAAGTGTTAACTTTTGACAAATTTAAAGAATTAGAATTATTTAGAGCATACTAAGACTAGTTTGAACCTACTTCAAACATTTCATACTTTTTTTTTGGTCCATTAAAATGAAAGTCATCATATTATAGTTAAAAATAATTTACAACCATATAAATATCTAAATACTTCCTTTCCTCCTCCATCTTATTTTAAGAATCAAATTATATAAATTTTAATTAATATTTAAAAATTTACTCACATGAAAAAAATTACCATTAATAATACTTGTTTCTAATTTTTAAATATTTAAATATTTGTTTTTTGAAAAAAAGCATCCTGAAAGGATGGAATATTGTTTTAAACAATAAACTTCAAAAATAGCTAAAGTAGAGAGAAAGAGAGAGGTTACTGCAATAATGCAAGCCGCCTGGCGACTAACAGTCATCCGGCGAAAGAAACCGGTAGATTTCTTATCAACCAACGTAGTTTTGTTCTCTGAGCTTGGACATTCTTTTGACACATCGTTTGACTTGCCATTAATTTCATCTCTAACAGAATTCTCCCTTTCCACAATCCGGTGTCGCTGACTAATACGGCGTCGTAGAGTTCGGTGAACTGCTGGAGTAGAATTTGAAGGAGGAGGGGGAGAAAGAGAGTTCTGAAACGACGTCTTTCGAGGGTAAGGCGAAGAGAATCTCCGGACCGGACTTCGGGGAAGGTTGAACGATTGTGAAGGGAAAATCCAGTCTCGGTTGGTCGTCGACGGCAAGTCAGGGTCGACGGACATTTTGGTAAATGCAATAAAAGTAGCGGGGTCAGCAGTCTTAAGACTCCTTTTTGTTTATGGCAAACGTTTTCTTAAATACAGTTGGCTTAGGGAGTGTTTGGTACTTGGGGAACATATTTTTCGACAAATTTTAGAAAATGGTTTTCATCCAAAATTTAAGAAAAACATTTTTAACCTCCATCCCCAAAAAAAACTAAAATTTTCAATTTTTTTTGAAAACAATTTTAAATTTTTTTTACGTTTTGCCCCGAAACCACCACCCAACCAAAAAATTGAAACATTTACGACAAAAACCTAAAAACAATAAAATTTAAAAGTACCACAAATATATTTGTATTATAGTGAATGTCTATTACGTAGGTTCATTTGGAGAAAAGTTACGAATCCTAATTTAGAGACCAAGTAAGTCTTCTCTTTATACATAAATGAGTTTACTTTCATTCTAATATACATCTGAATGTTCTTCAAGGGAAATTCTCCCTACCTTCTTCTTCTTATCATTTTATACTTTTATGATACGTTATCAAAATGCAACTCTACTAGCTTCAAAAATCAAGCCTAAGATATTATTTATTTATTTATATAAGAACCCGGAAGTTAAAAGGTTAGAAAGTGCAGAAAAAGTGGAACTGGAAAAGTTCAGGGCCATTTCACAAGCCCAGTTCACGGCCCGTGGTTTAATCTACAAGCCGTAGACTAGACTCGTGGATCAGGATTTGAAAATTTTTCTAAAGAGCAGGGGATTCTATCACCGGTGATAGTGGCTAGCTTCTTTGGCATCTTCGGGTACCTCCCGCATCTTCCTTTCTTCTCTTTTTTCTCTATGGCCTTAGCTTGGATTGACACTAAAGGAGGACTTGGGCATCCCGTTTTCAATCGAATCCTATTCTCACCCTCGAGTCAGGCCGGTAAAGGACTTGCTTGGGTCATCTAAGAGGTCAGGCCTCCTCCGATTGACCCTAACTTTCATTATTGAGCGAAATTAGTAGATTAGAAGCAATCGGAGGGAATTTAGGCCTTTCTTCCTCGATACCTTTTCTGATCTCGAATCCGGGGCAGGCGAGCCACCCGGTGGTGTGGTATAAATTAGACGTATCACAAGCACTAAGGGCGGAACGCTCAGTTGGTAGAGCACTCTCTGATAACGTCATCTGTAATCTCCGACGATAATGCTTTTAAATAATCTGTTCCTCCATAGAGGTGAAAAACTATGAAAATTCTCATATTCCGACCTTCTTCATTCACCTACCGATCCTATGAAAGGCGGCGAATTTGTCGTGGAATCCTCACCACGTTCCTTACTAGTGTTGAAGGGATTCATGAGGAAAATTTACGGCTCATAGAATAGAATATGGCCTATGGAAAGGGGTTGTAGATTGAAGCTCTAAGTTGAGGAAAAATTGGAGCTTCTAAAAATGGAACAACGACCAACAAGATGACCCGTGGTCCTTTTTACGGTCAGTGGTGAGGTCTCATAGATGGGGTCCTTAAAAATGGAAAATTGGCTAAGTGTGGCGAATTGGTTCACGACCTGTGGTTCACTTCACGATCCATGGATTGGAGGGTCGGAAACCAGACTCTGAATATTAGAAAAGGAGAACATGACGACTCAAACCACTACCCATTGTTGAGTCCATGACCCGTAATCAGGGTCTCGTGGATTTAGTTCGACAGTTTTAATGAAGGGCATTTTTGTCCTTTTCACATATCCTAGACTTAAACTATGTCATTTTTATGGTTCCCTAATGTCACGGACTTAGACCTTCGCTAAGACTTCCGCGCGACACTAGTCGATTTACTCACGATTCTTTCACGATCTTACAAATACTAGTAAGCCTTTCAACTCTTGATCGCTAAGGGAATACTGGATTAAGAAGACAAGAAAACTTTTAGAAAGGAGATTTCCTTAACACTTGGAAGATTGCTTACACTTTCTTGGATGGTCTGTACAAATGAGTCGCCCTCCAATTTATACTACTACTAGGGCCTAAGTGTAATTAATAATTACTTACAAGTCCCCCACGTATTTACACTTTAGTCCCATCTCTAGAATCTTCCATACTATTCTAGATAGAACTAAAGATTACAAGATATTTCTATACGATTCTATAATCTTCCACACATCTCTAGAGTCTTCCACACATCTCTATAGAGTTCCACACATCTCTAGAGTCTTCCACATATCTCTAGAGAATTTCACACTTCTCTAGAGTCTTCCAAGGAACTTCATGAGCTATCCACAATGTTCTAGAGTCTTCTAGAAACCTCTCCAAGACTCTAGTTTCTTCTCCTTGACTCTAGATACTTCCTTATTTTGAAGAACAAGTGGCGGGCCATCACACTAAGCCCCAATTTAGACCTAAGACCTTTTAAGGATTCCTTATTCCTTTCATTCTCCCATCTTCTCAAAAAATTTCTAAGACAAATACTCTCAAGAAGGAAAAACAAAAGTTAGGGTTTTCAAGGTTCTTCTACAAAACTTCAAGTTCCTTCTTCCTAGGCTCCAATCAAACTATGTAAATTCATTTGTGGGTTCCTTTCAACCATAAAGTCCTTAAATCTTTTTACCTTTTCTTTAAATTCCTTAAAAATACCATTATGCATGCGAATGTTTTTAAAGGATGGTTTTATGATGTATTACTAGGTATTTTGTCTCCAATGATATCATACAATGTTTTCCTATGTTTTTCCATGAGTATTGGGTTGATGACTATGACCCAATGATTAGGATTTAATTGATGGTGTGTAGGCTACTTAGTATATGATTTAAAGAAGCATATTTTTCCCATGGTCATGCATTACTCTTTTGGTTCATTCAGCTTACAAGCCGTAGACCAGACTCGTGGATCAGGATTTGAATTTTTTTCTAAGTGTTGAAGAGATTCACAAGGAAAATTTACAGCTCGTAGAATGGAATATGGCCCGTGGAAAGAGGTTGCAGATTGAAGCTCTAAGTTGAGGAAAAATTAGAGTTTCTAGAAATGGAACAACGACCAACAGGATGACCTGTGGTCCTATTTACGGTCCGTGGTTAGATCTCATAGATGGGGTCCTTAAAAATGGAAAATTGTCTAAGTGTGGTGAATTGATCCACGATAGGGCTGTACAAAATTCAGGTCAAACCGATAATCCAAACCAATTTTTTGGGTTATTGGACTATTGGTTCGAGTTATTGATCGGGTAACTCGATAACCCGATAGTCACTCGATACTACTAATTAGTATTACATTTTCCATAATTCCACTTTAGTTGCGCCTACTACTCCTAGGGTTAGAAACTAATTTCAGTATTTCACCTCAGTCACTCTTCTCTTCATACTTCATCACCGACGTTGTCAGTCGCGCCTCTCGCTCTCAGCCTCCTCAGTGCCCTTGGTCATACTTCATCACTATCTTTCACTTCTCACTTCAGTCGCGCCTGCTTCTAGGGTTAGAAACTAATTTCACCTCAGCCGCGCTTCTTATTCATACTTCATCATCGGCGTTCTCACTTCAGTCGCTCTCAGTGGGTTTTCTCATGGTTTAACTTCTCAACAATAACCCCATCTTGTTTTCTCATCTCAAGACCTCACTCCTACCTCGTGAAAGCAAACCATACAATTTAATTTGGTCTATCAATTGAACTTCAATAAAGAAATTAAGTTGTGAAAGCAGACTAGTACAGTTTAATCGTGAAAACAGTTTGGGGCTGTTCGATCAAGTAAAGGAAACTGAATGGAATTCATAACTGTCTCAATCTTATATTTTTTCATTTTTCTTTTATTGTCTGAATAGTCAGGAGCTAAGACCATTCCAATGCCCCCTTTCACCATGCATAAACTAAACTTTATAATTAAGATAAGCAAAGGTTTCCTCGGGCCGGACGGAGATTGACGCTCGAGTGAAAAGGCAGAAGGGAGCTTGACTACAAGACCCACCCGTCGAGCAGGGACGAAAGTCAGCCTTAGTGATCCGACGATGCCGAGTGGAAGGGTCATCGCGTCTTATATGTTTGATCTTAATGCCATTGAACAGTGGATCTTAATGCTTGCTTGGAGAGTGTAAATCCTTACGCGGTAAATCAATAGCATTGGATTTAGTTCTTTCCTTCTTTCTTTGGGTTGGTTTGGCCTTTTTTCGGGAGTCCCCGAAAAGAAATCAGTGAATGAAATGAAAGCAGGCGCGTAGGCTCTTCAGCCCAGCATTCATTCGCAAATCCTTTTTTGCCACGGATCGAAGGAAAAAAGATAGTTCGGCTCCTCGGGAAGGGAATGTCATTATTATCTCTTCTACGCAGGCCATGGACTATCAATCAATCGAAGAAGGAAAGGATTGAATTCGGTTAGATATGCAGAATCTGGTTTTGGATCTTCCAAATCATTCCTGCAGGAGATCCGGACCCATTTTTTTCTGATCCTTCGAGAAAAAGATTCATTCTCTTCATAAAAAATAGGAGCTAGAACCAATAAAGATTTCTTTTTCGATTCATCCCTGGCCACATTCAAGAATTATTTTTGATCCAATCTGCAGGAATCAATAGAAAAGGCAAATCCCTTATGATACACCAGATCCGGCTCGGTTATTGATAGAGTGAATAGATCTGCCATTTCTTGAAATCTCTCTTCTGATACAAAATCGTAGTGTAACGTGTATCCTCCAGGATTTGCTGCTTTGCTCCCTTGGTCTCGAAGAGTCGAAGTGGCTGATGCTAGCCTTCTATTTGCCATTTCTTTGTATTAGTTAAAAAGATCCTTGCGGCAAGAGGAAATTCCTTTTATTTTCTATGGGCCTTTCTTCTATCTTTCGCCTTACCACTGGTGTAATTATCTCAAAAAAGAAAAAGAAAAAAGAAATTGAAAAAAGCAAAAAAACTTGCGCGTAATTCACCACAGGAAGAAAGATGCACAAACGAAAAAGGGCTAAAAAAAAGAAGGGAGCTACGTCTGAGTTAAACATGGAGATAGAAGTCTTCTTTCCTTTCTCGACGGTGAAGTGAAACCAAGCTCTTGAGCTTATTTATCCTAGGTCGGAGTCAGAGATATATGTATATATCCATTTCATGTCAAAACAGATTCTTTATTTGTACATCGGCTCTTCTGGCAAGTCTGATTAACCCTGTCTTTGTTTATGTCCGAAAGTTAAAAAACAAGAATCGATCGTTCAAGTATTTCAAATTGAATGGAAAAATGACAGGAAGAGAGACATATAGATCGGGTATATATCCATCTATATTGAATTGCGGATTCCGAAATGATAAAATCATTTTTGATTGGAC
>JAOTQR010000069.1:9260538-9303384 GCA_025774065.1 Solanum ossicruentum | reverse complement strand
AAGTATTGGTTGAAAAAGATACGCATTTGTGATTGTTGATGATTACTCCCATTTTACTTGAGTTATCTTTTAGTGAAGAAATATTATATTTTAAAATATTTTGAGTTTTTTAGTAAGAAAGTACAGAGAGAAAAGGGTTACTACATCACTTTTATCAGAAGTGATCATGGAGGAGAATTTGTAAGCAAAGCCTTTGAAAACTTCTGTAATGAAGAATGATACTCTCACAACTTTTCTGATCCAACTCTCCTCAACAAAATAGAGTCGTTGAGAAGAAGAACAGAACTCTTCAAGATATGATTAAAACCATGATATTTGAATAATCCCTTCCTCACTATTTTTGGGCAGAAGCGGTAAGTACAGCCCATTATATTCTTAATAGATGACTAATAAGGTCCATTCATAAGAAGATTCCATATGAACTATGAATGAAAAGAAACAAAACATCATCTACGGCTTCAAATGCTTTATTCACAACAATGGTAAGGATAATCTAGGTAAATTTGACCCTCGCTGCGATTGAGGTATCTTTCTTGGTTACTCTAACACTAGTAGAGCATATCGAATTTTTGACAAGCATACTTACACTATAGAAGAATCTACACATGTTATGTTTGATGAATCTAATCCTATTCCTAAGAAAAAATGAAGTTCTGATGACAAAGATTTCATTAACAGTGTTGTGATAGCTTCAAAAGAAGTTCACAAAGATCAGTTGACCACTGTCGATGAGAGTCAACAAGTAATAGAATCAGTTCCTAATGAATGGAGATGCGAATCTGACTACCCTAGAATGTTCATCACTGGTAATGGCAATGATAGGATGAGAACTTGGGAATCTCGCAAAAGAAATGCCAACATTGCTTCTGATATCTCAACATGAACCAAAAAGGGTTGAAGAAGCTCTAAAAGATACTAAATAGGTAAATGCAACGAAGGAAGAGCTACAAAAAATATCACTATCATTGGAATGATATAGACATTTAGAAACAAGCTAAATGAAGGTAGAGAAATAACTAGAAATAAAGCTAAACTCATAGCTTAAGGTTACTCACAACAAGGAGTCGACTATGATGAGACTTTTGCTCTTATAGCAAGGTTAGAGTCTATTTACATTCTTATTGCTTATGCTGCTTTTAAAGGCTTTAAACCTTTTTAAATGGATGTTAAAAGCACTTTTCTAAATGGATTTATTATAAAAGAAGTTTTTGCACAACAACCTCTGAGTTTTAAAAACCCAGAATTTCCTTACCATGTGTTTAAATAGTGAAAATCTCTTTATGGACTCAATAAGCTCCTAGAGATTGGTATGAGTGCCTAAGAAAATTCCTATTATCCCATGGTTTTCCATGATGAAGTATTGACACCACTCATTTTATCAAAAAATCTTCCTCTAACAATATTATTATTCAAATTTATGTTGATGATATTATTTATAGAAGTAATAACCCCAATCTGTGCATGAATTTTGCTAATCATATACAAAGAAAATTTGAAAAAGGTATGATGTGTGAGCTAACTTTTTTTCTGGGACTTCATATTTTTCAAACTGATCAAGGTATATTAATTTGTCAAAGCAAGTATGCTTTGGATCTAGTGCAAAGATTTCGCAAGGAAAATGCTAAGTCCATTAGCACTCCCTTGAGTCCCTCATACAATTTGGATCTTAATCATAATGGTAAAAATGTTAATGAATCCAAATATTGAAGTATGATTGGATCTTTAATCTATCTTACTGCTACCCGTGCTGATATTATTTTTAGTGTGTTTGAATGTACTAGATTCTAATCTGCTCCCAAGGAGTCTCATTTAACTGTTGTAAAAAAATAATTTATTGTTTGGTCGAAACTATCTCTTTTGGGCTATGGTATATAAGATCCTCTACACTTAGTCTTTATAGATTTTCAAATGCAAATTATGTAGGTAATAAAGTGGATTGCAAAAGCACCGGTGGATCTTGCCAATTCCCTTGAAATTCCTTATTCTCCTAGAATAGCAAGAAACAAAATGTTGTATCTATATCTACCACTGAGGCTGAGCATGTGGCCATTAGATTGTGTTGTGCTCAGATTTTATAGATAATTCATCAATTAAGTGATTATAATGTTATTGTTAAGCCTACTGAATTACTTTGTGACAATTCTAGTGCCATTTGTTTGACTAAAAATTTGGTGCATCATTCTAGCGCAAAACACATTCATAATCAGCACCATTTTATTAGATATCATATTTTAAATAGAAATGTGGAAATTGTTTTTGTGAACTCTGAAAATCAATTAGCTGATATTTTTATGAAACCTGTTCTTGTAGAAAGATTTTGCAATATCAGAATAGCTATTGATATTATTTCGAAACCTTTTTAATTTTGGTAATTATTACTTGCATTAATTGTATGTATGTTGTAATTAATGTCCTTCTATTTTTCATTTTATCCGCATGTATTTTTCTGCTATTAATTACTCTCTCTCTCCTTTTTGGTGGCTGATTGATGGCTTTTCCTTACGTGTGTCAGTGCCCCTTCACTTCATCTCCCACATACTGTCGTTTCATTTCACCCCTCTTTTCTTTCATCTTCCCTTCCTCCTTTAAAAAGCTCTCTTCTCTTTCTCTTCCCCTCTTTCCTTTAACCTTGTCGATATGCCTTCCTATAATATTTTTTGTATCAAGAGAAAGGGCATTGCCCTCTCTCCTGATCCCATTGACCCAGAAATCCTCCTCCACCCCTTTATCTCCTCCCTCATCCATCTCTCCTCCATCTTCCACCATCAAATGCTCTGTACCCCTCTTCAGTCAGGCGAATCCAAAAAGAAGTGTCTTCTCGATTTTGAAAAATCCCTAGATATCAATACCAATTTTTGGTACTCTTCTAACAAAACTCTATTTAAAACTCTCAAATCATAAATAGTGGTGCATTGGCACATTATTGACCTAGATCTTCCTATTTCACTCCATCGCCCCATGAAGGAATTTTTTGAGTATCAAGAGTGGGTAAAAATCTTTTCATCGCCTCACAAGGTGGTCTATGAGCCTTTGGTCCATTTTTTCTATGCAAATTTGCACTCTTCAAAGCCTAGTGAAGTGGAGTCTCTTGTCTTAGGTAAGTGAATCTTTCTTGGCCCTGACTTCTTCGATGAAATGTTTTATATTCACTGCTCTAGGCTCTGTGATTCTTTCAAGAATTTGTCGTCCTCTTATTTTGAAGTCATTTTTAGGAAGCTTAAGGGGAATTGTCTTCCAATCCCTCTGGATCCTGTCCTTCTAACCTTTAGCCTAAAGACGTCTTATTTAAGGCAAGAGTACTTGCTCACATTGTGGAAACTACTCTTCTTCCTAGGGCTGGTTCCTTCTCCACTTTGTCTATTCGTGATACTTTTTTTTACCTACTACCTTCTTTTGAAAAATTGGTTCGAGCTTTATTTTAACATTCTTAACTACATGATCGACTCTACCATAGATTCTCTTAGTTTATCCTATGGAATTATTATCTCTCGAATTTTGGAAGCAAATCTTGTGTATCTTGACAATATTCCTTCTATCTCTCTGAAGCAATGCTATAACAAGGGCTTTTGGGAAAATGGGATACGTTCTTTCCAATGACTCCTGGATCATTAAATCTGATGCGTCTACTGCTAGTCCTCATGAATCTCCTGATCCCTCTCCATCTATACCTATGCCCTCCTCTTCTCTGGATTCAATGATTTTTTAAGAATTGCTATCAAAGGTCTCTGGTATGGATGCAAAAGTTAAAGCCTTCAAGATTTCCTTCTCTCCAACAACTGCAAGATTGATACTGTTGCTGATTCTATTGAGAAGATTTACGAAACTGCTAAAGAAACAGGAGCTGATAGGAAACTGCTAAAGAAACAGGAGCTGATGTTTGCAAAAATTCGCATAAAACTTGATCAAACTATCAAGGAAGTCGTTAAAGTTGCTGAGACAATCCAGTCCAACTCAGATGCCTTATCTGCTTCTTTGACTAACCTATTTGAGAATCTGAAGACTACAACTGTCAATACCCTGACCTACCTCCTTCTACCTTATAGATGACTACCTTAACTTTTTAACTATTTTTGCCTTCTTTAGACTGATGTAACAAACTTGTGTTGATATCTAGACACTGAAAATTTTGTTTCTATGTTATCTATATGTTTGTTATTGTGATTTTTTCTCTTTTATGCTATGTTATTTCATTTTCGGTGATGTTAAAAGGACAGAATTGAGTATAGTGGTTAAGACACTAATCGACTAGTACTGTCCCATATGCAAGATTTAAAGAGGGGCACTACGCAACCAGTCAGGGGGAGAAACTCTAGAACACAATCGACTATACAGTCAAGGAAGTTGACTACATTTATGCTATTGTTGTCATTATCAAAAAGGGGAAGATCATCAGTGTTAATATTGTTTTCACTGATGATTACTCACCAATGATGCATCAAAAAGAAAAGAAGTACCTACAAGAAATAAAGTCAATCAAGACCTGTCAAATTGGAACATTGACAATCAATCACTCTCCAAGAATAAAGGGAAGATCCCAGCTGCAAAAGGAAACGAGCATTTCCAGCAGAATGATTTTTGACGCAAAAGAAAGAAGATAATTTTATGGTGACCTGGAAAATCAATTAGAGAATGGATAGAAGATCACCACCAAGAAAAGATCCAAGATTAGAAACAATCATATCAAAAGAAGATCTGGATCAAAAACAAATGTCAACAAAGAAGAAGGTTTGGTGAATCAATATAGTGCCTAACTTAAAAAGCTTTGCTCTTATTCTTAGAAAGAGGATTCATCACTTCTCAATCCAAGGATCAATTCCCATAGGGTGTCATCTTCTACATAAAAGGAGGTATCCAAGATATCTCAAGTCATACAAGCCTATTACATTCAAGCTATTCTTCAATACTCTTTATCTTTAAAAGATCATTGTAACGCGTGTGTTTTACTATAAAAAAAAATTGAGAGAGCAAAGAAGGAAAAATTGAAAGAGAGGACTATATAAAAAATCACAAATGAAAAATCTGAGTGTAGCTTATGTTGAAATTCTTGTTACTACAATTTCTTAAAGGCTTCAAGAGATATCCCTTGCAACCCAAGGGGACTGGACTTAGGATTCACATTGAATCTAAACTAGTATAAAAACAGTCGGTGTTGAATTTTTCATTACACTATTTAAATTTCTACATATTTATTTAATAGCTTTAGTCGACTATCTCTTATCTTAGTTGACTAACTAAATACAGGTTTAAGTGAAAAAGGAAGAAAATTCAATTCACCCCTCCCTCCTCTTGCACTTTCACATGCTACCTCTAATATCATCGGTGCTAGGTCATCATCCACAATAATACATATACATATACATGCTTGTGAAAGAGGCATAAGTCTTCTCAAAACACAACAATACATACTTAGGCTTAAAAGCCAAATCACATTTCACTATCATACATACTAATGCTAAATAGACAGAACATACTTCATGTCATACTTTTATACCTAGATATAGCTCCTTTGATTACAATCATGAAAAAGGAGTATGGACGCTCAGGGATAGTCGACCCTGCCTCCAACCTCAATTGGTGCTCCATAAACATTATGGTGTAAACACCCATAACTAATAAAAGAGTCATAATCATAAACATTATGTGATCACATTCTTGCCATACTCATACTTTCATTGAAAACATAATCATCATCATATTTGGGACAGCCCATATCATAAACTTCAGGAAAGTCATAGTCATATATGTATATGCCATGAATGAGATGAGAAGAGAATGGGCAATACAGATTCAATCTTAAATCAATAATACATTATAAAATTCAAGTAAAATATACATAAACCCACAATTAAATCACAATATAGATTACCCATGCGTAAATCAATTTTTATAGGGGGCATGCACATTCCAATCTTTATAACTTCAATGAAAATCATATTAGGGCTTACATCACTTTAAAATCCTTAATTAAACATAGATCATATCTCCATTTAATCGAATAAACAATAATTTTCAAAACTCATAATTAATGTAAGCCTAATTTCATGAAAATCAAGTGAAAACAGTTTGGGTCTTCATGGTTGAAAGGCACCATTAATAATCCCACATACCTTACTTAACCAAAAATAAATAGGAAGAAATTTGATGAAGAAGAAGCCTCTTCCCTTTATTCCCAAGCTAAGCCTTCTCTAAAGTTCTTGAGAGGAGTTCTTAAGAGTGAGCTTAAATATAATTTTAGGTGTGAGAAGGAATTCGAATGATATAAGAAGAGTATAGGTCATTTGAATATCTTAGGAAAGCATAGGAAGTCACAAAAGTCCCTTAAAAGTAGCATAATTACAAAAATGTTATTAATGAAACGCGTTCCATTCGTTGTGTCATATTTAGGCCCTAGGCTTGGGTCGTGACAAACTTGGTATCAAAGCACTTAGTAGTTAAAGATTGTTGTAATCCAACACACCGCATCGATTAGATTCTTTTTCATGGTTGTGAAGTGCACCACAACTATGAATAAGAGACTATGAGACGTTTTGGAAAATGTTTCCCTTCTTCATGATCTATGTCGTGCTATAGAAATTAAGGTAAGGCTTTTCCCCTAACGAATGTTCTTTGCTATTCGAGATCATGCTGACTCCAATAGGAAGAAGAGCTTGTACACCTAAGGAGCAACCAACTCCTCCCGCTCCTCAAGCTCCTCAAGAAGGAGGGGTAGGCCAAGAAGAATTTTGAGATGCTATTGCAATGTTGGATCATGTTATGACCAACCAAATCAACTAAGGGGACCAAGCGCCTCATGATCCTACTCTGGCCTCAAGGGAGAGTGATTTTACAAGGATGAATCTACTGGAATTCCATGGGTCCAAGGTGGATGAGGATTCCCAAGAATTCATTGATGAGATGTATAAGGTGTTATTCATTATGAGGGTTAATATGGAGGAAAAAGAAGAATTAGTGGCCTACTAACTCAAAGGGGTGGCTCAACTATGGTTCACTCAATGCAAGATGGAGAAGGAGAATGGTGATGTTATCCCTTAGGAGGAGTTCAAAGCGGCATCTCTCAACTGGTTCTTTCCTATTAAGCTAAGGGAAGTGTAGATTATGGAATTTATGAATCTAAATCAAGGGTCTATGAGTGTGTGGGAGTATGCCCTCAAGTTCAACCAACTCTCCAAGTATGCCTCACAATTGGTTATCGCTCCAAGGTCAAGGATGAACAAATTTGTAATGGGTATATTCGACTTGGTTAATGAGGAGTATCATACCTCCATGCTAATAGGTGATATGGACTTTTCCCACCTCATGACATTTGCCGAACAATGGAGGGGGGAAAGCAGAAAAAGAAGAAGTGGTGAGTCCAAGAAGGCTTGATTTAAAGGTGGGTTCCAAGGCTCTATATGTGGCCGATTTCCTCAAAGCCACGAGTTCCAAAACAAAGGGTAATCTGATGCTTCCAACAAGAGGTTTGCCTATAATAGGGTGCCTAATCAATGGTTCCAAGATGGTAATGGAGGAATGGTAAACCCTAGATGTCCAAGGTGCAAAAATAATCATAGTGGTCCTTGTTTGAGGAATTCAAATGCCTGCTTTGGTTGTGATGAAGTTGGCCACAAGGTATTGATTGTCCTCATGCTCAACCCAAAGGTAGAGATGGTCTTCCTCAAGGACAAGGTTCTAATCCAAGCTAAAGAGGAAGGGGAGGTCATCAAGGAGGTGCTCCGAGGAAAAATAGATTCTATGCCCTTCAACAAAAATTAGGAGTTGATGAGGTGCTCGATGTTGTTACCGTATGTTAAAGGTTTTTGATTTTGATGTGTATGCATTGATAGACTCGGGTGCCACTCATTCTTTTATTACCCCTTTTGTTGCCAAAAAGCTTCATGTTAGTCCCGAATTATTGTGTGAACCTTAGGAAGTGTGTGCCCCAGTTGGTGAGTCCATTGTTGCTAAAAGAGTCTATAGAAATTGTTCCGTGTTCATTTTGCATAAAATCTTTCCTTGTAATTTTGTCAAATTAGATATGGCGGATTTTGATGTCATTCTTGGGATGGATTAGTTGCATGCATATTATGCTTCTATTGATTCTAGAACCTATAGAGTCAAATTCAAATTCCCAATAAGCTCGTCCTTAACTGGGAAACTTGTGATGTGGTGGTCAAGGGTAGACTCATTTCTTGTCTTAAGTCCAAAAGTTAATTTTTAAAAGTTCTCTTTATCATGTTATGAGGGTTAGGGATCTGGCATCCAAAGTCCTTCCTATTGAGTCGGTTCTGACGGTTATGAGAACCTTGATTTCTTTCCCGATGAGCTTTTCGGTGTTTCTCCCAAAAGGAAAATACATTTTGGTATAGACCTCTTTCCCAATAATCAACCCATTTCTATTCCCCCATTACTGTATGGCCCCAGTGGAGTTGAAGGAGCAATTGAGGGATTTGTTTGAGAAGGGTTTTGTTAGGTTTAGTAAGTCACCTTGGGGTGCACCGGTGTTATTTGAAAAGAAGAAGGATGGTTCTCTTAGAATGTGCATTGATTACCAGCAACTTAATAAAGTCACCATAAAGAACAAGTACCCTATACCAAGGATCGACGACCTTTTCGATCAACTTCAAAGGGCTAGTCACTTTTCTAAGATTGATCTTTGGTCCAGGTATCACCAAGTGAAAGCAAGGAAGTGTGACATTCCCAAGATGACTTTTCGGACTAAGCATGGGCACTTTGAGTTTGTAGTTATGTCTTTGGATTGACTAATGCACCGACTATATTTATGGACCTTATGAGTAGGGTCTTTAAACCCTACCTCGACTTATTTGTGGTGGATTTTATTGATGATATCTTCATTTACTTCCATAGTGAAGAGGATAATGTGGATCACTTGAGAGTGGTGTTGCAAATCTTGAGGATGGAAAGGTTGTATGCAAAATATGAGAAATATGAGTTTTGGTTGAAAGTGGTTGCCTTTCTAGGGCATGTGGTGTCGGCTGATTGCATTAAAGTGGATCCTAAGAAAACAGAGGTAATTAGAAATTAGCCTAGACCTTTGACTCCATAGAACATAAGAAGTTTCTTGGGTTTGGCTGGTTATTATAAGAGGTTTGTGAATGGTTTCTCTTATATTGCTTCTCCTATGACTAAATTGAAACAAAATAAGGTGAAATTTGTATGGACCGATGAGTATGAAAAGAGTTTCCAAACATTGAAAGATAACCCCATCTCCGCTCCTATATTGGCTCTACCAGAAGGGTTGGAAGGATTTGGTGTATATTATGATGCCTCAAGAATTGGTTTAGGGTGTGTTTTGATGTAAAGTGGTAAGGTGATAGCATATGCCTCTAGAACACTTAAGTTGCATGAAAAGAATTATCCTACTTGAATTGGCGATCGTGGTATTTGCTTTGTAAATTTGGCATCTATTTGTATGGGGTTCATATTGATGTGTTTACCAACCATAAGAGTCTACAATATGGGTTCACCCAAAAAGATCTTAACTTGAGACAAAGAAGGTAGTTAGAGCTCCTTAAAGATTATGATATGAGTGTGCATTATCACCCCGACAAAGCTAATATTGTGCCTGATGCTCTAAGTAGGGTGTCTATGGGTAGTCTAGCTTATGTTGATGATGGCGGCAAAGAAGTGGCTAGAGAGGTCCATCGGTTGGCTAGATTGGGGGGTTAGGTTCAATGAAGTTGATAATGGGGGTGTCATAGTTGTTGATGGTTCTAAGTCTTCTTTAGTTGAGAAGGTGAAGGAAAATCAAGATCTTGACCCTGCCTTGCTCGAGTAGAAGGCCTTGGTGAGGGATGGTAAGGTGTAGGTTTTCTCCCAAGGGGGATATGGTGCCCTTAGGTACCATGGTAGATTATGTGTGCCAAATATGAATAAGTTGAAAGAATTGATCTTGAAGGAAGCCCATAATTCATCCTATTCCATTCACCCCTATTCTACAAGGATGTATAGAGACTTAAGGGAAGTGTATTGTTGGGGTGGTATAAAGAGACACATTTCTAAGTTCATATCCGAATGTCACAATTTCCAACAAGTGAAAGTCGAACATCAAAGGTCGTGTGGCCTAGCCCATGATATAGAGATTCCTACTTAGAAGTAGGAGGAAATCAACAGGGATTTTGTGGTTGGATTGCTTAAGAGTAGGAAACATTTTGACTCTATTTGGGTTGGACAAAACCACTATAGTGCTGGAGATTATGCCAAATTGTACATTCATGAGTTGGTTAGACTGCATGAGATACCCTTGTCTATTATTTCAAATCATGGTGCTCAATTCACTTCTCACTTTTGGAGGTTTTCCCAAAGAGGTCTTCGTACCAAGGTTAAGCTTAGTACGAACTTTTACCCTCAAACGGATGGTCAAGCCTAGAAGACTATCAAAACCCTTGAAGATATGCTTAGAGCTTGTGTTTTGGAGTTTAACGGTAGTTGGTATGAACATCTTCAACTAATTGAATTTGCTTACAATAATAGCTACCACTCAAGAATTGGTATGGCTACTTTTGAAGCTCTCTATGGTAGGTATTGTAGGTCCCCGGTTGGGTGGTTTGAAGTGGGGGAAATGGCTCTGCTAGGTCCGAAATCAGCCATGGAAGCCTTGAAAAGTGTGGTTGATAAAGGAGAGGTTGAGAACAACCCAAAGTAGACAAAAGTCCTACTCCAATGTGAGGAGAAGCTATCTTGAGTTTGAGGTTGGTGATTAGGTCTATTTCAAGGTCTCACCCATGAAGGGTGTCGTCTGGTTTGGCAAGAAGGGGAAATTGATCCCATGGTTTATGGGTCCTTATAGAGTTTTGAGGAGGATTGGTAAGGTTTCATATGAGTTAGAGTTGCCCATGGAGATGGACATGGTACATCCGGTCTTCCGTGTTTCCATGTTGAGAAAATGTGTGGGTGACCCAAGTGCGATAGTGCCCTTGGATGTTAGAAGATTTTTTGACTTTTGAGGAAGTATTGGTAGAGATTTTGGATAGACAAGTGAAGAGGTTGAGAGACAAAGATGTATCTTCTGTCAAGGTCCTTTGGAGGAGTCAACAAGTTGAGAGTGCCACATGGGAAATTGAGGCAGATATAAGAAAACAATATCCATATATCTTCCATTCTACTCAAGCCAAAGGTACTAATTTAAGTCCCCTATATGATTTCAAGTCTAAAGTTTCAGCCCTTATGTCATTTTTCATGCATTCTAATTTATGTTGACAAGTTTATGGTAGTTTTTGACATTCATGTTGAGATTTTAGAAAATGATGTTTAAATGTGTTGTTGCATTTATGTCGGGCTGAAATCTTCATGATTACTTCTCTTATGAATGTTTCTTTGACATTAGGGCATGCATGTTCCCAAGGGAGAGATATTGAAATGCCCAAAAAAGGCCCCAAAAATGTGTCTTAGAAATGCTCATAGTTGAAATTTCCAAATACCTTAAAATTCGTGTGTAATATCAAAAATCCGACATCATATTCTTGATCAGGGGGAAATTGAGTGGAAAATGGGTATAACCCCGATTTTAGAGGGCCCATACCGAAAAATAATTTTCACAAAAATTTTGATTTCTAGTAGCCATCTGTGCCGTGATCGTGACGTACAAGGGGTGCAGATCATTGTTGGAGTTGCCTGTGCGATGCGTCCATATTGCGAACCTAGTACGAACCAGTGTATTATTTTCCTTGGTTGTTCATTTCATCCCAAACCATTGGGGTCATAGCCTCATGCCCACTTATGCATGAAAACACCTATACTTAGCCATTTTTCAACTTTATATCGCTCAAGACCCTCTCAAAAACCTCTCTAAGATTTAACCAAATATTTCATTCAAATTTAAGTGTCTCAAGCTTAATTCCAAATCTCAAGGACTCCATTCAAGCTTCAAATCTCCTTCAAGTCTACATCAAGAAATTCCCCAAATTTAGGTATTGTGGGTTTCATCCATTAGGTCCTTTCACCCATGGAGCCCAATGTTCCTATTTTATGAAAATTGCATGATTTCAAGAAGTATTACCTATGGATATATGAAGTATGAGCATGATTTGTGTTGGCGTTTTATCAAATATGGTGATTATGCATGAATATCTACTTTAAGCTTATACTATTGATTGATCTTTGTCTATTGAGACTACACATGATTCAAGTTATGAAATCTATGAACTATTGTGAAGTTTTGATATGATTTACAAGTTACCTGTGATGGGGTTTTACCATGATGTTGGTGGGATGATTTATAACTTTAAGATGATTTGATTTCAGTATTTCATTATCTATACTCTTGCATTTAGCATTATTTAAATATGTTCTCATATGTGCCCACCAAGTGTTCGATGACATTCAAGAATTCTCAAGTTAATTACATGTTTTACAAGTCAAGTGACTTCATGATGAATATCGGCTATCAAGTATTTTATGAATTCATAAAATTATCTATGGTTATGCAAGTATGAAGTTAAGCCCTATTTATAAGATTTTACCTCTAGTGAGCCATTCATGTTAAAGCAAGGGTTCATGTATGATTATGATTTATTCTAATGTTTCAAGTTAGGCTTACCATTAGAGGTCAAGTATGTTTAAGAGCTACTCATGTTATGATTCTATGTTCATTACAAGTTACTGAAGATACAATTATTTCAAGTATTCCACGGGATTAGACTTAGAACCGATGGACTAAATGTCGGCGTGGACTATCTTCAAGGGTCCATACTCCTTTCCTCAAACTATGCCAACATATGATTATGTGATATCTTGCTATACTAGTAGATCCATTTAGTGTACTTTATCATGAAATTCGCCCAGAAATGGGATTATTTCCTGTAAAAGGGGGTTGCTTCTCTGAAATGGGTTGGGCTCCCATAAGGTGAAGTATGGTTTACCTTGGCAACTAGACCACCTCTTTACCAATGAGGGGTAATCATCGGGATTCCAAGTTGTAGCTCGCTTGGTCTTATTCTTTGTCGATTGAAGTCTCTTCCCACACATATACTATGTTCTATGCAAGTTGAATGATTTATAAGCATGTTTTAATTCAAGAATTGATTATGCATGCCATATTAAGATTATGCTTATCTATTGCCTATTACAATGCATTTTGACTATATTGGCTTATATCTTATTGCATTATATCCTACATACTTAGTATATTCAAACTTACCAACATATACTTTATGCCTACATGATATCACTATGTAGGGATCGGAGCTCTTCTTGATCATACTCCATGCAGCTAGTAAGATTATTTGAAGATAAGTTTGCTGAGTCCTCAAGTTCGGGGACACTATCTGCTTTCTCTTGCTATTTCTAAGACTTCTTGATGTTCAACATTTGACATTATGAGGGTTATCCTGGAGAGTGTCTTAGCCCCTATTCCATTCTATGTTTAGAGGTGTTGTTGAAATATTTTGATGTATTTATACTATAATCTTGACTCTTTATATTATTATGATTAAGAAAGACTTCCCTTAGTCCCGCTTCCCTTTTATATTATCTCTTGTTGTCGTTTACTTTGCTTTAATGACCAAGGTTGTGCGATTGATATGCTAAAAGGCTTGTTTGGGTCCCTTCAAGTTCCCATTCGTCGTGTCACGTTTAGGCCCTAGGCTTGGGTCATGACACTTCTTCCTATATATGTTCCATTGTCATCTAACATTGAATGCATGTCTAATGAGTTCATATTCATAGCATGCCCGCATACTTAGCACATTCAAATGTACTAACGCATACTCTTTACCTACATGATATAACTATGTATGGACTGAAAACTATCTTCATCTATCTCTTGATGATTTGCTTGGATTGGGAGAGTTGCTTATGGTGAGTGCTATCATCCAAGGACAAGCCATCTTCTATCTACATATTATGTTATTTTTCATGTCTTTACTTTGAGGGTGATCTTGGGATATGTCTTGGCCCCGGTTCGATTCCATGACTTAGAGGCATTATCGGACATCATATAAACTCTATTTATGGGCTTGTTATGTGTTATGCTATTTGTTTATGGAGATTATGATTATGGTTGTCTATTGAATGTTAATAATATGATGATTTTTTCATGATGAGATGTGGAAATGTGAAAAGTCCTAAGTCCCGTTCTATCCCCATGGTGTGAGATATACTTATCCACCCCTTAGTGCTTATATGCTATATGCCATGTGAATCCATGCAAATTCTTATTCCTATGTCATCCCTATAGCTTGAGTTTGAAACCTCATTTTCTTAAAATTATGTTCTTTTGGTTAATTATGTGATTCTGAATTGATGTGTAAATGGATGATATGAGGCTTGTTGGAGACTCCCGAATTCCCATTTTCCATATAACTCATAGACCCTAGGATTGGTCATGACAGAGATGGTATAAGAGCACTAGGCTTATAAATGGTCCTAGAAATCCAAGATGCTACATCAAGTAGTGTCCTACTCATGGATGTGAAGTATGCCACATCTATGGGTAGAAGGCTACAAGGCGTTTTAGGAAATGTTTCACTTTTCATGATTCATATAGTTCCATGGAATGTGTCTCAAGATTTCCTATCTCCTTTCCTCCTTACCGAATAGGGAGAGTTACTTGGGCTCGTAATGCAATCCAAGCTAGGAAGATGCTGTAGTCGAGCTTACAGATGAGGTCAAAAGGGAGTTGGTGAAAGATGTGCACCGTTTGGCAAGATTAGGGAATTGGGTTGAGTGAGTCTAATAATGGTTTCATTAATGTTCAGAATATGGATAAATCTTCTATGGTTGTTGATGTCAAGTCAAATCATTACTTAGACCCATCATTGGTTGTGTTGAAGAGGTTGGTTACTGAAAAGAAGATACAGGTTTTCTCCTAAGGAAGAGATGGTGTAATTTAGTACTAAGATTGATTGTGTATTCTGAATATTGATGGTCTTAGGGTGTTGATTAAGAGTGAAGCCCACAACTCTCTTTATTCAGTACATCCGGTATCGACTAAGAGGTATCCGGATTTGAAGGAAATGTATTGGTGTCATGGTAATTAAGATAGACTTGTATCTGAACGCTCTAATTCCCAACAAGTGAATGTGGAACATCAAAGACACAGTTGTTTGGCTGAAGACATTGACACTCCTATTTGGAAATGAGAGGATATGAATATGGATTTAGTGATTGGGTTTTCCTGTACACTGACGCAATTTGACTCCATGTGGGTAGTTATTGAAAGAATGACTGAATCGGCTAACTTAATACCATTTAAGACTACTTTCAATGCTAAGGACTATGCTAAGTTATGTCTTAGAGTTAATTAGATTGCTTAATGTGCTTATGTCTAGGATATTGGATTATGGTACCCAATGTACTTCTCACTTTTGGAGATTGTTTCAAAGGGAACTTAGCACTAGGGTGAACATAAATACCACTTTCATACTCAAACCCATACGAAAACTGAAAGGACAATTCAAACCTTGGAGTACATTTCAAGGGCTTATATGTTAAAATTCAAGAGAAGCTGGGATGATTACCTACCACTTATTGATTTTTCCTATAACAATAGCTTTTATGCAAGCATTAGTATGATACTACTTGAAGTTGTGTGGGGAAGAAGGTGTACGTATCCGATGGGGTTGTTTGAGTTAGATGAAATGGATTTTATGGGCCCGAATTTACTATTGGAGGCTATGGAAAAAAGTGAAATTGATTAGGGAAATTGATTAGTCCCATCAGCTCATGGCATCAATCCATGAACCTCTTTTATGATCCATAGTTTCTTTTACAGACTGTGAAGTCCCTTCATGGACGATCCTTACACTTGGTTAAATTTTCATCTTGGACAAACCCATCTATGGAAAACCAAGAGCCATAAATAAGGCTTATACTTCTAACTTGAAATATTTCCAGTTCCACTTCTTCAGTAATTTCTGACCTCGTAACTTGTGGGTCCAACAATATCCTCATTTGGAAACATTCATCCTGCAATTTGTTAAATATAGGATCTAAAGAGTTTATGGAAATAGCTAACACCTAGCATGAATCCAAAATGCAACTTTGATCATCTTTTCATGGAATTTTCAAACTCATACTTTAAACATGTTCTAGAATAGTCCATAAACATGTAAATATGCATATGCAGCATAAGAAACTGAAATGCAAGGAATTTGGGTTCTTAAGGCAAGAAAACTTAATACTATAGGCTTGAATGGAGTGGAAAAGATAGGGAAATCTCTTCATCATGTCTGTTTCCACTTCCCACATTATTCGTTCAACTTGTTGATTTCTCCACAACACTTTAATGGATGCAACCTCTTTGTTTCTTAACCTCTTCACTTGCTAGTTTGGAATCTCAACAAAAATTCTTCATAAGCCAAATTTCTGTCAATGTTCACATCTTCCAATGGGACAATGGAGTTTGGACCCCCCATAAATTACCTTAACATTGATACATTGAATACTGGATAAATCATGTTATTTTCCATTGGCAACTTCAATTCATAAGCCACCTTGCAAACCCTTCTAACAATTTTGTAATCCCCTACATACCTAGGGCTCAATTTTCATATCTTGCTAAATCGAACCACACCCTTCATGGGAGAGATTTTCAAGTAGACCCACTTATCAACATTAAGTGGAAGGATGGTTTGATTCAAGTTCGACTGAGGTATTGGGAGTTGAGTTGCCTCAAGAAGCCATGGACTAGGTCCGACTGATTTAGAGTAGAATTTTGACCACCCAGAGTCACCAGAATAGTTATGTTACTAAGTGGTTTAGGCCTCTTTAGTTCTCTATTTGTGACAATGTCTGGCTGAAAGTTTCACCCATGAAGGGTGTGATGAGATTCGTGAAGAGTGGCAAGCTTAGTCCCAAATTCATTGGCCCATTGAGATTTCGAGGAGAGTTGGGGAAGTAGCCTATAAGTTAACTCTACCCCCGAGATTATCTTCTTTTCATCCTATTTTTCATGTTTTCTATGCTCCACCACAGTATGTCCCTGGTAAGTCTTATATGGTTTCTTATGACTCTGTTGAGTTTTCCAAAATTTGTGATGTTCACGTTCCAACAGTAATGCGGTCACTATTAAGTATAAACTTAATCAGATGTTAGGGTTGAATCTAAAGGGAATACGGGGCCACACAAAAGAGGTACTCGAAGTAACAAGCCCCTCTGCTTCAACAAGATGATGGAGTGTCTCATGCGGAGTTTTAAGCCGCCTTCACCATGTTGCCCCAAGTATTGGCCAACCAAGAAAATAGGGAGATTGCCATCCCCCTCCCCCAAGTGCCTACTCTGGCCACTCGAGTTAGAGACTTCATAAGAATGAACCCTCTAGAGTTCCATGGTTTTAAGACAGAGGAGGACCCTGTAGATTTTATTGATAAGACCTACTAAATAATAGAGTTATGGGTATCCCATCAGAGGAAAAGTGAGTTGGCGGCCTACAAACTCAAGGACGTAGCCAAAATATGACACGGCCAATGGGCAGATGAGAGGACCAAGGAGTGGGCCCAATTAGATGGAAAGGGTTTAAGTGATCATTTTTGTATCTATTCTTTATGATTGAGTTAATAGAGGCCAAAGTGTCAAGAATTCATCAACCTCAAGAAAGGGTCCTTTAGTATGAGGGAGTATGACCTCAAATTTACTAAGCTCTCCAAGGATACTCCCTTCATGGTTGCAGATCTGAGGGCTTGTATGATCGATTCATATATAGCATTTCAGATTTGGTGTCCAAAGAGTGTAAGATAGAAATGCTAGTGAAGGAGATGGATATCTTCCTATTGATGACTTACACCCACCAAATAGAGGAGGAGAAGCTAAAGGGAAGAGCAAAGGAGTCCAAGAGAGCTCAAGTAGATGGTAGTGCTATTCTCACCAAATGAGTGAAGGTCATAAGTTCCAAAGTGGCCAAAAACAAGGTGGAAAAGGGTCTACCAACACTCCTCCTCCCCAGACAACTAAAGACAAGGGGGTAGCTCCTAAGCATCACATCCCAAGTTGTCCCAAGAGTGGAAGGCTCCACAAGGGAGAGTGCCTAGGTGGTTCGAATGCTTGCTTCAAGTGTGGGAAGCCAGAACATCATGCCAAGGAATGTAGGAGCGGTAGTGCAAGGCCCATGACCAAGGTGGGAAAGTTCAAGGTGCCTAAAGAACCAACCATATTTATGCTCTCCATGGTCGCCAAGAGGTTGAATAGGTTCTGAATGTTGTCACTGGTATGTTGAGAGTTTTCAATTTTGATATATATGCATTATAAGATCCAAGAGGAAATTTTTCATTTATAACCCTTTTTCTTGCTAACAAATTTCATGCATGTCCGTAAGTCCTTCAGGAGCCCTACAAAGTAAGTAATATCATAGGAGAGTCTATTGTTGCCTGAAGAGTCAATAAAATTATCCCATTTCTATTTTGCATAAAGTGGTCCCTTGTGATCTAGTTGAGCTTTTCATTGTTGATTTTGATGTAATACTCGAGATGGATTGATTGCATGCCTCCTATGCCTCCATTAATTGTAGAGCCCGTAGAATCAAGTTTCAATTTCCAAATAAGCCTATTCTTGAATGGGAGGATAGTAACTCTTCATGTAGAGGTTGATTTGTTTCTTTCTCAAAAGCCTAAAAAATGATATCTAAGGGATGCATATATTATTTAGTAAGGGTCAACGATGTCACTTCTAAAGTTCCTTCTCTTGAGTTGGTCCTCATTGTTAATGAGTTTCCCGATGTCTTTCTGGATGAGTTATCGGGTGTTCCTCCCGAAAGGGAAATAGATTTTGGCATAGACCTCCTACTCGAAACTCAACCTATGTCAATCCATCCATATAGAATGGCTCCCACAGAGTTGAAAGAACTCAAGAAGAAATTGAAGAATTTATTATAGAAGGGTTTCATTACAGCTAGTAGGTCTCCATGGGTGCTCCGATTTGTTTGTGAGGAAGAAGGATAGGTCACTCCATATGTGCATAGATTATCGGCAACTCAACAAAGTCACTATCAAGAACAAGTATCTACTCCCGAGAGTATATAACTTGTTTGATCAATTACAAGGTGTTACATACTTCTCCAAAATTGACTTGAGATCCAAGTAACACCAATTGAGGGTGAGGGAAAGTGACATTCCTAAGACGGCATTTCGGACTACGTATGGTCACTTCAAATTTGTAGTATGATGCCTTTTGGTCTCACAAATGCACCAAATATCTTCATGGACTATATGAATAGGGTGTTCAATCCCTACCTTGACATGTTCATAGTGGTGTTCATTGATGAAATTCTAATCTACTTCCTATGTGAGAAAGAGCACATGGAGCACTTGAGGGTGGTATTGAAAACCCTAAGAGAGCAAAGGCTTTATGCTAAATTTGATAAATGCGAGTTATGGCTAAGTGAGGTTGCATTTCTTGGGCATGTGTTATCAAACATGATGGCGTTAAAGTTGATATTAAGAAGATTGAAGCAGTGAGAAATTGGCCAAGAGCATTGACTCCTGCGGACATAAGAAGATTCTTGGGCCTAGTCAAAAACTATAGAAGGTTTGTGGAAGGATTCTCATCCATTTTATCCCCACTCACCAAGTTGACTCAAAAGAAGGCGAAGTTTGTGTGGACGGATGAGTGTGAGAAGAGGTTCCAAACTTTGAAGGATCGACTAACTTCATCTCAAATATTGACAATGTCGAAAATAATTGATGGGTTCATTATGCATTGTGATGCATCAAGGATTAGAATGGGGTGTGTGCTAATCCAACATGGCAAGGCAATTTCCTATGCCTTAAGGCAATTAAAGGTACATATGAGGAACTATCTGACTCATGATTTCAGCTCGTGGCAGTAGTGTTTGCCTTGAAGATTTGGCGACATTATTTGTATAGGGTTCATGTGGATATCTTCACCAATCACCAACATGTGTTCACTCAAAAGGATCTCAACTTGAGGCAACGAATGTGGTTGGATCTTCTCAAGGATTACGATATGAGTGTGAAATATCATGTCGGTAAAGCCAATATGGTAGTCGATGCCCTTAGTAGAGTCTACATGAGTAGTATGTCTTATATAGAAGATGATGGAAAAAGGGAGTTGACTAAAGAAGTCCATAGGTTTTCTTGGTTGGGATAAGGTTGAATGACTCCAAAAGTGGTGATATGATAATGTTTCATAGGTCCAAGTCTTCTTTGATTAAGGAAGTCAAACCCAATAAAGACCTTGATCCCGCCTTAGCTGAGTTGAAAGCCTTAGTGAAAGAAGGAAAGATAGAAGTTTCCTCACAAGGGGGAGATAGTGTACTCTACTATCAAGGGAAGTTATGTGTACCCAATAACCGTGAATTTAGGAAGTTGATATTGCAAGTGGCTCATAACTCTTCTTATTCCATTCATTCTAGCACTACAAAAATGTATAAACCTATGGGAGATCTATTGATGGAATGGAATGAAGAAAGACATCACCTAATTTGTAGACGAGCACTAAAGTTGAACATCAAAGTTCAGGTGGCCTATCCCAAGATATTGATATTCCCACTTGGAAGTGGGAGAAGGTCAATATGGACTTCGTAATGGGATTGCCAAAGACCAAAAAGCATGTTGAGTCTATATGGGTGATAGTGGATCATATAATGAGGTCGGCTCACTTTCTACCAGTCAAAATGACATTCAAAGCTGAAGATTATGCTCATTTGTATATTTAAGAGTTGGTGAGCTCGCATGGGATTCTATTGTCCATCATATCTGGTCGTGGTGTCCAATTTACCTCTCATTTTTAGAAATCTTTCCAAAGAGGACTTGGCACAAAGGTGAAGTTGAGTACTGACTTTCATCCCCAATCCAACAGGTAAGCCGAAAGGACTATTCACACTTTAGAAGACATGTTGAGAGCTTGTGTATTGGAGTTTAAAGGGAGTTAGGATGAGCATTTGCCTCTTGTTGAATTTTCCCACAATAATAGTTATCATGCAAGCATTGAGATGGAATCATTTGAGGCATTGTATAGTACACGATGTAGATCACCTATTGGGTGGTTCTAAGTCAATGAAGTGGAATTGCTAGGACCAGACCTAGTCATGAATGGTATGGAGAAAATTAAAATCATAAGAGAAAAGTTATGAATGGCCCAAAGCTAGCAAAAGTCCTACTCTGATGTTAAGAGGAGAGATTTGAGTTCCAAATTGATGATTGGATCTATTTAAAATTATCTCCTATGAAGGGCGCGATCTAGTTTAATAAAAAGGGAAAATTGAGCCTAGGTTTGTAAGGCCTTACAAAGTGGTGAGAAGAATGGAAAAAGTGGCATACGAGTTGGACCTACCTAATGAAATGCATTTGATCCATCCAATTTTTCATGTATCGATGTTGAAAAAATTCATAGCTGATCCAAGATCCATCGTTCCCTTAGAAGATATGAACATTGAAGAGAACTTGATTTTTGAAGAAATATCGGTTGAAACTCTAGACCGGCAAGTGAAAAGGCTAAGGAACAAGAAAATTGCATCCATTAAAATGTTTTGGAGAAATCGTCAAGTTGAGGGTGCCACATGGGAAGCAGAAGCGGATATGATAAATTGTTATTTGTATCTATTCCACTCTACTCAAGCCTAAGGTATTACGATATTCTTTCCTAAAACCTTAAATTTACTTTTTGTTTTATATGTGCATATGCTTATTTTTATGTTTATAGACTGTTTTGAGATATGTTTTGAATGTGGATTTTGAAATTTCATGAAATGTTGTTTAGCTTGCATATATGCATGCATACTGGGTTGTTAGCTGATGATTAACTCCTTAGAGTTTGCCTTTAAGTACATTCAGTGATTAATGTTCCCAAGGGGGAGATATTGTAATGACCCTCAGTTTAGGAGCATAGGAGTGTAGAAAAATTGGGTGGAATAAAGATTGAAGTCATTTACAAGGTCGAGTCTACGCCTGTATAGGGGACCATGAGTTGTAGGTGTGGCCTGTAAATATGAACTTCATGAAAGGGAAAATGTTTCAAGTGTGGGGTAACCCACAAAGTCATTTACGGACCGTAGGTCAGTGCACAACCTATAAAAAGGGTCATACGAGAGGGTATTAGACATGAGGGAAAGTTGGAGTATCTAGAAGGTGGTCTACAATTAATAGGACAGTTCATAGACCATCCCACGGTCCAGAATTCATCTTCGTAGAAAGGGTCCCAAAGAAGTGAAAATTGGCCAAGTTTGGAAGGATTCCACGAGTCCAACCATAGCCGGTAAATAAAAGGATGGTCTATAAGTAGGTTCTCATGGTTAGGGTTTTGGAAACAGTTTCTAAATAGGTATGTATTCAAACCACGACCCGTAATTGACTTTCGTAAATGGGATCTGACCATTTTTAATGAAGAGCATTTTTTTCATTTTTGTCAATTCTAATCCTAAGTTATATCATTTTAGTGATCTTTTAGGCCTGAATTAGACCTTAAATCCCTAGAAATCTCATTCTTTCTTTCATTCTTCAATGCCCAATATTCCTAAGGCAAGAAATATTCCCTAGAGAAGAAGAAAAAGCTAAGGAGGTTAGGGTTTCAAGGGGTTCTTTCTTCAACAGCAAATTCCTCCTTCCTAAAGCTTACCAAGGTATGTGAGTTTGATTTGTGGGTCTTCTTTCATACACAAAGTCCTTCATAATGTCTTTTTACCTCTTCTCTAAGGTTCTTCAAGTTACCATGCATGCTATAAGATGATTTCATGATATTTTATGCTATTAAATTATCTCAATGATATCCTATGATGTTTTACTATTTATTTATATGTTTTCAAGTTAATAATGATGACCCCAATGATGTGGGTTTAAGTACTGAAGTGTGGGTTGTTTGACCATGTTTTGGAAAAACATGTTTTTTCATGAATAATGTATGATTTCATGATTTATGAATGTTCCTATCACGAGTCAAGCCTAGGGCCTAGACGTAACATGGCGAATGGAGAACCCGAAGAGACCCAAAACATGTCTCTTAACATATCATTATACATCCTTGGTCGTGGAAGCAATTAAACAACAATAAGAGAATGGAAATAAAGGAAAAGGGACTAAGGGAATCTTTCATAGCTTAAAACATACAAGAGTCAAGAGAGTCAAAGCTCATAGCATCATTACATAACTTGTCCAACAATACCTCTAACCTTAGAATTGAGCGGGGTCAAGACAACTTCTTGGGATAACCTTCATAGAAAAAAGCATACAATAAGATAAAGAGAGTCTTTGCATACATAGGAATAAAAGATATTGTCCTCGGAGTTGAGGACTCATAAATCTTGCTTGAAGAGATAGTACTAGCCACGTGGAGGAAGGTGATCAAGAGGAGCTCTAATTTCTACATGATAACATCATATAGGAATAGAGTATGTTTTAGTACATTTGAATATACTAAGTATGTAGGATGCAATGCAATAAGAGATAGGCAACACAATCAAAATGCATAATCATAAGCAAGAGATAGTATATTAGCAACATCGCATGTATGAACAATACTTGAAGTAAAACATGCTTATATAGAACATATTACATGTACAAGAAGAGACCATCATCATAGACCAAGCAACTTAGTACTTGGAATCCAAGGCATGCCACCCGCTCGAAAGGTAGATAAGGTATATACCCGTTATCTATAGTAGTATGAGATTGCCACCATCCGACAAGGTGGATGAGGTATATACCCCTCATCTCTGGTAGTACGGGATTGCCACAACCCAACAAGGTACATGAGGTATATACCCCTCATCTATAGTAGTATGGGATTGCCACCACCCAACAAGGTGGATGAGGTATATACCCCTCATCTATGGTAGTACGGAATTGCGACCGCCCCACAAGGTGGATGTAGGGACAGGTATTCCTCTATTAGCTCGTGGCTAGTTTTCAGGCATTCGAGACTAGTGCTTTTGTTGTGAGTCCTTAGTTCGAGTCTTTATCATTTTTCATTCTTGGTTTGTACTTGAGACATTGATGTATAAATTGGCCTTTTGAGTCTTTTACATTCTATCTGGTTTATGTATGGAGCCTTTTCTATTTTATGAAAATCGACTCTAGTTTATAAGGGTGTGCTCGGTAGCTTGTCTTGGCCCCCGCTCTTATCTATGCAGTAGAGGTGTTGTTGGACATGTCATGTGTAATGTTATGATTTTTGACTCTCTCTTGACTCTTGATGTTTAAGATATGGAAGTTTTCCCTTAGTCCCGTTGACCCTATTTACTCTATTGTTGGTGTATTTTATTGCTTCTGCAACCAAGGATGTGTAATGATATGTTAAACGGTTTGCTTGGGGTCCCTTTGGGTTCCCATGGCGTCGTGTCACATCCAGGCCCTAGGTTTGGGTCGTGACAAACTTGGTATCAGAGCATTAGGTTGTTAGATCCTCGGATCCAATACCGCATCGATTAGAGTCTTGTTCATGTAGTGTTGTGCACCACAACTATGAGCTAGAGACTAAGAGGTGTTTAGGAAATATTTCCCTTTTTCTTACTCTATGTAGTGCTATAGAAGTTGAGGAAGGGTTTTTCCCCCTAATGATCGTCCTTTGCTAGGCTAGATCATGCCTAATATGAGAGGGAGAAGAGCCCTCACACTGAGGAGCAACCGGCTAATGGAGGGCTTTGGAATGCTCTCACTTTGCTTGCACAAGTTGTGGCTAACCAAGCCAACCAAGGGGCCCAAGCCCCTCATGCTCCTACACCGGCATCTCAGGTGAAAGATTTTATGAGGATGAATCCCTCGAAATTCCATGGGTCAAAGTTGAGTGAGGACCCATAAGAGTTCATTGATGAGGTTTACAAGATTATGGCTATCATGGGTGTGAGGTCGGAGGATAAGGTGGAGTTGGCGGCCTACCAACTCAAAGAGGTAGCGCAAATATGGTACAATCAATGGAAATAGGAGAAGGGGGGCAATAATGTAGTACTTTGGGAGGAGTTCAAGGCATCTTTCCTTAATTAGTTCTTCCCTCTTGATCTTAGGGAAGCCAAATTGGTTGAATTTATGAATTTAAGACAAGGGTCGATGAGTGTGAGGGAGTATTCCCTCAAGTTCAACCAACTATAAAAATATGCTCCACACTTGGTAGCCGACTCAAGGTCTAGGATGAACAAATTTGTGATGGGGGTTTCTAACTTAGTGAGTGAGGAATGCCAGTCCTCCATATTGATTAGTGGCATGGACTTTTCCCATTTGATGACCTATGCCGAACAAATGGAGAAGGAAAAGTTGAGTGCATCTATTGTTGCTAGGAAGGTTTATAGAGATTGTCCCATTTGCATTTTGCAAAGTATTTCCTTGTGATCTTGTTGAGTTAGACATGGTTAATTTAGATGTCATTCTTGGGATGGATTGGTTGCATGCATACTATGCTTCTATTGATTGTAGAACTCGTAGGGTCAAATTTCAATTCCCAAATGAACCCATCCTTGAGTGGGAGAGTCATGATGTGGTGGTCAAGGGTGGGTTCATCTCTTGCATTAAAGCCCGTAAGTTGATCTCTAAGGGGTTTCTTTACCATCTTGTGAGGGTTAGGGATGTGGAGTCCAAAGTCCTTCCCATATAGTCGGTTCCGGTTGTAAATGAGTTTCTTGATGTATTTCTAAATGACCTTCTCGATATCCCTTCTGAAAGGGAAATAGATTTTGGTATAGACCTCCTTCCCGATACTCAACCCATCTTTATTCGCCCTTACTGTATATCCCCCAAGCGGAGTTAAAAAAGTTGAAGGAGCAATTGAGGGACTTGTTGGAGCAGGGTTCCATTAGGCCTAGCCAATCTTCTTGGGGTGCACCGATGTTGTTTGTGAAGAAGAAGGATGGTTCTCTTAGAATATATATTGACTACCAACAACTTAATAGGGTCACCGTCAAGAATAGGCATCCTCTTCCGAGGATTGATGATTTGTTTGACCAATTGCAAGGGGCTAGCCACTTCTCTAAGATTGATATTCGGTCCGGGTATCATCAAGTGAAGGTAAGGGTATGTGATATTCCTAAGACACTCTTTTCGGACTATGTATGGGCATTATGAGTTTATTGTAATGTCTTTTGGGTTGACCAATGCACCGGCTATCTTCATGGATCTTATGAATATGATCTTTAAACCCTACCTTGATTCATTTGTTGTGGTATTCATTGATGACATTTTGATCTAGTCACATAACAAAGAAGAGCATATGGGTCATTTCAGGGTAGTGTTGCAAACATTGACATTGTATGCTAAGTATTATAAATGTGAATTTTGGTTCAAAGAGGTTGTCGTCCTAGGTCATGTGGTATCGGAGGATGGTATTAAGGTGGATCCTAAGAAAATGGATGTGATTAGAAATTGACCTATACCATTGACCCCATCGGATATTAGGAGCTTCTTGGGCTAAGTGGTTTACTACCAGATATTTGTTAATAGGTTTTCTTCTATTGCTTCTCCTATTACAAAATTGCCTCAAAACAAGGCTAAGTTTGTATGGACCGATGAGTAAGAGAGGAGCTTCCACACGTTGAAAGATGAGCTTGTGTCCGCTCCTATATTCTCACTACCGAATAGGCTACAGGGTTTTGTTGTGTATTGTGATGCTCCTAGAGTTGGTTTGGGTTGTGTTCTAATGCAAAATAGTAAGGTGATAGCCTATTCTTCTAGGCAAGTCAAAGTGCATGAAAAGAACTACCCTACCCATGATTTGAACTAGTCATCGTGGTATTTGCATTAAAGATATGGCGTCATTATTTGTTTGGGGTACATATTGTTGTGTTCACCAATCATGAGAGCCTCCAATATGTTTTCACTCAGAAGGATCTTAACTTGAGGCAAAGAAAGTGGTTAGAACTTCTTAAGGATTATGATATGAATGTGTATTATCATCTCGGTAAGGCTAATGTTATGGTAGATGCTTTGAGTAGGGTGTCTATGGGTAGCCTAGCTCATGTTGATGATGATGGCAAGGAGGTGGCTAGGGAAGTCCATCGGTTGGCTAGGTTGGGAGTTAGGTTGGAACAGGAGGGTAATGTTGGTGTTATTATTGTTGATGGTTCTAAATCTTCATTGGTTGAGGAGGTGAAAGCTAAGCAATATCTTGACCCCGCTTTGTTGGAGTTGAAGGCATTGGTAAAGGATGGTAAGGTGGAGGTTTTCTCCCAAGGGGCAGATTCCCTTAGGTACCAAGGTAGATTAAGTGTGTGTTGTGTTGATAGCTTGAAAGAAAGGATTCTTGATGAGGCTCATGGTTCTTTTTATTCTATTCACCCCGGGTCTATTAAAATATATAGAGACTTGAGAGAGGTGTATTGGTGGGGAGGCATGAAGAGGATCATTGCCAAATTTGCTTCTGGTTATCATAATTGCCAACAAGTCAAAGCCAAACATCAAAGGCCGGGTGGCCTAATCCAAGACCTAGAGATTCCTACTTGGAAGTGGGGAAGAGTTTGATATGGTTTTGGTAGTTTGATTGCCCAAGACTAGAAAGGGTTTTGATTCTATATGGGTTGTGATTGATAGGATGACGAAATCGGATCACTTTCTACCAGATAAGTCTTCTTATGGGGCTGAAGATTATGCTAGGTTGTATATTCATGACTTGGTGAGGTTGCTCAGGGTTACTGTATCCATCATATCAGATCGTGGTGCACAATTTACTTCACACTATTGGAGGTCTTTCCAAAGAGGTCTTGGAACCAAGGTTAAGCTTAGTACGACCTTCCACCCTCAAATGGATGGCCAAGCCGAAAGAACTATCCAAATTCTTGAGGACATGCTTAGGTCTTGTGTATTGGAGCTTAAGGGTAGTCGGGATGATCATCTTCTATTGATTGAGTTTGCATACAACAATAGCTATCATTCTAGCATTGGTATGGCTCCTTTTGAAGCTCTCTATAGTAGACATTATAGATCACAGGTTGGGTGGTTTGAGGTTGGTGAGGAAGCTATGTTGGGACTTGACCTGGTAATGGAGGCTCTTGAGAAGGTTAGGATGACTAGAGAAAGGTTGAAAATAGCCAAAAGTCGCCAAAAGTCTTACGACGATATGAGGAGAAGGGATCTTGAATTCAAGGTTGGTGATTGGGTTTATTTGAAGGTGTCACCCATGAAGGGTGTTGTCCATTTTGGTAAGAAGGGTAAGTTGAGCCCTAGATATGTGGGTCCTTATAGGGTGATGAGAAGAATTGGTAAGGTGGCCTACGAGTTGGATTTGCCTAGGGAAATGGAATTGGTTCATCCGATCTTTCATGTGTCTATGTTGAGGAAGTGTGTGGGGGATCCTAATGTTATTGTGCCTCTTGATGTTGTGGAGGTAGTTGAAGAAAACTTGACATATGAAGAGGTTCCAGTAGAGATCTTGGATAGGCAAGTGAAGAGGTTAAGGAACAAGGAAGTTGCTTCCGTTAAAGTCCTTCGGAGGAACCAACAAGTCGAAGGTGCTACTTAGGAGGTCGAAGCGAATATGCAAAAGAGATACCCTTATCTTTTCCACTCCACTCAAGCCTAAGGTATTGGTCTAAGCCCTTTGTATGATTTTGGGTCTTAAGTTCAGCCTCCATGTCATTTCATACATTCATGTTTAAATTGACAAGTTCATGATGATTTTTCACTTATGTTGAGATTTTTGAAATGATGTTTAAGTACATTGTTGCATCCTTATATGGATGAAATTGTCATGCAAGCATCTCTCATATACATTTCTTAGACATTTGGGGACGAATGTTCCCAAGGAGGAGATATTGAAATGACCCAAAAAGTTCCCGAAAATGTGCCTCAAAAGTGCTCGATATCGTAATTTCCATATATCTCAAAATCCGTGTACGATATCAAAAATCCGACTTTATATTTTTGTTCAGGGGATCAAATTGACTGGGAAATGGGTATAACCCTGATCTAAGAGTAACCATATCAAAATTCAAAAATCGCAAAATACGAGTTCTAGAGAGCTTTTCGCCCCCCTTGGCGCCTCAGTATAAGTTTTGCCTAGTTTTTCTTGTCCAATCCAAGGCCTTTGGGTCTTGGGCCTAAGTGTTCACATGCGTGAAAATGCCTATACTTAGCCTTATTTCACCCTCATATCATTCAAGACATTCCCAAATACTCACTCAAACACGTAGCCAATATTTTATCTCCTAAATTCAAGTCTCAATACTCATCTGGATCTCAAGGTTCTCATTTAAGCTCTAAGTCTCCATCTCCAATCTTATTCAAGGATTCTCCAAAATTCAAGCTATGTGGGTTTCTTTTATGGGTTCCTTTCACCCATAATACCTAAGCTTCCTTTTACCTAAAATTCCATGATTTAAAGTTGATTTACTCATGGGCCTTATCTATTATGAATTTCACTACACACTATGTTGGGGTTTTATGTAATTATGGTTGTTTTAGCATGTTTTGAGTTATGAATCTAAGGTCTATTGTAAGATTTGATGAAGGGTGTTGATGTATATTGCTTGAGGGTGTTACCAAGTATCTATTGATGGTTTTACATTAAATTTTCTAGCATAGTTTCACTCTTGAATTGCATGGTTTTATACTAGCAGTACACACCCGCCAAGTGTTTGATAAAATGCCCAGACTATGATTTCTTGAGGAATTAAAGGTTCTATGCATGTCTTATGAGTTGAATGACTATATGATGATAAAATAAACGTATATATATGGTTTTCTTCTATATAGTGTTGGAATGTGATCATGCCCTACTCGAGGGCTACGCGCTGGTAACCATGTCGAGGGGTTTGTACCTTGATAACCATATTAAGGGATTTGTACCTTGATAACCATGTCAGGGGGTTTGTACCTCGGTTACCAACGGTGGTAGGGTGCGATGATCCACTAACCATGTCGGAGGGTTTGTAGCTTGATAACCATGTCGGGGAGTTTGTACCTCGATCACCAAGAGTGGTAGGGTGCGATGATCTACCAACTAATTGATGGGATTGGTGGTTTTCAATAAGGCCAACGGTCATCTAAAGGTACTACTCCAAGGTTTGGAAGGGACAGGGTGCCTACCTCTAAGGCTCAAGTTGATGGTGCTAAGGATGGTGGTACTACTCTTCCTAAGTGTCCAGAGTGTGGAAGAAATCATGGAGATGAGTGTTTGAGAGGATTCGGGTGCTTATTTTGATTGGCACAAGATCTTTGAGTGCCCTAATGTTGCTAAAAATGTAGAGAAGGGCATCTTCAAGGCTAAGTAGCTCAAAGCGGTCAAGTGCAACAAGGTGCCTAAGCTCAAGGAGGTTGTCCCCGTGGTAATCAATTTTATGTTTTACATGCTAGGCAAGAGGTTGAGGAGTCTCCCGATGTGGTTATGGATATGTTAAGAGTTTTAAATCTTCATATGTATGCTTTACTTGACCCCGGTGTAAACATGTCCTTTGTTACTTCTTACCTTGTCATAAAGTTTGATGAGTCTCCCGAAGTCTTGTAAGAACCTTATTCGGTTTATACTTCTGTAGCACTTTATGGGTTCTTTCAAATTTGATTCAATTGAGATTATTTATTTAATGATCATGCAGGTTTTCAATCAAATTTCATAATTATAAATCAATTACATGCGAACACATACTTTGTCATAATTTTTACTTACAAACTATGATTATAGATTTAGAATCTTCAAGTAAATTTATATATAAAAAAAAGGGTGACCTAAGACCCCAGTAACACTCTTTAATGAGGTAGGATTCATAATGAATAATGCCTACACCCACACCACATGAATCACATGAAATGAGCTATTCTATACATTTCACACGCCAAGCTCTATGATTTATGACAAGTATGAAGTATGATTTATGACAAGCTTTCTAATTCTATGATAAGTATGACTCGTGATTATGTTAAGTATTCCATGAGATTTTAACTTAGCATCGAGAGAACTTTGAAGTGTGGACTCAACCCAAGGGGCCCTTACTTGCATCTGTAGTCTCACAACCACATTGCTACCATAGGCTTATTTGCCAAAATGGCATAACTAGTGGGTCCATATATAGCAAGTGTTCATGATTACTTGGTTAATGGGGTAAACTTTACTTTGGCAAGTGGATTACCCCTTTAACAATGCATAGATAGACATCGAAATTTCATATAATAGCTTGCATAGTCTTATTGTCGATTATGATTTCTATCCAATATTTTATATGGTCCTTTGTGTCACATGTTTGATTATATATGTTTCTAGAAACAATGCCACACTTTTAATAAAGTCACGAGTGACTAATTTGAGCCTAAAAAAATATAAATTAAAGAAGTCTAATAGGAAGAATTTTTTTTAAAAAAATAGAGAAAAAGATACAACATATTGTTATCTTAATAATATTGATGAAAAAAGAAATATAGAATTAGTATAGATTTTTTCAACTAAAGCATGAATCAAATAGTAAAATAATAATGATATAAGCACTTTACTATAACAACAACAACATACCCAGTAAAATCACACAAGTAGGGTCTGGGGAAAGTAGAATGTACGCAGACCTTACCACTACCTCATAGAAGTAGAGAGGTTGTTTCCTGGGGACCCTCATCTCAAAACACATAAGCAGAAAGAACTAGATATGACAAAAAGGGGAGGGCAGGGAACAAAAAGAGTGACTAACAATGAATAGCACCTGGCTGAGCAAATATGATAAAACTAACACATAACACGACAGATAATGAGAGCACATGATAACATTTCTATACCCCAAGGACATGCATCCACCTAACCCTACCAATTAGCGTGCTACCTTAATTCGTTACCTCCATTTCTTTCTATCTAAGGTCATGTCTTCAGTGAGATCAAGTTTCACCATATCATATCTAATTACCTCCCCTCAATATTTATTCGGTCTATCTCTAGCCCTCCGTGTAGCTCCCAAAACCAACCTCTCGCACCTCCTAACAGAAGCATCGGTACTCCTTCTCTGTACATGTCCAAACCATCGCAGTCTCGCTTCCCTCATCTTTTCGGCCACTGGGGCCACCTCTAGCTTCATCTATAAGTACTTTACTACTTTAACTATAAATAAAACGGATAACATTGGGAAGGGATTACATGGAACAAAAAAGATGGATTTATATAGATAAGAATGGAGAAATACTAAAAGTTATTTTAAAATTTTAAATTAAATATTTGGAGGTTATGAATATAAAAAGTGTAGGAGTTATAGATATAAAAAGTAATAAATGAATAGATAATTAAATATGATATATGAAAGTAAATATTTTAAATAAATAAATAAATAAATAATAATAATAATAATAATAATAATAATAATAACCATTATGATGATGATGACGACGACGATGATGATTATAATAATGATGATGATCATGATCATGATTGAAAGGGTATAAATTAATAAACTAACAAATGTAGATATAAAGATTTTTATTTTTATTTTTTGAAAAAGAATGTAAATGTATTAAGTTTCAATTTGTTTGGTTTTAAATAATGAATATTACATTTATTATCTATTGAATAAAAAATTAATAATCTTATAACATCATTTGGAGTTATGAATTTGAAAAGACATAGAAATCATAAACATTATTATAAGTTTTATAAAGATGATAATGTGGGAGTTAAAGACACAAGATTAATGAATATTATTAGAATATAAGTTATGAAAATGAAGAGGTGTAGTTATGAAATTGATTTTAAATGAAAAATAATTTTTTAAAATAATTTTAAGTAAATCAATTGATAAAGGGTATTTTCGTAATTTAAATTTTGACTTATGCTCTTCCCGCTTTTAGTAATATATATAAAATATGCAATTCATGTGCATCCATGATCCTTACGTTAGATAATTGTATACATGAGTTATGTTACATTCCATTACTCACATACTAAAGCATCCTTCCACATGTTTAGATTTTAAAAAATAGCCTTAATGTTAAATTCAACCCTAACATTTTCCTCAAGCGATGAAGAATATATAAAGCCTTACATTAGAAGTGACTTTTTTTTTTGTTGGTCCAGGTAATTAGACCCAACTTAACCCTTTTTTAAAAAAAAAAAAAAAAAATCCACAAATAGCCACATCACATATTGCTCCTACAATGGTCGTGGCCTATAGTCTTTATAAATTGGTTGTTTTGTGATAATGAATGTACTTGAGCTCTTTAAATTCAATATCAGATTTACGTCACATAGCAAGTTAAGCACTAGGCCAATCGTTGCCTACTCTAATCCTATCAATTTTGCTAGTTCTCCAATCACACTATCGATTTTCAATTGTATAATCAGGTCCTATGTTGAAGGAAGATAAAGAAGCTTAAATCTTCTAAAATGGATTAGGGTTAATGGGTCGCTTTGTGAATGAATCCGAGTCTAATTACATAAGAATCAATTAAAATAATGTTGCATATTCAATGTAAAAAGTTAAATATTTTACATCGGCTAGACGGATAGTTATAAATTAAATTTAATCTTAAGGACAATTTTTTGTCCAAATAGATGGAAGAGAAGTCATTGTACATTTAATAGATGAAAAGAAAATATCTTTTAGCCATTTCTAATATGGTTTTTTTTCATATTTTTTACATTTTTCTATTTACCATTGGTTAAAGTTTTCATTGTTGATCTTTCTAAGGTAATGTAAATTCTTTTAGGTTTTACATTTGGTGAAATATGTAATTATTTGGGGATAATTTCAAAGAAGTCTTGAGATCTTGTTTCATAATATTAATTTTTCTTTAGTTATTTTATTATATTATACTTATTATTACTCTATATCACAAATTATATCCACACCAAAATTATAAAGAAATAAAAATAAGGACTTTTTATAGAAATACATATCTTTAGTTTAATATTCTCTAAAAGTCTCTATTATTTCAAAAAATTTCAAAAATCTCTTTTCTTTTTTATTTCTCCCTTCCATTCCATTTAAATTCTGATGCACTAAATTTACTCCAAAATTAGAGGCTACATTCCTGCGTCAGAGTTTCTGTACTTCCTTTTTCAAAACTTTTCTTATTATTTTCGTATTCCAACAAAACTGAATAATTTCATCTTCTTCATCTTTCTTCCCTATTACATCCATTTTGTTTAATTTTGCGAACTTATTCATCTTCCTCTTCATTGATTTTGTTATTTTTATGTGTTACATATAGATTCTAATCCATCCTTTAGTGTTGGTTGTCCTCAAGTTTCTCAAGTTTTTCGATCTCTTCAAGGCGTGATGTTAATTCCACAAAGGTAGGATTTCGTGAAAATAGATCCAGAAAAATTCAAAATCGCTGGTAAAATGGCATGATAAGCAAAAGGGGAAAAATGAAAGTTTTTTGTATCGAGTTGCAAACTTTTAGATTTCCTTCTATCAAGGGTATTTTGGTTATTGCAGGTAGTTTAGAGTTGAGGAGGTTAGAAGGGCTATTAGTAGGATGAAAAGAGGGAGGGCGATCGGACCCGACGAGATTCCGATAGATTTTTGGAAGAACATGGTCAAGGATGGCATAGAGCAGTTGACTAGACTGTTCAATGCTATAATGAAGACGGCCAAGATGCCGGATGAATGGAGGACGAGTACAATGGTTCCTTTGTATAAGAACAAAGGGGATATTCAAACAGTAATAATTAAAGGGGTATCAAGTTGTTAAGTCACACTATGAAGGTCTGGGAGAGAGTGCTGGAGATGAGGGTGAGAAGAATAGTGTCTATTTTGGAGAATCGGTTTGGATTCATGCCGGGACGGTCGACTATTGAAGCTATTCATCTTGTTTGGAGATTAGTGAAGAAATATAGGGAAAGAAAGAAGGGTCTTCATATGGTGTTCATTGATCTCGAGAAAGCCTATGACAAGGTTTCAAGAGATGTCCTATGGAGGTGTTTAGAGGTAAAAGGTGTCCCTATGGCATATATTAGAGCGATAAAGGATATGTATGACGGAGCCAAAACTCGAGTAACGGTAGGAGGAGACTCTAAGTATTTTGCTGTTGAGATGGGACTCCATCAAGGATCTGTGTTGAGTCCTTTCCTGTTTGCCTTGATGATAGATTCGTTGACGCGATCTATCCAGGAAGAGATACCATGGTGTATATTATTTGCAGATAACATAGTACTAATTGATGAGACTCGGACTAAAGTTAATGATAGGTTGGAAGCTTGGAGACACGCCTTGGAGTCCAAAGGATTCAAACTGAGCAGGATCAAAACAGAATACTTGGAGTGCAAATTTAGTATTGCGGGGAATGAAGCAGACATTGACGTGAGGCTTGCCACTCATCCTATCCCCAAGAGGGAAAACTTTAA
Organism: Solanum ossicruentum; assembly: GCA_025774065.1. Lineage (NCBI taxonomy): Eukaryota > Viridiplantae > Streptophyta > Magnoliopsida > Solanales > Solanaceae > Solanum > Solanum ossicruentum. The sequence goes on along the minus strand of JAOTQR010000069.1, from coordinate 9,268,269 downwards.
CTATCTAGGGTCCATCATCCAGAGTAGTGGCGAGATCGACGATGATGTCACATCGTATTGGGGCAGCATGGACTAAATGGAGGCTTGTCTCGGGAGTATTGTGTGACAAGAAGATACTACCTAAACTCAAAGGTAAGTTTTACAGAATGGTGGTTAGACCATCTCTGCTGTATGGGATGGAGCATTGGCCAATAAAAAATGCATATGTTCAGAAGATGCATGTCACAGAGATGAGGATGTTGAGGTGGATGTGTGGTCACACTAGGAGTCATAAGATTAGGAATGAGAGCATTCAGGAGAAGCTAGAGGTGGCCCCGGTGGCTGATAAGATGAAGGGAGTGAGACTGTGATGGTTTGGACATGTACAAAGAAGGAGTACCGATGCTCCTGTTAGGAGGTGCGAGAGGTTGGTTCTGGGAGCTATACGGAGGGGTAGAGGTAAACCGAAGAAGTATTTGGGGGAGGTGATCAGACAAGACATGGTGAAACTTGATTTCACCGAGGACATGACCTTAGATAGAAAGCAGTGGAGGTCGTAAATTAGAGTAGCAGGCTAATTGGTTGGTAGGTTAGATGGATGTATGGCCTTGGGATATAATGGGTAGCAAGAGTAGTCATGTTGTATATCATGTTTGTCATTATCTTTCGTATGTGTGTTAAACTTATCGTATTTACATATTGTGCTTTTCGTTTTTAGTCGCCCTTTCTATTCCCTTCCTTCCTTTTTTGTCATATCTAGTTTATTCTGCTTATGGGTTTCTGAGACGAGGGTTCCCAAGAAACAGTCTCTCTACCTCTATGAGGTAGTGGTAAAGTCTGTGTACATTGTTGTTGTTGTTGATTTTATTTTATCACGTTCAACTTTATGCTTCTAATTACCTTGTATCAAGTTTGATTCATCTTATCAAGTTTTTCTTTTTAATCAAGTTGCAAACTTTCAGATTTCCTTGTATCAAGTTCAACTTTATACTTCTAGTTTTCTTGTATCAAGTTTGATTCTTTATATATAGTTTTTTTTAATCAAGTTTTATTGTATCAAATTACAAATTTTCAAATTTACTTGTATCAAGTTCAACTTTATACTTCTAATTTCCTTGTATCAAATTTGATTCATTATATCAAAAAAAAAAAAATTAATATCAAGTTTCATTGCATCAATTGCAACCTTTCAAATTTTCTTTTATCAAGTTCAACTTTATACTTCTAATTTTCTTGTATCAAGTTTGATTCTTTTATCAAATTTTTTTTAATCAAATTTTATTGTATTAAGTTGCAAACTTTCATATTCTACAAAGTTAAAACTATTTATGATACATGATCCCAAACTTATGCAGTTCACTTGTCTTTGTATCATGCTCAAATTGCAATCGATTGGCTCCTCTTTTCAACTGGTATTCTCATTCGTTTTTGGAATAGATAATACAAAATTGAATTCGAATTTTGAAAAGTCTGAATCTAATAAGTTTTCTGAGAGAGGTTGATTAGAATTTCACTAGCATGATTATGGGACAGGAGAGGTTGATTAGAATTTTATTAGCGTGATTTGTGGGATTGCAAATTAATTTTACACTTCGTTTCCTTTTAAAACTCAACTGATAACTGAAATAACGTATCAATAACTGTTGTGAAATATATACGGATGCGAGTTTTTTTTAAGGGATTAATGAAATTATCCCTATTTATTTTGTTGATCGAGAAACACTGATGGTGCACCAATTGAAGCACGATTTGAAATTCAGATGGATAATTGACGAGCCGCATCTCCAACTGTCTCCACATAAATAAGCTCTATTACATGGTTAGTCATTAAGGTTCAATAAAATGTATACACAGCTGGAGCAGCATTACATTTTAAGAGTTGAATGTCTGCACTGTCAGTCGGTCACCCTATTTATAGTAATTTAACATTAAAGTCACTCAATTTTATTGTATCTTTCAAAAGAAGTCAAAGCTTATTTTACCTTTCAAAAGTCGTCCAAATTTGCTTAGTTAGCTTCTGTTGTCATCCAACTATGCCTAACTAGCTTTCATGGTCATTTTAGCTTGTAAAATGCCTGATAACTATTTAATGATGTGGCAACCCTTATGTTTCAAGGAAAAAATGTTTAAAAAAATTAAAATCAATATTTTAAATTTATTTAGGACCCAACTCATCATAAACCTAATCGAATTCTTGATCTTAGCCGCTTAATATTTTAAACGTTAGTAAAAACATCTATACAACAACAACAACAACATACCCAGTGTTATCCCACAAGTGGGGTCTGGGGAGGGCAGATTGTACGCAGACCTTTCCGCTACCTCATAGAAGTAGAGAGGCTGTTTCCTAAAACCCTCAACTCAAATCCCATAAGTAGAAAGACTAGATATGACCAAATGCAGTAAAAACATCTATAATATTTAAAATGCTAGAAATGAACTGTCCTAGTGTTTTTGTTAAAGTTATTAAAGGCATCTCTTATATAGTCAACCCATTTAAGTAGGCCGAGTCAAGAATGGGATAAAAATTTACAGTTGGTTGGGTCCTTTGATAGATCTAAGTATTGATTTTATTGTTGTCAATATTGTTTTTTCCTAAATTGTACAGTTGTAATGTCATTATGTATTGGAACTAAAATGGCCATGGAGGCTAACTTAGAAAAAGTTGGATGACGCCTTGAAAGACGAAACGAAGTTGAATGACTTTGGTTGTCATTTACTATATAAGTTGGGTATTCAATTATACATTTCAATTACTATGAGTTAAAAGGCTATATCTGTTGAATTGCTCAATCCTAAACCCCAAGCCCTTTGATGCATGTTCAGGAATGAGGCAACACAGTTCGGTCATGGTATTAGGCTTAGTCAAGAGCTGATATCCACTCTTTAGAAAAATGAAATGTTCAGCCTAAACCGTCCAAAAGAAGAGAAACTGACTAATATCAAACAAAGGGGGTCACCTTTTTTAACGAGGGTAGAGAGTTCGGGTTGGTGTTCAGTGTCCTGCACTTTGTGTACAATATCACACTTTATACACTGGATCGTCGGAAGGGCTCTTTTTTGATAGGCATTATGGGATTTGAGGTAATATCCAGCATGAATAGACTATGATGGATTTCATAAGCAAGCACATTTCTGCTTATGGATGTTCATTAATCAAGCACTACGTTTCTTTTGTTGGGATCACGAACATGACAAGGATTACATCATAGGACAGGTTATTGTATGATAAACACTTTCATAGTATATTTGTTCAAAGAGAAAATGATGGCTCTGCCAATTAAGAAAAACGTAATAACAAAATGCTATAGTGAACCAAAATCAACATTGATACCTGTAAACTGTTGAACAATGATTTGACCGTGCACTACACTGTAGAATAGTTATCTTCCTTCACTAGTCATTAATTGTGAAAATACCTTGCTAGTGGATATATCTGAAGCCCCATCTCCATTACACACCTCACTGTGGAGACTCTGTGGCATTGGCACTGGAAGCTCATCGGAAATCTCAGCCACTTCTCCAAGGGTTCCAGATTCTTGAAGCTGGAGTGCATATTCCAGGTTCCACAGTACGTCACCCATTGTTGGCCTATCAATTCCATAATCAGCTAAACATTTCTCGGCGGTCTCCCCGAACTTCCTCAAACAGTTTAGCTTTATCTGGCCTCTGATATGAGGATCAACAATCTTGTCTAGTTGTCCGTCCTTCTGCCACTGCATAGCCCATTCAGCCAAATTAACTTGCTCTCGTGAAAGCAGAGGATCAATGGCAGGTCTTGCACATAAGACTTCAAATAGAACAACTCCGAATGAGTAAACATCTGACTTATCAGTAAGCTGCTGCCTCCGAAAATATTCCGGATCAAGGTAGCCAAAACTTCCTTTTACACCAGTGCTGACATGGGTCTCATTAAGACATGGGCCTGTTCTTGAGAGACCAAAATCAGCAACCTTAGCAACAAAATTTTCATCAAGGAGAATGTTAGTTGACTTGATATCACGATGGATGATTCCCTGAGCAAAACCTGTATGAAGGTAGTGGAGACCTCTTGCTGCGCCTATGCATATCTCAAGCCTTTTCTTCCAAGATAAGGGTGATATTCCTGGGCCATACAAATGCCTCTTAAGAGGTCCCTTCTCCATATACTCGTAAACAAGTATCATCTCAGACTGTTCTTCACAATAGCCTACAAGTGAAACAAGATGGTGGTGGCGAATTTTGGAAAGAACAGTGATTTCAGTCTGAAATTCAGGCAGACCTTGCCTGGAACCTGGCACACCTCTCTTTATAGCAACCTTTCTATTGTCTCCAAGAACACCTTTGTATACCATCCCAAAGCCACCAGAACCAACTATCAAACACTTGTCAAAATTATTAGTAGCCAATTGTATTTCGGCAAAGGGTATCCTCTGGCCTAGATATCCATTTGGTCCAGGTGAAGTTCCATCAGACAATGTACCATGGGAACTACTTCCATATTGACGTAAAGGTGTCCAGCCAGCACTTTCTGAGGGCTTTGGTTTTAGCTTTTTCTTTCTGCAGATAAAGAATAGCAAGGCAGCAAGAATCATCACCACAGTCAGCAGAACAAAAGTTCCAAGAACGGAACTAACTATAACCCAAACATTTCTCTTGTTAGAGCCTGTTTGGGAAGCCACAAAATTGACCATTTTCATAATCTCAACACCATTCAGGATGGCATTCTTCCTCATTGTACTACTTAGGTTAGAAGGATCGATGCTTACTTGCACAACACCTGAGCTGCCTGAGTATACAACAAAATCTATGTAATATGGTGTAGCAAGCTCACGGAACGTGACTGAAGACAAATCAAGATCTTTGTATGCTGTGAAGCCATTGAGATATACATTAAAGTACAACTGTCCAGGTGACAAACTAACAATATCACAGAAATGCAAGCGAACAAAGTGAGTAGTGTCTTTAATACCGACAGGGAAGTTCCATGTGATATTAAATATGAAATCTGTAGTTACATTATCCCTATTCATCTGCTGTGCTGTCATATAGACATTATCGGGAGCAATTTCCCTTGTAGCACCACCCTTTTGGTACTTGGGAACATGAGAGGTTCTTGCAATTTTAGCAGCATATTTCAAGAGCAGAAAATCTTCATCTGGAGTCCAACTTCTCCAAAGAGTATCATTAAAAGGAGTTAACTTTAATCCTCCAACATTGATCCTATGAACAGTTTCAAATGTTTGTAAGGTCATATTCTGATTGAACTCCCTAATTCCCTTGGGCCCAACAGATTTAGCTCCATCACCAATTATGAAATCATCAGGAGCTGAAAACACTTCAATTGCATTCACAAAAGCAAAACTGGATTCATAAGGAATGGGTGTGAACTCAATTTCAAGTTCAAAACTATCCACCATCAATATGAACTCTCTAACCACACTACTAGTAGTGGTAAAATTACTAAAAAGCAGAATCCCATTTGCAGAAAAACTGAAACTTGCTTTCCTCAGATCATAATTCTGAGTAGTGAAGGGAGAGAAATGAAGGCGCAAGAAATGGGTCCCAATCTTGTTTATCTTGAACACGTACTTTGAAGCATCATTGAAAACCCTAGCACTACTATAAAGGAAAGACGGGTTTGTATTTTCTTGAAAAATAGACTTACCTTGAGAGGTATATATGGAGTTAGAGTCCCCAAGGAAGCGTCTGTTATCAACTATGGCATCTGAATTGGAACCACAGTTTATCAAGTAGTTATCTTGTGGAGAAAAAGCAGTTGATAAATAGATGAGACAGAAACAAGGGATGAAAAACCCAGCTGTTACTTTACAACTTTTCATGGGAAAAGGCTAGGGAGAAGAATGAGTCAGTACTAAGAGTAGTATTTTTTAACAAGAAAGAGTGAATTCTTTTCAATTAACAGAGCATGTTAATGTAGTAACCAATATAGTCTAGACAGTGAGGGGAAACCTGTTCAAAATACTGTGTAAACAATTGGTCCATGAACACATTTTGTTCAACGATTAATAATGCCTTCCACCTCCACTTGGAACTCTACATATCTGTGCCATTATATTTTAGAGGACGTACTAATAACATACTCTAAGTTTGGAATGAATTATCAATTTTATCTTTAAATTATTGATTAGCTTAAAAATACCTTTTAACTTGACGAACTAAGATTAAATACATCCTTGAACTTCACACAAATTATTAGTTTCGTCCTTAAACTGTTGATAGGCATAAAAACATCATTCAACTTGACAAAGTAAGCTTAAATACACCTTCGAACTTGACACGAATTATTTGTTTTATTCCTAAACTATTGTTAAGCTTAAAAGCACTCCTCAGTTTCATGTTTCTGTAACTTACTAAATTTTGAGTTGAACTTTTGTAGAGCTTAATTTACTGTCATATTTTCACAATCCTAAGATCTTCTTACGAGATTGTCATCCGACCCTGAAATTTTTAACATTGTCGAAAGTTCACATTGCCAAAAAATAATCATAAACAAAATAGAAAAAGAATGAGAATCAAGAAATTAAAAATGAGAATGAAAAAAATAATTTTTGGTTTGAGGTCACCATTAATGAAGGAAACGTTAAAGGTTTGAGGATGGTATTCTAGTTGTTTGGTAATAAAAAATTGCACAGAAATTTTCTTTTATAAAAAAAAAAAGAAAAATTAAGGCTGCTGTAGTCTTTTTTAAACCTTTCACGCACTTTGAATAAATTATACTAACTTGTTATGCCATGTGACATAAGAGGAGTGTATCTAAGCTCAGTTCGTCAAGCTGAGGTGTTTTTAAGCCTATCAATAGTTTAGGGATAAAACTAATAATTTGTGTCAAGTTTGAGGGTGTATTTAAGCTTATAATTAGTTCACCAAGTTGAGGGGTGTTTTTAAGTCTATCAATAGTTTAGAGACGAAACTAATAATTTGTGACAAGTTCGAGGGTGTTGTTAATACTTCTCTCTATATTTTATATCCCACCACTATTTGAATTGATATAAAATTAGTCTTTATTCAACTTTTCAATCTCAAATATCTTTGACCTTAATCTCTTTGGACAAAAATATGCTCAGTATTAATCTATTAGTTCATATTTGTCCTTATTTTTAACAATTCGTCTAAAGTAAAATCATATAATATTTTTTTATGATCTGATTGGTCCAAATTTAAATCCTTCTCAAAAATTTTTTATAAAACACATATAATTTATATTTTGACTTGATACGCTTGAAAATAACATTAAAAATTTTATTCCTTTCATAATATCTTCCCATTGGCCATATTAAATCAATTCTTCATTTATTAATCCGCCTCATAAATGGTGATTCAACTAAAATGCATACATGCCCTACTCATCTAAAAAAGATTATTATTTTTTATTAATATAAAACTTTCCATCAATTATTCAGTTGTCTTGTTCACTCCATCTTTTTATTTTTTTAATCTCTTTTTCTTAAATAGGATATCAGTGATCAAACTTGACATAAATATTTTTGTTCATATTCTTTTAGTCTTTGTTATTATCATGGTGGGGTAGGGATGTGGATATGTGAAATAATTATTTTTATTTTTTATTTTGAATTTTGGATACACACAAAAGAAAAATGTTATATACATATGTAATTTCTTAATTAAATAATCTTCTAGAAGTAATTATTTCTATATGAATATTATCATTATTTTTCTTCTTTTTTCTTCCTTGTTTAAGTTGAAAAAAAAAACATTAAAATGATGGACAAGATCCAAGAAGAAAAAAAG
>JAOTQR010000069.1:9234301-9242613 GCA_025774065.1 Solanum ossicruentum | reverse complement strand
CATTAATTTGTTGACTAACAAATTAACATGTGTTTTTCCTTTGTAATCCAATTTGTTGTATAGGCAAGAATCAACAAGTACTACCTATCTTACCTCTAACCCTGTGTTTCACTCTCGCACCAAACATATGGAGATAGATTTTCACTTCATTCGAGATCTTGTACACAAAAAGGAACTTCAGGTTTGGTATATTTCTTCTCATGACTAGCTTGCAGATATTCTTACCAAGCCTCTCTTGAAGGATCATTTTTGTGCTTTGCATGGCAAGTTGAACCTTATACCTGGTTCAACTTGAGGGAAAGTGATAAATAAATCGAATGTTTAATAAGGATATTGTTTCAAATTTAGCGGCTATTGATTTACTGTCATGAAAACTTGGGCGACAGATTAGTGACAAACTTTTAAGCACCAAATGTGCTAGCATAAATGACGAAATATGTTGCAATGGAGTAGTGAAAAATATTCCATCGTAATTTTCTTCAAAATGGCAAATGAACTTACCCCTTATTTGGACAAGTGCTAGGCTCCCCAATATCGACTTTGCCCATTTTAATGGCCACATCAGTTGCTTGGCCTTTAAGCTCCTCAAAATTTGGTCGGCTTGACACCCTCAAGGTTTACCCTTTTTACACCATAGCTCTTCAAATAGAATTTTGCATCGGCAAAATGTGACTCAACTTCAGTGAAAGGATTATTGTCGGTAACTAACCTTTCAATTCTATTTTTGAGGTACTTCAAGCATTGATAGTAAGAAGATAAGACAATTTTGTTCTCGTGCACCCAAGGCCTTCCAAGTAATATGTTATATAAAGTCTTTACATCAATCACATGCATCTATGCACTTGATCGCAATTCATCCATATGAATTTCCAGCTTAATAGAGTCTATAGACCTCTGCCCCCCTTGGTTGAATCCTTGTATCAACAAATGACTTTCGCTAAGTTCTTCAGTTGTGATGCCAAGCTCTTTCATCGTATGGATGGGCAGAATGTTGACCCCAGACCTTTCATCTATCAATATTCTATTTATCTTCTTCTCTAATACATGACCTATCATGTACAAAGGACGATTATGTAGAGTTCACCAAATAGAAGATCATCGTCTGTAAATGTGATCTTTTTATCTCATGTATGTACTTCTTGAAGAATAGGTTCCATAGACTTCTCGAAAGATGAGGGGGATGCTTTCAATAGGATTTCACCCATCACTTCTTTCTTGTTCGCAAGAGAGATCTTTGGTGAGATATCACTTGTTATTCCTTCTTTGTCAGCAAGAGACACCTTTGATGGAGTTTCATTCATTGCTACTCCCTTGCCAGCACTAAAACATGACGCCTCAACATTATCTTGAGTAGCCTCCATACAAAACCAACTTGGCAGGAATTCCCCCAAAGTCACTGGACATCGCTGTTTTTGGCAGTGATGTGCTTCTACCTTTGACCTCTTTGGATGTTTGACTAACTTCTGCTTCTTTGATCTCCTCACTACCCTTTGTCTGATCGGTTTCTCAAATGATTCTTTCCATGAATTAGTCTTGTCACGTCTTCACCTAGTCATAAGAATCCAACCTTCATCACTATTTGTATCAATTTGGGACTTTTCTCACTCTAACGACCCTTCCTCTTCAGATGCACATATTCAGATTGGGTCAAGCGAGCCAAATATGATAGAAATTTGATTAGATCTCTCCTTTCAATCATCAAGGACAATTTTCTATTCTTTAGCTAATTGCATAACTTTATCCTTGAAGACAAAACATTTTTCAAGAGGGTGACCTGCAAGTCTATGATACTTGTAATAATTTGGATCATCAATCTTTCTAGCTTCATCAGGTCATTTCATCTCTGACAACTCAATGAGCTTTAGCTCAATCAATTCATCCAAAAATTTCAGGAACATCAGAATCTAGAAAAGGCTATTCCTTTTCATGCATCTCCCTCAGGGTCAACTTTCAATTTAGACGCTCTTGAAAAGCTGTCTTTACGCTTTGCTTCTTACTTTCTTTCGTAGTAAACTTCACAGGTGCCAAATTGACATTCATAGATTCTTTGTTGTCGTTCCTGGGCACAAATTTGCTTTATTTCCTGGGATCCTGTTTGTCCTTTCCTTTGGAAGGATCATGAACAGGCATCCCGTCATTTTTGGCAGTAGACATGCTCAACTCCATATAGTGGACACGAGTAGCCAAGTCTTCAAAAGACTTAGGCTTGATTCCTTGTAAGATGTAAAGAAGCCCCTAGCGCATCCCTTGGATACACATTTCTATAGCAGAAGCTTCACTGAGCCTATCTTTGCAGTTTAAACTCACATTTCTCCATCAATTTATAAAATCAATGACCGCTTCATCCTTTCTCTGACGAGTATTCGTGAGCTCTACCATGCTCACAGTGCATCTTATGCTGTAGAAGTGATTTAAGGAATTCATGTTCCAATTGCTCCCAACTATTAATAGAATTAGGCTCAAGATCAATGTACCAATCAAATGCATTTCCGTTTAAGGAGCAGATGATCTGCTTGACAAGATAGTCTCCATATATCATAGGTTTGTTACGTGTCTCTACAAAGTGCGCAACGTGTTGCTTTGGATTTCCTTTGCCCTCAAACTGTTGGAACTTAGGAGGTTAATAACCGGCAGACATTTCGAGGTTATCATTCCTTGCAGTGTAGGGCTTGGCATACATGTGGGAAGACTTGGTGGAGGCTTCATACTTATCCTTAATAGTCCCTTTAATGAACTCCTTCAATCGATCAAGTGGGATCATCCCCTTAGGAGAGACCGGTACCTCCTTGATATGTGATGCTTACTTCGTAGGATTTTCAGTCTCGCGAACTTCAACGTCTTTTCTAGGCGCATGACTAGATTCTCCATCTAGTAAACCATCCATCCTATCCATCAACTTATCGATGTGGGATTCTTGACTTTGCACATGCTTGGTTAATCCCTTAATCATCTTTGCCAAAGTCGTAAGTTGTTCTTCCATGGATGAAATATCAGTTACCAACGCTTGCATGACCATTGGTGATGGACTTTTGTACGAGTCAATCTTTATAGGACTCACATCACGTGAGCCTTTCTTCGCAATGGAGTTCTTAGAACCACGAAGCTCAAGTGAAGCAAAAGTTCTTTCAATCTTTTCAGCAATAGTGGTTCCTTCATCTGCATCATTTGTAGAGGATCCTACCCTTTCAGAGTTGAAGACCCAAAGACAGAAATTGATGTGGATGACACATGAAGTGTTTATTGTCCTAGCATGGTAGCCTTGCTCCTCGTAATAGCACCAAAGCTCCCAAAGGTAGCACCAAGAATTCCCTCCACTTCAGCAAAGAACTTGGAGTCAGCAGCCTTGGAGAAAGTCGATTGGGAGTTAATCTTCTTGGAAGCCATTTGGATGTTCTTTGATGCTTGAAAAGTTGAGATGAGAGGTAAAGATTGTCCCACTGGGTGTGCCAGAATTTGTAGACGATAAATTTAATTCGAGAAAATAATAATCAAGAAACAAAAATATCGCGAACAATTTGAAGTATTTGATTTTAAAATGTGAGTGTTACAATCTCTATAAATCCTCTAATTCACTTTTTCAAGTGTAAATTCAAAGACTCTTGAGCTTGATCTTGAATTTGGAATTTGTTCTTGAACTCGATCTTGGATATGATTTTGTTCTTGATCTTATTCTTGAAACTTGAATTTGTTCTTGAGTTTGATCTTAAGTTCAAGAGCTTTTACGCTTGTTCTTGAACTTGAGTGCTTGAATGTTTGAATTCTTGAACTTTGTAGAGAAATTTGCGATGTTTCATCCACGAGCTTTCTCTAGTTTTTTTTATTAGAATTCTTCTATCTTTGAGTTATGAAGATCTCTATTTATAGTTATAGAATAGAAGAATTATAATATGAAAGACTTCCCTTCAGCCAATCAGATTTAAGTGACATGGTATGTTGGGCTTTAATGAAATGAGCTTGTCATTTTTACACATGACATGATCCCATTGGCTTCTTTGTTTGACTTGGTGCCTCACATCATTTGACACGTGGCACCAAGATAAGTCTCTTAGATGAAACAATATTGGGTTTGCTAATTTGGATTCCTTTATTGTAGCCCAAATCAATTAACATGAGTTTTAATTAAATTCGTATCTATTGGACTTAAGTGATTAACCCCATTATATTAATCCATAACATTTATTTGGACTAATATATTCATGAATTTAATATAATTCGAATTATTCCAAAATTTATAAATTTTAAATGATTATATACATAACTAGGCAAACATATATATGTATTCATATTATACCACTATAATTTGAAAAATTATAATTTGTAGCTATAGTTAGGATTTTGTTGTTATTTTCTCTCTCCTCTCTTACTCTCTCTCTCACCTCTCTCTCTCTCTACAATTCCTTGCCAGATATACAATTATATATGTATACCAGCCGTAGATATACAATTATTTTGACAGATATACACAGTCAATTCGCTAGATATACATATTCAATTCATCTTTCTCCACTCTCTGCCCTCTCTTTCTTGCCTCTCTCCTCCCTCTCCCAATCTCTCTTGTTGGATATACAAATAATATGTATATTAGTTATATATATACAAATATTAAATAGATATACACATATAATTTGACAAATATATCTATACAATTCGGCTCTCTTCACCTTCTCTCAATCTCGTTCGTCTCTTTCCTCTCCTCCAGATCACCTAGCGTAATTTATATCATATAATTATAAAAAATATAATTATTTGACCATATTAAATTTCAAATTTAGACTATTTATAAAATTCCTCAATAATATAAATCAGCTTTGTAAATCTGCAAGGCCCCAAAAGACCTTTTCCAGTTGGGTTTTGTTTAGGCCCATTATTATTATCCAACCCATTCTCTCATTTTATGTGAGAGTTGACACCTCCATGGCGCACGTTAGCCTGTAGAGACCCACTTCTTCGCTACCATTGCGGATCTCCGGCGATTCCCGAAACAAAATTGAGCAGTGAATATTTTCCGGCGAAATGCAAAACCAGGACGATATTCGTAACCTTCCAATCGACATAGCATTCGCTCGCCTTGGAGGTAAATATCAACAAATAAACACTTTCGATAAACTTCTGTTCTCTCTTTTCCCTGTAGTATCTACTCGTTCTAAATTGTTTATTTTGTTTTCTGAAAATCTACGTTCTCATTAATTGGATTATTCGATTGAAGAGTGGTTGGTTGATCGGAAGAGAATTCCGGCGGATTGGCGGAAACGACTTGCTGCCGTAAGAGCTAAGATTACGACATCGTTTGCTTCGCTGCCTAAAGATACTGATCCTTACTTCCACACTCTTGATATTGAAGGTTTACTTCTTTTCCTTTGCAATTTTTTTTTCGTTTTCATCCTATGGAATTCAGGCTTGTAAAAGTTATGTTTTTTAGCCCTAGACTGCTATAATCAAGTGTGCTTGTGCTCATGAAATCATGTTGCGGGTACCTCAAATAGTATCATTAGTGTTGATTTTTTCTACACTCTACACTTAGTTACTTCCGAACTTATCTGTAAACTGGCTGAACAACTCTAGAAATACCTTTCTGGTATTCCTCAATGTCTTGGCTATACACGGTACCTGAGAAGCAGATGATTAATCATCTATTTTTGGAAGAAATTGAAGAATTTCTTGGGAATCCTACAAGATCCGTTCATTCTTTTTTCTCGGGTAGATGGTTAGAACTTTCTTCTCCAACTCCCTCAATCGATAGGTTGAGGAAATAAGCCCATAAATTTGTTTGTTTGATCTATCTATTGTTCAATTTTAGTTCTTTAAGAACCTGAAAATTCATATGGAAATACAAGTGTATTTTCTTAGAACAAAATTATTTTGTTTAGAACTAAAAAATGTTACTTACAGTTTTGGATAGGGATACATCTTCCGGTTTTTGAAGAACCTATTTTGTTCTTTCGTGTTACTAAAACCAGGTAGAGGATGACTTTTGAAGGAGCTGAAGTATGTTTGTTGTTCCCTTTCTGACCTTTTATATGCCCCCCTCATAGACCTAATTGTTATAATTTAATGGAAATTTCACTCCTCTGAAAACAAAAACATGAATTGATGGAAATTTCACTACTGGCGTGCTATCGAGTGACAGTTTTGTTGCATCAGTTCTCTGTGGTTCTGAAGGGGATCTTTTCTACACTCTACTTTTGCAGAATGTGAAATGTATACTGATTAAATATTAATTTTCAGGGATCGGTTATTTGGAAGCCAAAAAAATATATGAGATTCTTCTGAAGTCAACTCCAGAAAGCCGTAATATTTTTGGTCGGCTTTCAGGTGATGCTGTAAGACCAATTTCCTCTTTCTCTATCTCACACAATTTGTATGTGTGCTTGGTTCCAATAAAGGTTCTATTTTGACTCTTGACAGGGTGTTTGGGAATCAATAGTGCGTGCCTATGAGAAGGAGTACATTTTCCTTGGTGAAGCTGCTCAGATTATGGTCCAAGATGTTAACTATGAGATGTAAATTAACTAACTTTATCACTCTATGCTAAAACAATTGAGTTATGATTGGACTGTAGTAATTTTCTATCAGGATGTTTAGTAGCAATATGATTGTTTTGTAGCCCCTATCATAATAAGCAGATTCAGAAGATACAGCAGCAACTAGCTGAATTAGAGCGCAAAGAAGCAGATATAAAAAGAAATGCAGCTCTATCGGCATCTAAATACGTAGAGGCTTGTCAGGAGCTGGGCCTGCAGGTTTTAGCTTGCTTAACTCTATTCTTTCCTTATAGCCTTTTTCTTCATTTTTCTTTCCATTTATAATATATTTGACTTTTTCTCTTCTATTCAGGGAATAAATGTGAGGTCAGAACTTTTGGAAACTTCCACTAGATCTCTTCCAAGCACATTTAGAAGAATCTTGGAAGTTCTTACTGGTGATTCTGTCTCACGGGCTATTGAGTTCTACTCAGATTTCGTCAAAGATGCTCATACGGAAAAGGATGTAGGCAATGAACTTTGTGTCTTGTTTTCCCTTCTCATTGTTATACTTCCCTAAATCCATTGTTAGTGCAACATCGATGTTTAATGTAGCATTGTTTATGTAAGTTATTTGTTCTGGTTGCAGAAAACGGTAGCAATTGTGTTATCAAATCTGAGAAGTGCTCGTGAAAGGCCCCCATCAATTGATGTCTCCATTAGCCCTGAAGTTCCGGAAGTTACGAATGCTCAAGCAGGCTATAATGGCTTAAGTCAAACAACTGTAGAAACTGACGTTGCAGCTGATGGGATTGACTGGGATATTACTTTAGATAGCTCTCAAATTGATTGGGACATTGGCACTGTGGAAGAAACAGAAGAAAACGGAAATGGTTTGGGTCCCTATGAGATTGTTAATGCTATCGATTTTATGTCATCTCCTTGTAATTATAATGTAAAATCACATCAGACCCCAAAGAAAGAAGGATCCCTAGCTCCTGAGGTCTCTACATCAGAAATATCTTGGGATATAAGTGTTGACAATCCTCAAGTTGATGTGATTGACAAAGACAGTTCACAAAATAATGCTGCAGAGCTGCATTTTCTTCAAAAGAATTTAACCGTTGACTCAGTAACTATCCATGACAGGAGTCCTCTACTGGAGACAGAATACAGGAATAAGATACTTGATGACTTATTTGAGGTCTGTATGAATGGTATTATCCCTTTTTTTGGTGGCTAGTGTCTTTTAGACGTCTTTTTACTTTGTTTGGCACTAGTTTGTCACCCTTTGGTGTGGATATAGGGTCTAATACCTAGGCCGCTTTATTTGGTTGTTGGCCATTTGGACTTTCAATCTCTTCTGTTGAGTCATTGCCTGACAGGTTTGATGGTTTCTGACATCTGAACTTCTATTTAATGCTTGACCATCAGGTGAAGGCCTTCTTGAATCAACGGTTAATTGAGATAAGGAACGAAGATACTACGTCTTTACAACATCAAGTCCAGGCAGGTGCTCCACTTGTTCTGCAGCAGTACTCTTCTGATATAATTCAAACAACGCTATCTGATGTTTCCTCAGCAATTTCATTGCTTACAAATAGGAAAACCAGGGATATGATCATGATCCTCAACTCCGTAAGGTACTTATTAGTTATGGATTCGGTGAATTTTGTTTATTGTGCTAGGTAACAAATTTTCTTCCTTTGTCAAATCCTTCTGACATGCTAAGTTTGTTTATCTGCATGCTCATGCACTCTTTATTGACCTAGTGCAAACCTTGATTAGTGTTGTTCTTTGTCAAGAGGGAAGTGATAACTTTGTCAAAATATTGTGTCTGCTTCCCCAAGG
>JAOTQR010000069.1:9204529-9221187 GCA_025774065.1 Solanum ossicruentum | reverse complement strand
GTAACAAGAAGCTTGATGCTGCTTACCAGGATGCTCAACAAAATTCTGGAGGCTGCCCTGTTTTTCTTTTCTTCTCGATAAATACAAGTGGGCAGTTTGTTGGTGTTGCAGAGTATCGAGCCATGGCCAATGCAACTTGTGAACTCATATGGCTCAAGCAAATTTTGCAGGAACTCAAGTTCTGTGAGGTGTCACCTATGAAGCTTGTATGTGACAACCAGGCTGCCTTACCTATTGCTTCCAACCCAGTATTCCATGAGAGGACTAAACATATTGAGAATGACTAAAAGTTGGTGTCTAGTGATCAGCTTGCAGATGTTTTTACCAAATCATTTGAGGGTCCTCGGATAGAATATATTTGTAACGAGCTTGGTGCATATGATATATATGCTCCAGCTTGAGGGGGAGTGTTAGAATAGTACTGTAGCAGTACTGTAGCAACGGCTATAGGTACTGTAGCAATGGTCAGTTCACTGTAGCAACGGCCATAAACGGCTAGAAATGGCCCTTAAGGACTTGTATATATAGGTGGGCCATTCTCATTTATTAAGTATTCAATCCAAGTATCTCTCTGAACAAAAGTCTCTCAATTTAATTTTCTCACTCTTTTCTCTATTTCTCACACATCTATTGTTTCTCTCTCTCAACATATAGTCGACCATATATAAGTAGGGATCATCCTCCATTTTTCTTTGTGTAGCCCCAACTCCAGCCTCCTCTCAACTGAATAGAGTATCATCAATCTTGCCAGGCATACTCCAAGAAATGCCTCTAAGATTAAGGAAAATTTGCCATAACTGGTCAGTGAAATTGCCGTGTAGAAAAGATGTCTTATGTCTCTGTACCCTTACCATATAAGGAGCATCTGTTGCATAGAAAGATACCTCTCTTAGCCACATTGTGCCATGTCAAAATTACTTCATTGGCTAGTAGTCTGGTAAAGCATGCCATTTTGTGTGGCACTTCGATTCTCCAGATATGCTTCCAAGGCCATTTGAAGTCTTGATTATCACGAAGACTTGACTGTTCATATCCTCGCTTCACCTTGTGTCTACCTTTGCTGTGCCCATGCTACCACAAATAATCCTCACCTATTTGTATTCCTTGAAAACACTCCTATAACTTACAAAGTTCAATTGTTATTGGAATTTCCTTGTCATTCAAATTTCTTCTAAGGACCAAATCCCATCCTTCTTGTCACCACATTTCGACAACAGTCTCATGTTGATGTTGAGCCAAAGCAAAGATGTCAGGAAGTGTATATTTGAGGCTCTTAACATCCATCCATTTATTAGCCTAAAAGTTGTTTTTCTGCTGTTTTGAACATTGACTGATTACTGAGGAAAGGCCAGAAGACTGATAGATTTTCACAGGCTAACACCATAGGGAGTATTAATCTCTTTAGTTACCTATTTGTTCTATATCTCATACTTGCACTTAACCACCGTGTACCAGAGGGCTTTGGTATCTCGATAGCCACTTCATCTTAAGACCTTTGCTTTGGTTTTTGAGGTTCTTGATACCATAATCCACCATGTTTCTTTCTTCTGAAGATGTTCTTCCATTTGACAGAGTGAAACCCTTTTCTTTCCTTATTGTCTTGCCCTAGGAAGTTCCTTCTGATTTTGTCCAACCTCTGGATTACTCACTAAGGTATATGGATTGGTTTTTGAGGTTCTTGATACCCTAATACATCATGTTTCTTGCTTCTGATGATGTTCTTCCATTTGACCAAGTGAAATCCTTTTCTTTCCTTGTTGCCTTGCCCCAGGAAGTTCCTTTGATTTTGTCCAATCTCTGGACTACTCATTAGGGTATATGGAAGATAGATAACATATATGTAGGAAGAGCATCTAGAATTGAGTCTTTGAGAGTTAGTTTACCTTTCAAGACAAGACTTAAGGAGCTAACAGAATCCAAAATTGATTTCCGTTGTTCAAGGGCATAATCCTTTTCTGAAGTAATCATGACTTTATTTGTACGACGTGATTCTTTCGTTGATGAAATACGATGAATGATGTAACTGGATTTTTTTTAAAATTGTGAATGTACTAGATCAGATTGAAAGAATTCCATGCATTTCACTTATCAAAAGCTTGCATGCATTGGATGATGTGGAGGACATAACATGATAACCTTTAGAGGAACTGTTGATTTTTGTTCTTCTCCCACAACTTTTGACTTGTGGAACTTTTCTATATGTTGTAGTACATGCCTGCACAATTCCCAAATTTAAAATCTAAGGACTGAACACTTGATCCAGTTTTGTAATTTAATCGGCAATAGGGCCTAGTTTCTGTGTATTTTCATGCTATTAGGCTGTATACTTGAGTAGATCCTGTCATACAAGATGAATTCCTGATCACATCCTCTTTTTGCACAACAAAAGGTTAAATACAGATTGAATTGAACTAGATCTGAAACAAATTACAGTTTCAAACAAAAAAATAAAATAAATTGAACTGGATCTGAAATAAAACCTAGAGAAGGACGATTGATTAGATCTTATCCTAGTGTCGAGTTCCAAGGTAGGCTCCTATGATCTAAATAGCTAAAAAAGCAATACATATTATGTAATATTTCCGTTGTTCACACTCAAAAAAAGAGAAAAAGGAAACAAAAGAAAAGGAGCCGTGTTCCAGATACTTGGGGATTTTTTGGTTATAAAAATCTAAGTTGTCCTGATTCTTCATTTTCGATGCCACACCCTTGTCGACATAACGTGGGCGTGGGATCCATACCCGATCTGGTCAACCTATTTTGGGTACTTTGACCAAATTTGAGGGAGTAATTTTGGATCCAATTCGATGATTTCTGTGATCAAAACATAAACTTAGGTTGAAATTGAAGAAAATAAAATACCTTGTATATATACATTTCTATTGTCACTCCTTTTCCTTTCATCTCCTTTCATAATTCTCCTCTTGATCAATATTTTCTCCTCAAGTTTTTCGCAATACCTCATAAAATTTAGGTTTTATAACTCTATTTTTTGATATATGAATTATATTTAGCCTAATCCTGCACCCTTATCCTTTTATGGGTCTGTATCTCTGAATCTTAAAATTTAGATCATATCAGTACCCAAGCCGAGTCCTAGCAATTTAGATAAAAGTAAACTTAAGAAAAAAGTAATGTTTTCCTGATCTTCTCTTAATAATATTTGTATCCTATATTTCATTAACTTTCTTTTAAATTTTATCTTTTGCATTAAGAGATACTTATCATACGACCAGGTGGTTTACGTTTATAATAGTTGAAGACATGTTACCATCCTGTGCGTGTTCTTGCATTGTTGGTGTAAGCATTAGGTGCAGGTACAGGACACAATTTACACGGTAGACCGTGAAGGAAGACTTGGATAACTGCAGGGTTTTTTTTCTTTATTGAAGAACTATAAAGAAGTAATTGAATTTAGGGGGTGAGAGGAAAAGATCAAGAAAAGTTACTTTTATATTAATGATAGAACATGGCATGGCGTGCACCATTTTATGAAGTTTTTGGCCCTTGTAATTTCATAACTATAGAATGTTTAAAATGTTGCTCATTCTTGTTACTTCATTTAAAATTTGAGAATTAATTTTTATATTTCCTTGAGTTGACATAAAACTATATGTGCATCTCTATTTTCTTACAATTTGCCAATTTGCCATAGGTACACCTATTAAGGAAAGTTCCTTTTGTGGGTTTAGTGTGTTGCAGCTTCTTGGTTTCCATATTTTTGTTGACACGTGAAATCATTATTTATGTACACAAGTATGAAGGCACTAAACAGAAGAAAAGTTTGGCTTGACATTCGCATAAAAAACACTTAGGTTTGAAGCTAGGTGCAGCCAAGCTGTGCGCTTCACTCAGCTTAGCTGTGCTTTAATGCAGGCATGAATACTCTAAGATGTATGCCATGTCGGCCATCAATTTTGGCTTGAAGAAGTAGACACTAACCAAAAAATGGAGTCGGAGAATTGTGGAAATGTTGTGGATGAATTTGTTAATGATTGGGAACCTATTAAAAATATGTTTAATGTTTAGGAAATTAGGAATGGCCACTAATTGACAGGTCATACTGGTCAGTTGCATTCATTCAGTTGTCCTGTTTAGATGGATGAGATAGTTCCTACTAGAAGCATTGTGTAAGAAAAGTTACAAAATTTGAATTAAAACCTTAAATGTATTTGTGCATTTTAATGTCACTTTTAAATTGTTTTGAACTCAAATGACATCCCACTTAATTGCAGTTTTTTCAATTCCTTTGTCTATTTAACTTTTTTTGTCTTATAGTTATTTCTTGTGTGACACAGATCACACACACAAAAGTGTGCTTAAAGTCCTAGTAAACGCTGCCACCTTTGACACAACACTTGAGAAAAGATAGATAAAAGAAAGATAAAAGAAAAATGAGGACAAATGAGAAGTGACTCACAGTGGAAAGTTTTTAATGAAAAATTCAGTTGTCTCTTACAGATGTATGTTATAGAATGTGTACTTCTCACTGCTGGCTTCTTATTGTATCAGGCCTCTATTATATGTTAGTACCTTTATTCCTCGAGATTTGATATCAGTATTTAATATGGAAATATGTATGCATGCTTCCGAAGTCCTTGTCTTTAAAAAAATTAATTCCTACTTTACCACCAGGGGTTAGTTCATTTTGTATTAGTTGAGGTGCTTTTATCTTAGTTGCAAGTCCAAACCCTGCACCAAGCAAACTTATTCCAGTATTTAGGTGTAGAAGGATAGAGCGTGGACCCATCCCCGAGCTTCAAAGGCTACTGTTGGTCCAAAGGTTGGCTTCACACTGATTTTTTTTGATCATAAAAACAAATCAGAAAATCCCAGAAACAGTCAATCACATGTGGGCACTTAGCAAACAGCTTAGAAATCAACCACGTGGGTACTGGATTGCTACCTGGGGCCGCCAAAATTTATAGTTGATATCATGGAAATTATTCCTGACTAATGGTGGCTGTTTGACTCTGATACTGGAAATTTGGCTCATTAACTTAAATTGGTACTTTCTCCACTAAAAAGATGTGATTTGAACTGTCATTTCTCCTTGCTGCTAAGAAAAGCAATATCTATTGAATTCCTATTTCATTACTCGTTTGATATATTACTTTTTTTTTACAGGTACCGAATACAAAGTGATAAACAAGTTGCCATCTGCAGCGTCCATCCATCTGAGCAGGCTACGCTGCAGTGCCTTGGATGTGTGAAGGCCAAAATCCCTGTTGCCAAGAGTTACCATTGCTCCTCAAAATGTTTCGCAGATGCATGGCGGCATCATCGTGTTCTGCATGAACGTGCTGGTAGTGCTGAGAATAAAAATGGAAATGTGGAAGAAGATGGAGGATCTGGCGTAAATACAAGCTTGACTTTGTCGCAATCAAGCGGTAGCTTGACAACTGGAAGCACACCTGTATATCCTGTGGTAGTAACTCAAAGAAATGGTGGTGAAACCTGGTTTGAAGTTGGACGCTCTAAAACTTACACCCCATCTGCAGATGATATTGGTCACATCCTTAAATTAGAATGTGCAATCATCAATGCAGAAAAAATATTATCTGTTGGAAATGCTAGTACTGTGACTTCTCGAGTGATTCCAGCTCCATCTCCTACTCCACGTCGCTTGATTTCAGTTAGTGGAGTTGATATACCAGTGCGTCTGAACTCAGATAGTCGTTTGTCAACTTCAGGAACTTTTACTGTGCTCTCATATAACATTCTGTCTGATGCATATGCAACAAATGAATTGTACAGTTATTGCCCCTCTTGGGCCCTTTCTTGGACTTACCGGAGACAAAATCTATTGCGTGAAATAGCTGGCTACCGTGCAGACATTGTTTGCCTTCAAGAGGTACCCGCTATGACATCAGCTAAAATTATAATATTGTGTTCACTACTGTGCAGACATTGTTTGCCTTCAAGAGGGGTACCCCCTATACAACAACAACAACAACATACCCAGTATTATCCCACAAGTGGGGTCTGGGGAGGGTAGATCGTACGCAGACCTTACCGCTACCTCGTAGAGGTAGAGAGGCTGTTTCCTAAAACCCTCAGCACTTATTTGAGTGATTTTGTTGAATCTTTAGGATTCAAGTGCCAGTAGGTATCATGCTACTCAGGAGGGTTGCTTCTTGACCCCAAACTGCAATTTAGAGGAAATAGGACCTTTTAAGATTGTATTTTAACTTCTTTGCAATTCTTGAAAGGGTTATAGTAGCTCCAGTGCTTGAAGCTAGTGAATTTTCTTTTCCTGAAATGCACTCATATTTCTTTAATTCCTTGGGTCAACTACATACATCTGTTTCCTGAATTTGTGAATTTGATGCCTGCATAATCAACTCGTTTAGCTTAAAGGATTTCTTTTTCTTCACGTGTATCTGTGTATACTCACTAGTATGATTTCCATGTTAAATGATCTTGTGAATTGCCTATGGAATTATAAATTCCTGTATATAAGTGTGCTTTGTGCTTCCATTATCAGGTTCAGAGTAATCACTTCGAGGAATTCTTTGCTCCTGAGCTGGACAAACATGGTTATCAAGCTCTGTTCAAAAGAAAAACAACTGAGGTTTGTGGTGTGTAGTGTGTTTTCATCTGAAAGTTTTTGATTTTCTAATGACACTTTTTCTGTATGTAGGTGTTCAGCGGGAATATCAATACTGTTGATGGTTGTGCCACATTTTTTCGCCGAGATAGATTTTCGCATGTTAAAAAATATGAGGTATGGAAGCACAATGCGTTCCTGAGAAGGGACCTTGTAACACAATTTGTGCAGCGATATTTTGTAACAAGAATCTTCATATGCACTTGTTGCAGGTTGAGTTCAACAAAGCTGCTCAATCTTTGATTGAAGCTGTAGTTCCCAGTGCCCAAAAGAAGACTGCACTAAATCGTATGCTTAAGGTATCTTGCCGAATTTGTCAAGTTTTTCCTTGTTGGGTTATGAAGTATTTCATTCAGGACTGGGCTTATATCTCACTAGTGTGTGCTTGACAGGATAACATTGCACTTATTGTGGTTCTGGAAGCAAAGTTCAATAATCAGGGGTTTGACAACCCTGGGAAGCGTCAACTTGTTTGTGTGGTAAGGAATCTGGTACTCCTTTTTTTCCGTTTAGAGTTAACTTCTGTGTTCTGTTCTGTACATCTATGGAATAAACTTAGCTTCTTACAGTGTCATGCAGCAGCCATTTAGCTGTTACTTCAAGTTGACTGTGCTGTTGACATTCCATTTTCTATCTAATTTTCATTGTACTGTTTCATTTTTTTAATTGTCAAGAGCATCTTTCTGTTTATAAATTGTCAAGACTTGAAATTTCCCGAAACAACAAATGAAATTGTCAAAACAGATCCTAATGGTGGAGGTTTTGCATCTGACCTGGAAATATCATTTGTAGGGTCTATAAATGGTTACAGAATCATTTAGATTAAGGTAGTTCGGCTAGTGCTTATATTTGCTTCAGTGTAGGTTTTTAGGTTAAGAATGTTTATGATTTGCAGAAGGTTTCATGTTTTAATGTTTATGATCTGAAGTTTCACGTTTTGATGTTTATGATCTGCAAAAGATTTCATGTTTTAATGTTTATGACCAGCTGTAGGCCTCGTGTTTACCTATCAAGTGAAGCACTATTTTGCAATATGGCATCTCCTTTTGCTGCCTATATCTTTGTTTTATGTTTCAACTGAAAGGCATCTTCATCATAGGTTCTGGTTGACAGAGTTGAAGGCGCTTGAACTGTTGTAGATTTGCTTTCATCTCTTGGGAGACGTGTTGTTCATACTCCTAGGTTTCTAAAATGATCAGTTTGACATATTTGAAAGAATCCTGCTCTCTAGAATCAAAGAAGAATCTCCGTCATCCTAAAATAAAGTATAGTTGAAACACAAAATATCTGGACTAATAGTTGAGGGTTAGTAAGACAGCTCTGAACTCAATTGTGAGCCCTGGAACATTTTCTTTTCATATTGGTCGCATAATCACTCAAGCTAGTAAATAGGACTATTTGAAAGGGTAGTTCTGTTGAATCGGTGTTTTTTCCCAACAAATATTCTTTTTGATCACGTTCCCAACAAATATTCTTTCCTTATTTAACTCTTTAACAAAAATTTAGATAAATGGGTGTTGCCCCTGATTGTTAACTTAGTTGGTTTTTCTCCACAGCCAGGAGTGAAGTACCACAGTTTTGGAAATATGCAAATCAGGAAAGAATGATCTTCAACCAATTAATTCTGTTGAGAAAAGCAAGAACAATCTTTAACAGAAACTGCTAATTTTGGAGCAACCCCAGAAAGAACGCCACCTCCTGTGCATGTCTTGCTTAATAATTTACTCCTTTTGGTTTCAGTTCACATGGTGGAAATGAAATTATGCTCTCTTTCCCACATACAGATACACTCATTTGTTCTTTCTTTTTCCATTTTCTCTTCATCTGGGGCATTGGTGGGAATGATGTCAAATCTGAATTTAGTAACTGACAACAAGATGCTTTAAAATGTCAAATCTCTTCCCTGCCAATAGTCATTTTTGAGCTTATTCCAAATATTTCTGTTCCTATTTCATGAAACTGTCCTGGTTTATGTGGACTACATGTTGCAATAAGCTGACACAAACAGAGCCATATCATACTCTGGCTCCTCTCCTCTATCTTAAAATGCATTATGTTGCACCACCTGCCTTTTTGTACTTTTGTTCCCATTTTCCCCTTATCCATGATGTATTGTTTACTGTGATTGTGGTATCATTGATGAAGTACCATGGAAATGACTGATATTTCAGCTGCTATATTGGTAATGTAACTTAGATGCCTGGAGAATAGAATAAGGCCTTGAGTCTTTGTTCTTCTGAGGAGGTCAATCTTAGAACTAGTTCTTTTTAGTCAAGAGTTTTACCATGCTGTGGTTAACTTGAGCACAATTGAGCTGGCTAAAACTTTTCTTCATTACAAGTTCTTGCATTTGGCCTAGGCAGCAGTGTCTGGCATGCTATTGTGAAAGTTGGAGCAACCAAAAGTTTTTCTTATGAATTGTCCTCTTATGGACCCACTTAAATATTGGTGAAAAGTTTTCTTCTGCTAGCACCTACTGAATACATTCCTTCTTTTCTGAATGCAGGCTAACACACATGTAAATATTCATCAAGAGTTAAAGGATGTTAAACTTTGGCAGGTTACTATTGGATATGAAATTAAATTGTTCATTTTATCTCAGTCTCGAAACTTGATTGGCATTTTATTCGCATTTAGGTTCACACACTTATAAAAGGACTAGAGAAAATTGCTGCTAGTGCTGACATTCCAATGTTGCTCTGTGGTGATTTTAATTCAGTTCCCGGAAGGTCCGTATTTTTCTTGATTTATAATTGCATGTTCTCTCATTGACAGTGTTAAGAGTTGTATCTCTTATTACTTCCTCAATTTATGCATAAATGAGGCTGGAACAGTAAATTACTGATAAAAGCTCTTGGCAATGCAGTGCTCCTCATGCGCTTCTTGCACTGGGGAAAGTTGATCCAATGCATCCAGATTTAGCAGTTGACCCCCTTGGTATTTTGCGTCCAGCCACAAAGTTAATGCATCAGCTGCCATTGGTATCACTTCAGTGACTTTAAAAAGCTTCTGTTAGGCATTGTCCTTAATAGTAGATACGTTTGCTTCCCCATGTCCCAACCCTTCCTGAGCACATATATGTTTTTTGTATTAGACTCCATTATTGAGAAGACTAGATAAGCTCCCCGACTATAGAACTCACATTTTGTTTATATTGGCATACTTCTGTATAGGTAAGTGCTTACACATCCTTTGGTCGAATGCCTGTGGTCCTTAGACTAGAGCAGCAAAGGAGGCTGGATCCTAGTACGAACGAGCCTTTGTTTACAAACTGCACCAGAGATTTTATTGGGTCTCTTGATTATATATTCTATTCTGGTACGGCTGCATGACTTGAGATATTTTACATTTATGACTTCTATTCCATTTTTACTTTCCTGAATTGGGTCATAACTATATCTAACACAAAAATTCATGTACCTATCTATAGAATTTTGTTTAGACTGATTTGGGTGATGGTTTGGATATTTTATTTCAGCCGACTCTGTAACTGTTGAATCGTTGTTAGAGCTCTTGGATGAGGAAAGCTTGAGAAAAAACACAGCACTTCCTTCTCCAGAGTGGTCCTCTGATCATATAGCACTCTTAGCTGAGTTTCGCTGCAAGCCTAGAACTAGGCGCTGACAATGGGTACACAATTTGTTTCTGTTAATATTAGTTTAAATACATATTTGCTTGTTCAAGATCGTTTCTGCCATTATTGGTTGAGCATTTGGGGTTATTTTGTTACAATTATTCATTTTGGTACAGGTCTTGCTCGAGGGAATGAACTTAAGAATAGAAGCACAAAGAAATCCGAAGGACAAATATAAGTCATTTTATGAGTAGTAGCTGATAATATGGGCCCCTGCCTTGTTTTTTCGGTGTCCATGGTGGGATAGCTGTTGATCCTTGTATTATGCTCACATAGAAAATTAAGATAGTTTTAAATTCTGAATAGTCACTGACTGTTAATTTGCGTCAATGTATGTTCTTTAGAATAAAATCACAGTTGAGTTACAGACAGAAGTTTAGTGGCAGAGGAAGAAAAGTGTTGTGGATTTAATTTCCCCATGACTTTTGGTCGTGAGGTTGATAGTTGATTTTTACCATCAAGGTTGATTAGAAATTCTTGTCCCAGACTCTTTTATTTGCGTTACTGTGCTGAAAATCCTGAGTAAGAAATGGGCGTAAACAAATATTGATTTGATCAGCCAGGTAAAATGGTACTCCTCTGTCTCATTTCATATGACATCCTTTCTTTTTTGGTCTGTTCAAAAAAGAATGTCATCTTATTCTAATTGGGAACAATTTGGTTTTAAAATTCACCTTTTACACATAATGAGATAAATCTCAGTGACACAAATTTCTTAGAATGATTTTACATCAAAAGTTTCAAAAGTTTTATTTTTTTTCTTAAACATCGTATCAAATCAAAGAGTGCAATATAAAATGAGACAAAGGGAGTATTATTTTTCTTGGTTTGACCTTATACAATGAAAGGAGCAGGTTGTCGTAAAAATGGGAACACGTTATTTGAGAAATGTCAGAGAATGAAATCATAGTGATGTAGATTCTGCTCAGTTCGAATTCTTGGATGTTTCTTGAAATGTGTTTGTGAGGAACAAAAGATGATGTATTACTTAAAAGTTTCATGAATATAATAATTTGTTAGTGATTTGACAATTAAGCTAACAAAAAGCCAATATAATATTCAACTACCAAATGTTAGTGTCACATCCAAACATAGCAAAAGAATGATGAGAAGTAGAGGAAACTGAAGCCTCTTTTAAAAGAGATTTAAAAGTAATCATGAAATGATTTCAGTTAAAATACCTGAAATAGCAAAGTCTTGAGTTAAAATAGTACTTGATCAAGTTATTTTTGAATAAATCGTTTTGTATATTTGACCTAAAAAGTTTATGACAGATGTCACAATTCAAATCTTAACTCTTAGACGACGCTACTATCTTTTCAAAAAATGAGTTCTCTACTCTAAGCATGCTAAGATATGCTTTCAGAATTTACATTAAGAGATATCATAATATAAAGTACTAAGCACATAAAAAAGATAAATAAAATAAAATTTACTAGTAAAGGCAAAACATAATTATAGTATCACAACGCAATTTCCTCTTTGAAATATTTTTTACAATAGCATCATTAGAAAATGGTTTCTCTTTCCCTGTATATTGACTAGTGGAAGCTAAATTTGATTTTGATACTTGAAAAAAATAGCAATAAAATTTTTATTAGAAAACAAACAACAAAATCATGAACAACACAAGTAAACACAAATAAAATATTATAATATTTATTATTGATAAAAAAAATTTTAAAAGAGAAGAAGAAGAATAAAGAGGAGGTAACGGTGGCAACGGTATCGATATCGGCACCACTGGATCGAACTTTGTCATAACTGTATCGGTACCGGCCAACAAAGGGAGAAATTCCATTGGAATCGAACCGGTATCGATACCAAAATATCGTAAAAAATTATCAGTACCTTACCGGTCCGGTAAAAACAGGATTTGGACTGGACTGGAGTTAACAGTTTTTTTAAAAAAATTTATTTTTTTAAATTAAGTTTATATTATAATTTATAAATTTTAAATTAAGTTTATATTATAAGTTTAATAGTTTATACTTTATATTCTAAACTCAAAAGTAAGTTTCACAGAATGGTGGTTAGACCATCGTTGTTGTATGGAGTGGAGTGTTGGCCAATTAAGAAAGCACATGTTCAGAAGATGCATATAGCAGAGATGAGGGTGCTGAGATGGATGTGTGGTCACACCAAGAGTGATAAAGTTAGAAATGAGACCATACGGAAAAAGCTAAAGGAGGCCCCGGCGGCCGAAAAGATGAGGGAAGCGAGACTGCGATAGTTTGGACATGTGCAGAGAAAAAGTACCGATGATCCTGTTAGAAGGTGCGAGAGGTTGGTTTTGGGAGA
Organism: Solanum ossicruentum; assembly: GCA_025774065.1. Taxonomy (NCBI): domain Eukaryota; kingdom Viridiplantae; phylum Streptophyta; class Magnoliopsida; order Solanales; family Solanaceae; genus Solanum; species Solanum ossicruentum. The sequence goes on along the minus strand of JAOTQR010000069.1, from coordinate 9,208,642 downwards.
TACGCGGAGAGGTAGAGGTAGACCGAAGAAGTAATGGGGGGAGGTGATTAGACAGGATATGACGGAACTTGATCTTACTGAGGACATGACCTTAGATAGAAAAAAGTGGAGGTCGCGAATTAGAGTAGCAGGTTAATGGTAGGGTAAAGTGTTTTTTGTCATGTATTCGCATTACCTGTCGTATTTTGTGTTAGTTTATCTTATTTACATACTGTCATTATTAGTCGCTCTTTTCTTTTTCCTTCCCTTCCTTTTGTCATATCTAGTTCTTTCTTGCTTACAGGATTTGAGATGAGGATTCCCAGGAAACAACCTCTTTACTTCTATGGTAGTGGTAAGGTCTACGTACATTCTACCCTCCCCAGACCCCACTTGTGGGATTTTACTGGGTATTTTGTTGTTGTATTTTATACTTTATATTAAGTATTTAAGTTTATATAATTTTTTAAAAGTTTGAACTTTGAAGTTTAATTTTTAAGTTTTCAAAGTTTAAAATAATTAAATTTATAGACTTAAAGTCTTAAACTTTAAAGTCTAAACTTTAAAGATAAATTTAAAATTTTTTAAGTTCGCAAAATTTAAATATTCTCAAATTTAACTTTTGACTTTAAAAGTTTAAAGTTTTTTTGAATATTTGATTCTAATCTTTTATTTTTTAAACTTTAAAGTGAATGTATATTAAAGATTTGAGAAAGAGAAATAAGGGAAAATATATAAACTTAAAGTTGTATAATATAAATTCAAGAATCAAGATAATAAATTAATAATATAAAAAAATAAGGCGAATAACCTATAAATTTATTACATTACTAAAGAAGTTATAGTGTTGTCAGATATTAGACAAAAATCAATTTACGCAGCCACCTTCTAGGAAGGGTTCTGTTTCAATTAGGCACCTAATTTACGTAACCACCTTCTAGGAAGGGTTCTATTTCAATTAGGCCTTGTTTATTACAAATTTACAATTTATAACTAATATCTTATACCATTTTGAAAATCTTGCCTAAGTTGTTCTAACATTTTTATTGTTACATTGTCTGGAATCTCAACTTGAGCTTGTTCTTTCATGAAATTTATGCCGTCTTCACTTGATTTCGATAAAATATTATCTATGTCGGTTTTAAATTGAGATGGTAGATTTGAACGTCCTAAATTTCTCTGCTCCGCATTTATCCAATCTCTAAATAAAACTGATATTTCCAAGTTGTCTGCTCTAGTGATTGTCGAAAGTCCCCAAGTTGGTATCTTGCCACGCTTAACGCGCCTTTCGAAGCCACTGACGATGCTTGAATAGCTAGAATATCACGGACCACCCGCTGAAGTCTTGGAAAAGATTTGTCTCGATCCCTTCACTAGTCTAAAAGCTGCACCTTCCCCTGTGCATCTTTAATATTTTCAGTAGCCTGGTTAAAATATTCATCAAAATCATTATGATCGTTAGTACTAAGACCAAGATTATATTCTACCATGTCATCAATATCATCATCGTATCTACTCCTATATGGTTCGAGTTGTTGAAATTGTACATCATCTAAAGTAGAAACATATAAATCATAAACTTTCCTTGCCTCTGATCTAATGCTACTTTTAACAAAAAATAAATTATGCGAATGATTTTCTTCATCGTCTTGAATTTTTAAATGTCTATATATGTTATCTATCATTATAGATACACTACCTCTTTGTAAGTCGGGTTAAATAAACATGCAGTTAAATAAATTTGAGGAATTGAAAAAAATATTTTTAAATTTATCAATCATTTTTTTAACCAATTGTTCAAATTTTGGATTATCTTTAAACTTAGCAAATTTACAAGAAATAGCATAAATATTTGGTAAAATGGAAGAAATAATAGGATAATAAAGACCCAAAATTTATTTAGTAGCTAAGTAAAAAACTTTCAAAAAGTTAACTAGTTCTTTAATATCTTTCCAATCATTTTCATCAATTCGAAAATTCATATCAGAATTATGTGCATTCCAAACCATTTGAAGGGGTCTCCTATACTCATAAGCTACTTGAAGCATGTCATATAAAGAATTCCACCTAGTAACTATCATTTTAGGAATTTTTCGAATAGGCAAATTGCATTCAATGCACCAAGTTTCAAATTCCTTACGTCTAGCCTTAAATGACATTTAAAAATAAAATTACTTGCTAATTCAACTTTATTACAACAATTATCAAATAAAGAAATACCATCTCTAACAATTAAATTATATATATGTGCAGCACACCTTATATGAAAACCATCTTCATAAATACGAGTAAGAACAAGTTTTAAATAATCAACAACATTTTTATTACTAGAAATATTATCTATAGTTACACTAATTATTTTACTAGATAAGCCATAAAATTGTAAGACTTCAAGAATTCTTTGAGCAATATAAGAACATATTTTACTTATTTCACAACATTTATAACCTATAATTCATTTTTGTAAAAATCAATTTTCATCAATCCAATGTACAGTAATTGTAAAATAATCATTATCATTTACATTACGGCTCATATAAGAAGTAATCACTACTTTACAAGTATTATAATCAAATAAATAATGAAGATTATGTATGAAGATTATGTAAATCTCGTACATGATAGTTAAAAACAGCTTTTTTTATTGTATTTCGTGAAAAACCATTAAACGAGGGTTATAAACACAATGAATAAAACCCGCATTTTCACCAAAACTAAAAGGCAAACACGTTACAATAATCATTTTTGCTAGTTCTTCTAGGTCTCGTTGTTTATTATAGGAGCGATGTGTACTAGGACCGGAAACATTAGTAGGGTTTAACTGTGACTGAACCATATCAGAACCTCCTACTCCTATGTATTGTTCGGAGAGGGGAATACCACGTTTTTTCGCTTCCGCAATGGCTTGAGTATTCAAAATTCTAACTTACAACAATTCATTAAATGATTTTTCGAATGACCCATCTCACCCGCCTTTCCCGAAGTTTTATGGTTTAAAACATGTTTAAATTTATTAGAAATAGCCTATGTTTTACATTCACTTTGTGTCATAAATTGCTAAACAATCGATTTTTTTACACGTTGCGGTTTAGACCTACTAGATGCTTCTGGATACATGGGGGGAGCGGGAGCGCGAACGGGAGGGGGAGGGGGAAGAGTAATAGCAGTATATGGGTGTTGCATTTCATCATCATCATGAATATCATTATCTTCATTAATTTCAAAGTCATCTTTCGGTAAATCTTCACTAAAACCAAATCATTGTTGAAGAAATTCATGATTTAATTCCGTGTTAGAATTGATGTCAAAACAAGTTTCGTTAACATGCGTAAAATCTTCCGTATTTATAAGAATTTGCGGTTGTCTAGGTAGTTTAGAAGAACTACCACTTGTTTTTTTACCGGTTAATGCTTTTGCAATTCCACAAAAAAAGTACTTTTTTCCTTTCCTTTTCTACCGGAATCCATTTTTAATGAAATGATAATATAAATTTATGAATAATAAAAAAATAATTCAAGTAGTCAACTAGTTCCAAGTAACAACTAACAAGTAACAAGTAACAAGTAATAATTAAAGAATAAAAATTAATAAGTTGGAACGAATGTACTGAATGTCTGTGAAAAACAGATGTAGAAGCCAAAGTTGATGAAATTTGAAGCTTGAATATGCTCCAAATATGCTCCATCAAATTTTGCTCCAAATAACTAATTAACTAATTAATATTTAATTATAAAAATTTATTAATTAAAATAAGAGAGAGTAAATAATAAATATTAATAATTATTTTGATAGTAGTAGAGAGATTTAAGAAATGAGAGAGTAGAGAGAAAATTGAGAGAATTTGAATATGTAGAGAGATCAAGAGAATTTGTATGATTTATGAAATAATTGTGGGGGTAGTTATAGTTTATTTTTAGGAATTAAAAAAATTAATTTAATTAAAAAAAACAAACCGTTACTTACAACGGCTAATTTCCTAAAAATGATGAAATTGAGCCGTTGGGGCATTGGGCCCCACTCCCAAATGGTTCTTTTACAGTTTATTATATATTGTTTTTCATATAGAAAGAATCAATGGATTCCCCTCGATTTTCTCACAATTAAGATTTTATGGCTGATAGAGGGATCAAATGG
>JAOTQR010000069.1:9125397-9204429 GCA_025774065.1 Solanum ossicruentum | reverse complement strand
CATATATTCAACCAAAATTTCTAAATTAAAGTTCAACTATATTTAAACTTTCTATGTTAAAGTACAAACTTTATATATACACACTCAAATTTATAGTCTAATTCAAAAAACTCAATCCAAACTACAATCCAAAAAACCGCATTCATAAATTCACACTTTAACTATTCAAACCACCAATGATAATACCTTCAAATACACTTTAATCCCAACTAACAAAATTCAAATCACAAACTAATTCAAAACCCATTTCCGACAAGATTTTTCTATGTTAAATTGTAAACTTTCAAATTTGAAATATAATTAAAGTTCAAGTATTTAAAGTTGAGAATTTAACAAACACTCCAATTTATGATCTAAACACTCAAAATGGGATCTCACAAATCAATTAAAACTAACAAACACTTCAATTTATGATCTAATTCAACAAAACTTACTTCACAAATTCACACTTAAATATTCAAACCAACAATGTTAATACCTTCAATTAATACACTTTAATTCCTTAATAAAACCTAAATCACAAACTAATGCAAAATTAATTTCAAACTAGACCCCAAAAATACTCATTGACAAATTCACACTTAAATATTCAAACCAACAATGTTAATCACTTCAAATTATACACTTTAATTCCAACTAACAAAACTCAAATCACAAAAAAATTCAAAACTCATTTCAAACTAGAATCCAAAAATATATACTCATTCACAAATTCACATTTAAATATTCAAACCAACAATGTTAATCACTTCAAATACACTTTAAATCAACCTACCAAAAACCCCAAATCATAGAATAATTCAAAATACCAAATTCAAAATAAACCATAAAATCAAAACATTGGCTAAAAACATATAACAATGTCAACAACATATATAAACTAAACTAACAAACAATTCAAGTTTTTTTTAATTTTAAAAAATATAAAACCAAAATATTGGCTAAAAAATCAAAATAGAGAAGAAGAGAAGAGAGAGAGAGGGGCGTACAGGGGTGCTACCGGCGTGGGATGGCCTCGTCGGCAGAGGGCGGCGCACAGAGACGATCGCTAGTTCACTGTCAGCGTTCAGCTAGCGGAGGGAGCTAGGGTTTGTTTTAATTTAGAGAGGAAAACTATTAACTGAAAAAAAAAAAGTGTCTTAGGGGTATATTCATTTAGGGCGACAGACGGCGTCGCCTAGAACGTCACCCCTTTTAAATAATATATTATTTTTTCAAATTAAAATATATTTTTAAAAATAATTTTTTTAAAACAAAATAGCGACAAACATTGCCATACTGTCCATCAGATTTTTTTAAAAAAATAATTAATAATTATTATAATTATACATATTGAATTATTTAAATTTCAATCTTTTCTTAAAAAAAAGTTAAGTGACGAACATTGCCACACTATTCATTGCAAACTTTCTTTAAAAAAAATAATTATGCTAGTTTTGGAGATTGAATTATTTATTTTTTTTAAATAAGCGATGGACATAGCCACTCTGTCCGTCACATATTATAAAACAAAATAAAACTAAAAGAATTAAACGTTTTCCAGAAAATGTTGCGAAAAAAGCGACGGCCACTGCATCGCTATCCATTGCTTTTAGTGATTAAAAAATTTAAAAATCATTATTTTATAAATAATACGACAGACTATGTAGCGTAGTCCATCACTTTTAAAAGCGACTCAGTCCGCCGCTTTTTTTCTATCGGTTTTTAGCTAATTTTTAGTAGTGTGAGGTGGGGAAAGTGTATGATATTTAGAAAGGGATCCTTGATCACACCCTAGCTTTATACCCCAAGATGTACACCACCGACTAGACTTGGGCTAGGAGGATCCCTAATGAGCATGGGAGAAATCAGGTCCTGGACCCCACTACCATCTTAACCCTAGAAAGCCCCCTTAGGGATAGTGAAATTATCCATGCTCTTAAATGTACAAGCCTTTGAAAACCCCTATGCTTAATGGCCTATATCCTGTGTTGTATCAGAAATACTGAGACATCATGGGTGATTAGACCACTCTCTTCTCTAAAAAGGCTTTTAAATCCAGTGAAACTCCGCCTGCTTCCAATAAGACCTTAATTTGTTTGTTTCATAAGTCCCCTGATGCTTCCAACCTCAAGAACTCCAGGCCCATCTGCTTGTGCAATATTAACTACAAGCTGATAACCAAAATCACTACCAATAGGATAAAGTCCCTTCTTCCCTCCCTCATTAGCCAAACCTATGCCAGTTTCCTTACCAATAGGAGGGCCTCTGACAATGCCATCATAGTGCAAGAAACATTACCCAGTTTGGAAAAATAAAAGGGAAGAAAGGTCATATGATTCTCAAAATTCACTTTGAAAAGGCCTTTGATAGACTTGAATGGGAATTTATAAAAGAAACCCTCTCCTTCTTTGGTCTATCCAAGAACCTTACCAACCTCATTATGTCTTGTATTAGTACTAGTTAAATAGAACTACTAGTCAATGATAGGAAAACTGAGACCTTCATTCCCTCTAGAGGTATTAGGCAGAGGGACCCTATGTCTCCTTACATTTTCATTCTCTAGATGAAGAGGTTATCCAGAGAAATAGATGTTAAGGGCCAAAGGAAAACCTGGACCCCCATATAGACACCTAGAAGAGGCCCAAAAATTTCCCATTTACTCCTTGCAGATACCCAATACTCACCAAAGCACTTCATCGAATATTTACTCCCAAATTCAATTCACAGAACTCAAGATCAATCTTAAGGATTTCATTAAGGATTTCGCTCAAGCTTCAAGTTTCTATTAAAATCTTTTCCAAGGTTTCTCCAAAAGTTAAGGTATGTGGTGTTGAACCATTGGGTCCTTCCACCCATGGTGTCTAAGCCTCCTTTTTACTAAGATTACATGATTTAAAGTAGATTTTACATGTGGGTTTTGTATATTGAGAAGTTTACTACACAGTGATTTTAGTTCATGGAATTATAGTTATTTTTAGCATGTTTTGAGCTCTAAATCATGGATTGAATTTTGGATTTGATGAGGGATTTTGATGTGTATGTCTTGAGGATGTTGCAAGGTGTTGATTGATAGTTTTACAATGAATTTTCTTGCATGATTTCATCTCTAAATTTCATGATCTTTTACCCCTATTACATACACACCAAGTGTTTGACAAAATGTCCGGCTAGGGTTTCTCGAGGAAGTGTGGGTCCAATGAATCTTTTATGAGTTGAATGATATTATGATAATTATATGATGATGACATGATGATGAAATGATGTATGTATGTGATGACCAAATGATGATAAGAAGGGAAGAAATTATCTAAGGATGAGAGGAATGAATATATGTGTTTGAATCATGTAAAGCACCTTTAGTATTGTAAGGGCATTGTTGGGTTCTCATATTGTTATGCTCTGGTGAATTGTTGATGACTTGTTGGATTCTTAAGATAAGTTTTACGCTCTTGTCAATTGTGAAAGCCTAACTAGAGGGGTTATGAACTATGTTATATGCCTTATCCTCTAATGCAAAGCCAATTCCTACATGTAGGGGTTATGAGCTATATTGTACACCTTACCTTCATATACGACTGCAATCTACTCCATATGAGGTTATGTTACTCTTTGTGAGGTTATGCTACTTCCTATGAGGTTATGCTACTCATTATAAGGTTATTTTACTCCCTATGAGATTATGCTACTCTTTATCAGGTTATGCTACTCCCCATGAGATTATGTTACTCTTTATCAGGTTATGCTACTCCCTCTAAGGTTATTTATTCTTTATGAGGTTATGCTACTCCCTATGAGGTTATGTTACTCTTATGAGGTTATGCTACTCCCTATGAGGTTATGTTACTCTTATGAGGTTATGCTACTCTGTGTAAGGTTATGTTAATCTTTATGAGGTTACGCTACTCCCTATGAGGTTAAGTTACTCTTTATGGCATTATGCTACTCCTTATGAGGTTATGTTACTCTTTATGAGGTTATGAACTATGATGTACTCCATACCCTAGTGTATGAATTGGGGCTATGAACTATGATATACTCCTTACCCTCGTGTGTGAATTGGAGTTATGAAATCATGCTATATCTCTCACCCTCTAGTATAAGGTAATTGGATAAGCTAATTATGTTATCTTAATGGGTTAAGTAAACTATGAAATAATGGATATTTTTAAGCATATTTTACTACAACCATCTTCCATGCATGCCATGTTGTTATATTATGCCTATTGCAAACTGTTATGCATTTTGATTACATTGCATATCTCGTGTTGCATTGCCTCCCACATACTTTGTACATTCCAATGTACTAACGCATACTCTATGCCTACCTGATATGACCATGTAGGAACCATAGCCCCGTTTGAGCATCTCCACCCACATGGCTAGTATGATTTCACTCAAGCTTATTGGTGAGTCCTCCATTCAGGGGACGTTGGTCTATGTTTCTTATGTTATGTATTGATTCCTTATTCTTCATTGCTATTTTGACTATGAGGGTGATCCCGGTTGCTTTATCTTGCCCCCGCTAAGTATCTATGTTTAGAGGTGTTGTTGGACAAGTTATGTATTACGTTTGAGCTTTGACTTATCTATATTATTTAAGTATTAGACTTTCCCTTTCTCTCTTATTCCTATTTTGCCTTGTTCATGTTTCTTATGATGTTTTATATTGCTTCTATGACCAATGATGTGTTATGATATGCTATGAGGCTTGTTTGGGGTTCCTTCGGGTTCCCCATTCACCGGTCATGTCTAGGCCCTAGGCTTGGATCGTGACATAAATGGCATCAAAGCACTAGGTTGATAGATCCTCAGAGTCCAACACACCACGTCAATTAGAGTCTTATTCATGGTTGTGTTGTGCACCACAACTATGAGTAGGAGGCTGTGAGACCTTTTAGGAAATATTTCCCTTCTTCATGGTCTATGTCACACTTTTGAAGCGAGATAGGATTTCACCCTCTAATGAATGTTCTTTGCTCTTCTAGTTGATCATACGGCTTCGAATGTGAAGGCGAAGGAAGGTATGTTAAAGGTTTTGATCTTGATGGATACGAGTTTCACTATTTCTTACATTATTACTTTTGGTTGCTAGAAAGTCCATAAGTGTTGATCCGTGCTCATATTACATTAGGTCTTGCCTAATGACTTGTTGAATTCGATGTTGTGGATTTTGATGTCATTCTTAGGTTGGATTAGTTGCATGTATGTTGTGACTTCATTGATGGTAGGGCCCGTCTTTGAGTAGTAGTGAAGGGGGTAAGTCCATTTCTTGTTTCAAGGTACAATTGATCTCTAAGGGATTGTATTTTCATCTTGTAAGAGTTAGGGGTATTGAACCTAAGTTATTTCTATTGAGTTGTTTTCGGTGATCAATGAGTTCTTGAATGTCCTTTCCGATATTTCAAATTTTGGGTGGTGTCTTATGGTTGACTTATGCACCTGTCATGTGTATAGGTCTCATCAATCGGGTCTTAAGACCCTACCTTGATATGTTTTTTGTGGTCTCTAGTGGTGAGGTATTGATTTGTTTAGAGCTTGTGAATCATTTAGGGATAGTGTTCTAAGTCTTGGAGGATGAGAGGTTGTTTGCTAAATATGTTAGGTGTGCATTGTGGATCACAAGAAAGTTGTTAGGATTCTTTAAGGATTATGAATGAGTGTGCCCCAATAAGGCTAATGTTGCGGTCGGTGCTCTAGGTAGCCTAGCATATGGGGATAGTGGTGGCAAGAAGAAGACTAGTGGGATCCATCAGTTGGTTAGATTAGAAGTCGATTGAAGGAAGTAGAGAATGGTGGTATAATTTTCTTGGTGGTTTCATATCTTCTTTGGTTGAGGGGGGTCTAGTTTAAGCAAGGCCTTGATTCCACCTAGTTTAAGCAGGGCCATGATTCCGCCTTTTTATAGTAAGAAGTTTTGGGTGAGAAGAAGATAGCGTGGAGGTTTTCTACCTAGGGGGAGATGGCGGCTATTGTACCAAGTGGGTTACGTGAATTTAAGGTTGACACTTGAGTTGAAGATTATGTTTCCTTATAGAGTGTAGAGGTAGGTTAGTAGGTCACATAAGTTTGGGGATTTGCCTATGGATGTAGATATGGTTCGCCCAGTTCTTCATGCTTCTAGATGGATGGGATGTGTTGGTGACTCTAGTGTTATAGAACTCTTTGAAGTAATGGGTGAGGAGGAGGATAAGTTGGCTTGGAAGGAAGCCCCGGTAGAGGTGTTGGATGGATGAGTGGAGAGGTTGATTAATGGGGATGTGGTGTTCATTAAGGCCCTTTGGAAGAGTTGTCTATTTGTATGTGTCTCTTGGGAAGCCGAAGCGGGCATGGAGGAGCAATATACGTATTTCTTTCATTCTATTCAAGCTTATGATGACATTTCAAATCCCTTCTATGATTCCAATTCCAAGTCTTATGTTTCAGTCCCTATGTCATTCATATGCATTCATGATTTAGTTGGCAAGTTATGATGATTTTACACATATGCTGAGGTTTTGAAAGTGGTGTTTTAAAGTGTATTGTTGCATTTTTGTGGGGGTTGATCTCTTTATGATTACTCTTCTCTTGTACATTTATTGGACATTCAGGGATGAATGTTCCCAAGGAGGAGAAATTGAAACGACCCCAAAAAGTGCCCGAAAATATGACTCAGAAGTGCCTAGAATCATAATTTCCATATATCTAAAAATCTATTTGTTATTTCAAGAATTTGACTTCATATTCTTGTTAAAGTGGTCAAGTTGAGTGGAAAATGGGTCTAACTCAAATTTTAGAGCAACCATATCAAAATACAAAAATCGCAAAAATGCGATTTTGGAGGGTCAACTTTGAAGGGGCATATCTCTTAGCACACAAGAAACTGGGTGGCACACGACATGTTAAATTAAATCTCTTTGAATTACTTTTTAATGCACTAAGTTTAACCTCATTTTGAGTTCGGATGAAGGAGTTATGCCCATTTTCGTGGAACTCGTTTGTGTAGAAAATGCAATTCCAGTGAGCAGTCTATTTTGGTCCTATTTTCTCTTGACTTCGGTCCAAGACTTTTATGTATTGGACCTAAGGGTTCCCACACTTGAAAATACATATATTAGCCTTATTTCACCGTCATATCATCCTAAACATTCCTCCAATACTCACCAAAACACTTAGCCAAATATTTACTCCCAAATTCAAGTCCCAAACCTTAAGACCAATCTTAAAGATTTCATCAAGGATTTCACTCAAGCTTCAAGTCCCCATTAAAGCATTCTTCAAGGTTTCTCCAAAATCTAAGGTATGTGGTGTTGAACCATTGGGTCCTTCAACCATGGTGCCTAAGCCTCCTTTTTAATAATATTGCATGATTTAAAGTTGATTTTACATGTGGGTCTTCTATACTGAGAAATTTACTATAAAGTGATTTTAATTCGTGAAAGTATGGTTGTTTTAGCATGTTTTGAGCTCTAACTCTTGGATCTAATATTGGATTTGAAGAGGGGTTTTGATGTGTATGTCTTGAGAGTGTTGCAAGGTGTTGATTAATTGTTTTACAATGAATTTTCTTGCATGATTTCATCTCTAAATTGCATGGTGTTTTACCCCCATTACACACTCACCAAGTGTTTGATAAAATGACCGACTAGGGTTTCTTGAGGAATTGTATGTCCAATACATGTTTTATGAATTGAATGATGTTATGATGATTACATGATGATGAAATTATCTATGTATGTGATGACCAAATGATGATAAAAGGGGAAGATATGTATGTAAGTAAGATGAGAGGAATGAATATATGTGTTTGAATCATGTAAAGCACCTTTGTTATTGCAAGGGAATTGTTGGGCTCTCATGTGGTTATGTTTTTGTGAATTGTTGATGACCTGTTGGATTCTTAAGATAATGTTATGCTCTTGTCAATTGTGCAAGCCTACGAGGAGGGGTTATGAACTATGTTATATTCTTTACCATCTAGTGCAAGCCAATTCCTACATGTAGGTGTTGTGAGCTATGTTGTACACCTTACCCTCATGTACGAATGCAATCTATTCCCTATGAGGTTATGTTACTCTTTATAAGGTTATGCTACTCCGTATGAGGTTATGTTACTCTTTATGAGGTTATGATACTCCCTATGAAATTATGTTATCTTTATGAGGCTATGCTACTCCCTATGAGGTTATGCTACTCTTTATGAGGCTATGTTACTCTTTATGAGATGATGCTACTCCCTATGAGGTTATGTTACTCTTTCTGAGGTTATGAACTATGATGTACTCCTTACACTCATGTATGAATTGGAGTTATGAACTCATGCTATATCTCTCACCCTCTAGTATAAGGTAATTGGATAAACTAATTATGCTATCTTAATGGGTTAAGTAAGCTATGAAAGAATAGATATTTTCAAGCACGTTTTACTACAAGCATTGTCCATGGATGTCATATTGTTATATTATTCCTATTACCTATTGTTATGCATTTTAATTACATTGTCTATCTCTTGTTGCATTGCATCCCACATACTTCGTACATTCCAATGTACGAACGCATACTATATGCCTACATGATATGACCATGTAGGCACCGGAGCCCTGCTTGAGCATCTCCACCCACGTGGCTAGTACAGTTTCACTCAAGCTTATCGATGAGTCCTCCATTCCGGGGATGTTGGTCTATGTTTCATATGTTATGTATATTCTTCTTTATTGTTATTTTGACTATGTGGGTGAGCCCGGTTGCTTTGTCTTGGCTCATGCTAAGTATCTATTTTTAGAGGTGTTGTTGGACAAGTTATTGATTAGGTTTGAGCTTTGACTCATCTATGTTATTGAAGTATTAAATTCTCTCTTTCTCCCTTAGCCCCATTTCCCCTTGTTCATGTTTCTTATGATGTTTTATATTGCTTTCGTGACTAAGGATGTGTAATGATATACTATGAGGCTTGTTTGGGGTTCCTTCGACTTTCCCATTCGCTAGTCATGTCTAGGCCCTAGGCTTGGGCTGTGACATTTCCACTGTTGACCCTGATAGCTACATGGCAATCAACCAAGTCCTTCATAAATTCCATGAACAAGCTAGTTAGAAAATAAGTCCTAACAAATCCAGGGTGATCTCCAAAAGCTGCCCAGTAGGGGTAACGGAAGCTTGTATGTCTCTCTTAGGAATCAAGGAGCATGCTTCTTTTGGCAAATATCTAGGATTCCCATTTTCCAAAGAAGACCTACTAATAGGAACTTCCATTTTTTGATCGATAATATCAGGAATAGGCTTGGATGGAAAACAAAGTCCCTTAGTACGGTAGGGAGAGTAGTTTTGGCCAAGGCTTCCCTAAGGGAATTTCTTCACATGTGATGAACTATATCAAACTCCCTTCAAAAATCACTAAATCCATTGACAAAACTACTAGGGACTTTGTTTGGGGATCCTCCGAGGAGAAAAAGAAGATGTACCTCTTAAATTGGGACACGAAAACAAAAATGTCACGACTCAAGCCTAGAGCTTAGATATGCCACGGCGAATGGGGAACCAGAAGAAAACCAAAACAAGCCTCCTAGCATATCATAAACACATTCTTGGTCGCGGAAATAATAAAATACAACAAAAGATAGTAGATAGGGACAAAAGGGGCTAAGGGATAATTTTCTCATATCATAAACATGAAAAGTCAAGAGAGAGTCAAAGCTCAAAGCATAATACAAACATGTCCAACAACACCTCAAAAATTTAGATACTTAGCGACGACCAAGACAAGCTATTTACATAAAAGAAAGATAGTTTTAAAACATAGCATGAGATCATAAGTTTCATCCCCGAAATGAAGGACTCACCAAAGAGCTTGAGTGATGTCGTACTAGCCATGTGGAGGAAGAGGATCAAGTGGGGCTCTATTTCCTACATGGTGACATCATATAAGCATAAAGTATGCGTTAATATGCTTAAATATACTTAGTATGTAGGATGAAATGCAAAAAGAGATACGTAACATAGTCAAAATGCATAAGCATAGGCAATGAGTAGCATATAATGATATGGCATGTATGTGAGATGATACATAGCAAATCATGCTTATATAAAATATAATATATGTGAAATAAGAGACCACTATCATATTGGTGGATCGTGTCACCCTAGCACCCTTGGTGATTGAGGTACCAACCGCATCAATTGGTTGGTGGATGGCACCCTAGCATCCTTGGTGACCAAGGTACAAACCTCCCGACATGGTTATCTAGGTACAGACCCCCCCTAACATGGTTGGTGGATCGTCACACGCTACTACCCTTGCTGTCCGACATACAAACCCCCCCCCTCCTGACATGATTATCAAGGTACAAACCCCTCAACGTGGTTATCAAGGTACAACCCCTCGACATGGTTTCCATGCACGCAACCCCCGAGTAGGGCATGGTTACATTCCAGCACCATATAGGAGAAAACCATATACATATGTTCATTTCATCATCATATAGTCATTCAACTCATAAAATATGCATTGGGCCTTCAATTCCTAAATATAACCATAATCGAATATTTTACCAAACACTTGGCGGAAGTGTCGTGCTAGTGTAAACCATGCAATGTAGGGATGAGATCATGCAAGGAAATCCAATGTGAAACCATCAATTAATACTTGGCAACATCCTTAAGCAATATGCATCAAAGCCCTTCATCAAATCTCACCATATATCTTAAATTCACATGTCAAAACATAGTAAAGCAATCACAATTTCATAAGGCCCAACATTGTGTGCAGTGAATTTCATAATAAGTAAGACCTATGAGTAAATCAACTTTAAATCATGCAAATTTGAGTAAAAGGAAGCTTGGGCATCATGGGTAAAAGGAGCACATGAAAGAAACCCATATACCTTAGCTTTAGAGAATGACTTGATGAAGATTGTAGATGGAGGCTTGAAACTTGGATGAGAACCTTAAGATCCAGATGAGTTTTGAGACTTGAATTTAGGAGATGAAATATTATCTAAATATTTGAGAGAGTATTTAGGAATGTCTTGAATGATATGATGGTGAAATAAGGCTAAGTATAAGTATTTTAGCGCGTGAGAACACTTAGGCCCAAGACCCAAAAGCCTTAGACCGAGATAAAATCACTGGCAACAAAATACACAGGTTCACATCTAGTCTGAGACACAGACCTATTACGAAGGAAAAATTAACACATGTCCGTGACAACTGCGCGTTACGGCACTATCTCAGATCGATTCTAAATAAGAAAAATTATGAAAAATTAAATTGCTATTCATTTGCTCGTAAAATAGGGTTAGACCCATTTCCTTGTCAATTTGACCCCCTGAACAAGAATATGAAGTCGAATTTTTGATATCGTGCATGGATTTTGAGATATATGGAAATTACGATTCGGGCACTTTCGAGGCACATTTTTTGAGCACTTTTTCGAGTTGTTTTAATATCTCCCCTCTGGGAAAATTCATTCCCGAATGTTAAAGAAACATATATGAGAAGGATAATCAAGAAGAAATCAACCCAAAAAAGAATGCAACGACATGCTTAAAACATCATTTTTAGAATCTCATCATAAGTGTACAATCACCATGAACTTTATCAATGTAAACATAAATGCATGCAAATGACTTAGGGGCTAGAACATGAGACATGAAATCACGTAAAAGACTTAGAATTAGTACCTTAGGCTTGAGTAAGATGGAAAAGATAAGGGTATCGCTTTTGGATATTCGCTTTGGCCTCCCAATTAGCTCTTTTGACTTGTTGATTTCTCCAAAGGACCTTAACGGAAGCAACATCCTTATTCCTCTACCTCTTCACTTACCTATCCAAGATCTTTACTAGAACCTTTTAATATGAAGTTAGACTCATTCGACCGTATGGGAGAGTGGAAGAAGATTCAGCCCAAACTGAGAAAAAAAGGAAAGGAATGAAGTAGCTCGACTGAAAGTACAATTTGTCTTTAACTACCCCCACAACATCAAGAGGCACAATTGCATTAGGATCTCCCACACACTTCCTCAACATAGATACATGAAAGACCGAATGAACCAATTCCATTTCATTAGACAAATCCAACTCGTAAGCCATCTCACCAATCCTCCTCATCACCCTATAAGGACCCGCACATATAGCTCTTAACTTGACCTTCTTACCAAAATAGACCACAACCTTCATGGGTGACACCTTTAAATAGATCCAATCACCAACCTTAAACTTAAGCTCCCTCCTTCTCACATCAACTTAAGATTTTAGGTGTCTTTGGGCTATTCTCAACCTCTCTCTAATCATCCTTACTTTCTCCATAGCATCCACAACAAGATCCGGGACCAACAAAGCCATCTCTCCAACCTCAAATCACCCAACCAGGGATCTACAACATCTACTATAGAGAGCCTCAAAAGGATCCATTTCGATGCTAGAATGATAGATATTGCTATATGCAAACTCAATCAATGGAAGATGAACATCCTAACTACCCTTGAGCTCCAATACATAAGTCATAAGAATGTCCTCAAGTGTTTGGATAGTTCTTTCAGCTTGGCCATCCGTTTGAGGATGAAAGGTTGTACTAAGCTTTACCTTGGTTCTAAAACCTCTTTGGAAGGACCTCCAAAAGTGTGAAGTGAATTGTGCACCATGATCCGATATAATGGTCACAGGAACCCCATGTAATCTCTCCAAGTCATGACTATACAACCTAGCATAATCTTCAACCCTATATGTAGTCTTAACTATAAGAAAGTGAGCCGATTTTATCATCCTATCAACCACAATCCAAATGGAATCAAAACCCTTTCTAGTCTTGGGCAACCCAATCACAAAATCCATATTAATCTCTTCCCACTTACAAGTGGGAATCTCTATGTCTTGGGTTACGCCACCCGACCTTTGATGTTCAGCTTTGACTTGTTGGCAACTATGGCAACCAGATATAAATTTGGCAATGTCCCTCTTCATGCCTCCCCACCAATACACCTCTCTCAAATCTCTATACATCTTAGTAGACCTCGAGTGAATAGAATAAGAAAAATCATGAGCCTCATCAAGAATCTTTTCATTCAAGCCATCAACACAAGGCACACAAAACCTATCGTGGTACCTAAGAGCACTATCTCCCCCTTGGGAGAAAACCTCCATCTTACCATATTTTACCAATACCTTCAATTCTAACAAAGAGGGATCAAGATCTTTCTTAGCTTTCACCTCCTCAACCAATGAAGATTTAGAACCATCAACAACAACAACACCTCCAGCATCACCCTCTTCCAACCTAACCCCAATCTAGCCAGCCGATGGACCTCCCTAGCTACCCCTATGCGACCATCATCAACATGAACAAGGCTACCCATACACACCCTACTCAAAGCATCCGCCACAATATTAGCCTTATCGGGATGATAATGCACACTTATAACATAGTCCTTAAGAAGTTCTAACCACCTCCTTTGCCTCAAGTTGAGATCTTTTTGAGTGAAGACATATTGGAGGCTCTTATGATCGGTAAACATATCAACATGCACCCCATACAAATAGTGGCACCAAATCTTTAATGCAAACACAACGACGACTAACTCAAGATCATGGATAGGATAGTTCCTTTCATGCACTTTGAATTGTCTAGAAGCATAGGCTATCACCTTCCCATTTTGAACCAACACACAATCCAAACCTACCCGAGAAGCATCACAATACATAACAAATCCCTCTAGCCTTCTAGTAGTGAAATATAGGAGCGGACACAAGTTTATCTTTCAATGTTTGAAAACTCCTTTCACACTCATTGGACCATGCAAATTTTTCTTTCTTTTGAGTCAACTTTGTCATGGAAGAGGCAATAGAAGAGATCCCATTCACAAACCTCTGATAGTAACGCGCTAAGCCCCAAAAGCTCCTAATATCCGACGGGGTCAATGATCTAAGCTAATTTCTAATCACATCCATCTTCTTAGGGTCTACCTTAATACCATCCCCCGATACCACATAACCTAGAAAGGCAACTTCCTTCAACCAAAATTCACATTTCTCATACTTAGCATATAACTCTCTTCCCTTAATCTTTGTAACACAACTCTCAAATGAGCCCTATGCTCCTCCTCACCATGAGAATAGATCAAAATATCATCAATGAATACCAAAACAAATGAATCAAGGAAGGATTTAAAGACCCTATTCATTAGATCCATGACGATAGCCGGTGCATTGGTCAACCCAAAAGATATGACCACAAATTCAAAATGCCCATACCTAGTCCGAAAGGTCATCTTGGAAATATCATATTCCGTCACCTTCACTTAATGATACTCGAACCGAAGATCAATCTTAGAAAAGTGGCTAGCCCCTCGCAATTGATCAAACAAATCATCAATTCTTGAAAGAGGATACCTATTCTTGATGGTGACCCTATTAAGTTACCGATAGTCAATACACATTCTAAGAGACCCATCTTTCTTCTTCACAAACATCATCGGTGCACCCAAAGGTGATTGGCTAGGTCTAATGAAATCCTTTTCCAATAAGTCCATCAATTGTTCCTTCAACTCCTTTAACTTCATCGGGGCCATAGGGTAAGGGGGAATAGAAATGGGTTGAGTATCGGGGAGTAGGTCTATGCCAAAGTCTATTTCCCTTTCAGGAGGAACACCAGGAAGGTCATTTGGGAAGACATCAAGAAACTCCTTTATAACCAGAACCGACTCTATGGGAAGGACTTTAGACTCCACATCCCTAACCCTTACAAGATGGTAAAGACACCGCTTAGAGATCAACTTACGGGCTTTAATGCAAGAGATGAACCTACCCTTGACCCCACATGTTGACTCTCCCACTCAAGTATAGGTTCACTTGGAAATTAGAAGTTTACCCTATGGGTTATACAATCAATAGAAACATAGTATACATACAACCAATCCATCCTAAGAATAACATCAAAATCAACCATGTCTAATTCAACAAGATCACAAGGCAATATCTTATGCAAGATGCAAATAGGATAACTTCTATAAACGTTCCTAGCAACAATAGATGCACCAATAGGAGTAGACATCTCATATGACTCATGCAATAACTCGGGGTCAACATGAAACTTTTGGCAACAAAGGGGGTAACAAAAGAAAGAGTGGCACCAAGATCAATCAAAGCATACACTTCAAATCAAAGACATTCAACAATACCGGTAACGATGTCGGGCACCTCATTAACCCTATGCCTCCCATACAAAGCATAAAATTGATTGTGCCTTGGGGCACTATCTTGTCGGCCACCTCTACCCAAAGGAACCACATTAGCACCCCGACCTTGAGGATGAACATCTTTACCCTTGTTGCGATCACGAAGGTAATTAACCTTTTTATGACCCTTACCACATCTTGGCCACACATCATTAGAAACCACAACACTAACACCTTGGGTACTTGGGAAGTCATTAGCGAACCGCCTATTAGATGCATGGGAAGACCCTTGGCCTTAGTGGAATCAGCCATTCTTCGACTTTGGAACTTGCCATCAAAATGGGCCCTCTTGGCCTCATGGCGCCTTCTCTTCCTCAACTTCTCCTATTCCATTTATTCTGCATAGGTCATCAAACGGGATAAGTTCAAGTCACTAATCAACATAGCCGACCGACATTCCTTACTCACCAAGTCGGAAACACCCATCACAAATTTATTCATTCAAGACCTTGGGTCGGCCACCAAGTGGGGAGCATATTTAGAAAGTTGAGTAAACTTGAGGGCATACTCCCTCACACTTAAATACTCTTGTTGCAAGTTTATGAACTCTACCAATTTAGCTTCCCTAAGCTCAAGAGGAAAGAACCGATTAATAAAGGCTGCCTTGAACTCCTCCCAAAGCACCACATTGTTGACTCCCTTCTCCTACTTTCATTGGTTGTACCATATTTACTCTACCTCCTTGAGTTGATAGGCCGCCAACTCCGTCTTATCTTCTGACCTCACACCCATGATAGCCAACACCTTGTAGACCTCATTAATGAACTCTTAATGGCCCTTATCTATATTAGACCCATAGAACTCCGGGGGATTCATCCTCATGATGTCTCTCACCTGAGAACCCTGTGTAGGAGCATGAGGGGCTTGGGCCCCTTGGTTGGCTTGATTTGCCACAACTTGTGCAAGCAAAGTGAGAGCATCTTGAAGCTCTCCATGAGTCGGTTGCTCCTTAGGTGTGGAGGCTCTTCTTCCTCTTATGTAAGGCATGATCTAGCATAGCAAAGAACAATCATTAGGGGGGGAAAACCTCATTTCAATTCTATAGTACAACTTAGAACATGAAGAAAGGAAGCATTTCCTAAAATGCCTCATAGCCTCCTACTCATAGTTGTGGTGCACAACACAACCATGAATAAGACTCTAATCAATGTGGTGTGTTGGACTCCAAGGATCTAACAACCTAGTGCTTTGATACCAAGTTTCTCACGACCCAAGCCTACGGCTTAAATATGACACGGCGAATAGGGAATCCGAAGGAACCCCAAACAAGCCTCCTAGTATATCATACACACATCTTTGGTCGCAGAAGCAATAAAATATACCAAAAGATAGTATATAGGGACAAACGGGGCTGAGGAAAAATTTTCATATCATAAACATCAATAGTCAAGAGAGAGTCAAAGCTCAAAGCATAATACAAATATGTCCAACAACACCTCTAAAAGTTAGATACTTAGCGGGGACCAAGACAAGCTACCGGGATCACCCTCATAGTCAACATTTACTTAAAAGAAAGATAATCTAGAACATAGCATGAGATTATAAGCGTCATCCCCGAAATGGAGGAGTCACCAAAGAGCTTGAGTGATGTTGTACTAGCCACATAGAGGAGGAGGATCAATTAGGGCTCTGGTTCCTACATGGTGACATTATGTAGGCATAAAGTCTGCGTTTCTATTTTTGAATGTACTAAGTATGTAGGATGCAATGCAACAATACATAAGTAATATAGTCAAAATGCATAAGCATAGGCAATGAGTAGCATATAACTATATGGCATGCACGTGAGATTCTACATAGTAAATTATGCTTATATAGAAAATAATACATGTGTAAGAAGAGACCACTATCATATTGGTGGATCATGGAACCCTACGACCCTTGGTGACTGAGGTACCAAGCCCATCAATTGGTTGGTGGATCGTCGCAACCTACCACCCTTGGTGACTGAGGTACAAAGCCTCTGACATGGTTGGTGGATAATTGCACCCTACCACCCTTGGTGATTGAGGTACAAACCCCCTCTCGACATGGCTATCAAGGTACAAAACCCTTGACATGGTTATCAAGGTACAAATCGCTCGACATTGTTACCCGGTGCACAACCCCTGAGTAGGGCATGGTCACATTCCAACACCATATAGGAGAAAACCATATACATACATTCATTTCATCATCATATAGTCATTCAACTCATAAGACATGCATCGGGCTTTCAATTCCTCAAGATAACCATAACTAGACATTTTATAAAACACTTGGTGGGTGTGTAGTGCTAGTGTAAAACCATGCAATTTAGGGATAAGATCACTCAAGGAAATCCAATGTAAAACCATCAATCAATACTCATTAATACCCTCAAGCAATATATATCAAAGTCCTTCATCAAATCTCACCATAGATCTTAGATTCATAGCTCAAAACACAGTAAAATAATCACAATTTCATAAGGCCCAACATTGTGTGCAGTGAATTTCATGATAAGTAAGGCCCATGAGTAAATCAACTTTAAATCATGAAAATTTGAGTAAAAGGAAGCTTGGGCATCATGGGTGAAAGAAATCCATATACCTTAGCTTTGGGGAATGACTTGTTGAAGATTGGAGATGGAGGCTTGAAGCTTGGATAAGAACCTTAAGATCCGGATGAGTTTTGAGACTTGAATTTAGGAGATGAAATATTATCTAAGTGTTTGAGAAAGTATTTGGGAATGTCTTGAATGATATGAGGGTGAAATAAGGATAAGTATAGGAATTTTCAGGCATGGGAACACTTAGGCCCAAGGCCCAAAAATCTTGGACCGGATAAAATCACTGGCAGTAAAATACATAGGTTCCGCGTCTGGTCTATGAAGTGGAGGAAAAATTAGCACATGTCTACAACAGTTGCATGTCGTGGCACTGTCGCAGATCGATTCTGGATAAGGAAAATTACTAAAATTGAAATTGAAATTGCTAATTGTTTGCTCTTAAATCGGGGTTAGAACCATCACCCACTTAATTTGACCCCCTGAACAAGAATATGAAGTTGAAGTTTTGATATCGCGCATGGATTTCGAGATATATGAAAATTACAATTTTGGGCACTTTCGAGGCACATTTTCGAGCACTTTTTGAGGTCATTTAAAAAAAGCAAGGAAAATCCAGGGCTGGGGTATTCAAAAATGTGAGGTAAAGGAATAGTGTTATCCTTGGAAGCCTTACTTGGAGATTGATCCAATAGCCCCAGAAACTTTGGGCAAGAATGCTCTTGGAGAAGTACAAAAGGAACCCAATAGAAGTGGGACCTCGTCGCATTGTCTCCGGGTGCTGGAGAAACATCCAAGCTGGATGGGGAGATATGAGAGGGGCTACTAGGTGGGTGGTGAGAAAAGGGAACAGATTTAGCTTATTTGAGGATGTGTGCTCCCATCCACAAGAAACTAAAAAAGTATATTCAGGGACCCCTACTGGAGGGAGAAGTGGAGCTCAAAGTATCAGACCTCATTAAGGAAGGCACCTGGGACCTAGTGGGCCTATCAATCAAGTTACCATAAGCGTCCAAGGAATAATTAGAGAGCAAACTATCAACCAGTGTGACTAGATGGAGGATATGCTCATTTAGTGCCTAACCGGAAATAGGGTCTTAACAACAACTTCATCCTACACATGCCTAAAAGGGGAGGAAGGAAGAACTACAGGCGAGGAAATGGACTTTGGGAAAATATGGAAAGCAATCATTCCAATCAAACTAAAGTTTTACCTATGGACTCTGAATCATGAAAGAATCCAAACTAACCATTTCCTCCACTCAAGAGGGTTAAATATCAATCCTCTATGCGGTGTTTGAGAGTACCACAGGGAGGATATAGACCACCTACTCTTCCAGTGTCTGGCAGCCAAGAATTTTGGGTAGAAACTAGAAGGAAAACAAATGGTAGCCTGAATGTAGTACCTCTAAGTGGGAGGGATTGGATGCAAAACTGGAAGAGCATATCAAACACGCAGGTCACCTCATGGCTTATGTGGGAGATACTCCTTCCATTTTTCCTTCGGAACCTGTGGTTAAATAAAAACAGGAACACTTTTAATAATGAGAAGAAATGCCTCCTTTTTAGTTTGGTGTATGGACAAGCATTTGAGTTTGCGCCAATCATACAAAACAAGGAGATTAGAGAGGGCCCCTCTTACACTATCTATATGAAATGGAATCCCCTAAGGAAAATGAATAATAAAACTAAATATTGATGGGGTTGCACAAGCGGACACTGGTGGTGGACAAATGGGAACTGGTGGCATAGGAGGAGTCTTTCGAGATCATGACAAGAAATGGATAATGAAATTCATGTAGCCAATTATCTGTGCAACACCCTTGGAAGCAAAGTTACAAGCCCTAAGGAAAGGGCTAAAAATAGCCATTCAGCATCAGCTTAACCCTTTGGAGGTAGACACGGATGCATAGGAATTAATCAACATGTTCACAAATGGTAATTCAAAATATGACAATCTTCTCTATGAATGCAGGTGCGTAATGAACAGGTTGCGAGTCGTGGTGCTGAAAAAGGTTTTTAGGGAGCAGAACCAAGTGACAGACACATTGACGAAGGAAGGAGCTAAGAAAGAAGACGTCCACCAAACCACTATTTTTGTAGTTCCTCCGGTGTTTATGGAACAAAAGTGTGTCATAGACACCTTAGGAACTAACTAGGAAAAATTACACAAATACACAACTTATTTTATCATAATCTCCAAAATTCTCTACCATTTAAAAAAATTACAAAATTTCCATTTTTTTATATTCTCTTTCCTCCCATTTGATACTTATCATTAACTTTCCCACTCAATTTTTTACTAGCCTATTATTATGCTATTTTCAGTTTTGGAGTCCAATTAGTTGTCAATTACTATGCATTAATCAATTATTCATAATTAATTTCAAATTAAAGTTCACCTTTATTTAGAGAGAACGAGAATCAGGAAACCCTTTATTTTTTTCCGTATAAGTAATCCCTCAAATTTCAAAATCTGCTTACTATAATTAATTCAAGACTATAATGGTTTCTTTGCTAAATAAGACAAGCGGTTATGTGATGATTAATACATATGAATTTTTACTTTTCTCCTATCTCAAAAAGATTTCATGCACTGGAATTTAATTATGGGTTTATTTGAAGTTAAAGGTTCAGAGAATTTACATGAATTTCCATATGTTTTTATCAATAGTTTGTTAATTTTCACGTATCAAATGGTGATTCATATTTTGAAAATAGATACTTGATACTTAAAATTAACTGGTGGCTTTAGGTACTTATTACTTTAAGAAGAAGGAGCATTTATACTTATCAAATTACTGATAATTGATACCCTGACATAAGTTTTTTTTTTGTCTAGTAGATATTTGATACTTAAAATTAGGTGTTTGATCTAGGTAATTGATACTTGATTAAGGATTTCCCTATATTTTTAGAATAATAGATGATATTTAAAATTAAGTGTTGGATTTACGTTTTTGATACTTTAAGAAGATGTGTTTGTGCTTCAAATTATGAGTATCAAGTATCAAGTACAATTGCACTTAATTTTAAGTATCAAGTATTCCTCATGGGTCATCTGGAAACAGCCGCTTTATGTTTTTAAACATAGGGGTTAGGCTGCGTACATCCGACCCCCCCTCACCCCGCGATGAGCGGGAGCCTTTTGAGGCACTGGGGTATGTTATTGTTGTTGTTTAAGTATCAAGTATCTATCATTTTAAAAAATAGGTAAATTTTTCTCCAAGTATCAACTAGTAAATCCTCATCAATGGAGACACCTCTTCTAGGATTTGATTTTCTTCGAATTGCTGCAAACACTCTTCAAAGAGTTTAGAATCAATAGAGAAGATCTTGCGGACATTTAATGTCATGTTTTGCATTGTCTGATTCTAGTGCCCTCTAGCATCCTTCTCCCAGATAGGGAATATTATTAGAAGTATAACTTTATGATTTTGTTTGATTAGGTTCTCAATATGATCATCAACGATTGAAATTGTTTGATTAGGTTCTCAATATGATCATCAAGGACGAACTTTAATTTAGGGAAAAACTTTCGAACCAAGAAGGAAAAAGGAGGCAGAACCATCGACGAATCAAGATTGCTACATTCATATTCTACCAAAACTTTTTATTTCGAAATTCAACATGCAAGTTAAAAAAGATGCTTCAAAATTTTTTAATTTTGAAACTAATAATCTGTTACGTAGTTGTTGGGGTTGATTATACCTACTTGAATGTTATAGCGCAATTTATGGAGTTGCAATCAAACAACCAAATTTTTTTTCATATTTATTGCAACAGACTTATATGCACAATAGGACTTCTCTATGTATCACACATAAAGTCCACGTATCCATGTGGCTTAAAAAAATAAAAAATTTTAATAATTTAAGAAAGAATTGGAATTTTTGAAAATTATCTCTAAACAATATGATATTTATATAATTTATACAACCAAATATGGAAAGAAAAACAAACTCTATTTTGTATTTCCCAGAGATGTGGCCCAATTAAATCTGCCAGGGCCAGTATCGCAGGCCCAGACATTGCCTTAGTTAATTTTTATCAATAATTAAGTCGTAATTACCCAAAAGAAAAAAAGACAAATGCAATTTTATTTTTTTTTAAATATTCATGTCTGGAGTGTACGTGTATCCAGTGGAGAGTTAGTTCTGGAAAAATCGTTCCACGTAAGGGAGTATGATGTCATCATTTTTCAAACTCAAATGACCAAAAGCCAACCCAGCAATTATTGTTTAGTTTCCCTTCCCTTTTTCCGGAGAGTTTCTTCTTTATAGGCTTATTGAGGTTCGAAGGTCTAACTGGTTTTTACTAGCTCCTTCTTCGTTGTTTTATTGTAATTTTAGTTCAATTGCTTGAACCGCGTGCGTGTATCATTCTCAACTGTTGAATGTCTCGTGTGGGCTGATTAGTAATTCCTTTTGTGAAGATATCTCTTTGAATGTAATACTCAAAAGTGTTATTTCAAGCGCTTGCTTCCTATGATGTACTTTATTTGCTATGCTTGAGAGTTTGGCTGGAGAATTTTGTTTTTGGTGAATTTGTTGAGAAAAATGATTGTACATTCAACTTCTATATTACCTGCGTATCGGTGCTCTTGTTTTTTGAGAAAAAATTTGAGACTTGCAAGAGGTGATTCTTCATCAACCGTACAATGTCATCTTCGTCATGTTACTTAGTGAATTTCTGAGTATTGATTTGGGTTCTGACGAATATGGTCTCGTGTTATGCTTTGAATTTACCATTTTCTGTTTTTTTTCATCACTCATTAATTATGGTTGATTGCCTAAATTACCAATTTTAGAGACTGATTGACGAATATGCCCCCAAGTCCCTTTCAAATTTGCCCCTTTGCCTTCTGCAGATTAAGAAACAGATAGTTCATTTGAGTTAGCGTATTTTTTATTGTACTAATTCACTTGTACAACCACATAATGAAAATCAAGCAGAAAATTGCCCCAAAAAACTTCTTCGTTTCTACTTTTCATCGCCTTTGGTGGGTTACTGCAAATTATGAACTTTAAAGTTGATAGAGAGAGTCGGGGGAGCTGGATGCGTTGACAGTTTCATACAATCAGGTCGTGTGACTCAAAAAGTTAAATTTTTCTTCAACATCGTCCCCTTTTAGTTGGACTAATGTGATAATGGTGACTAAATTAGCAAATTGATTTAAATCTTGGAGATAAAAAGAAATACTTCAACCATTTTGTCTGTCTCATTTGTTTGAGCTGATAATTTATCTATTGTCTTTCATCATCAACTTCTAATTATTTTTCGTTGTTGTTGAAGTGCGAGGCTGTAATCTGATCTGTCATGATTAATACATTTAAGTTAGTTCTAAGGGTATTTGTCGAAGGTGCCTTCTTGTAAAAGATTCTTTAGTTCATTCTTCATAGTGACCGCGGATATCTGGGAGATTGGGAATATGACTTCTGAGATAGCAGTGTGCTTTTATTGCTCTTTCCTTGCAGTTAATTGTCAAACATCACTTAATCAAAAGAAGATGACAGTCACACCTAAGATCTCCATCAATGATGGCAACCTCGTAGTCCATGGCAAGACCATACTGAAGGGTGTGCATGACAACATTATCTTGACTCCTGGATCTGGGGTGGGGCTTGTTACTGGTGCATTTATTGGAGCAACAGCTTCAGAGAGCAAATGCTTGCATGTATTTCCAATTGGGGTCTTAGAGTAAGCGCTCAATTGTCCTCAGACTTTGTAATTAATGTGGAGATCAGATATTTTACCCATTTCAAGGTTCTGCTTGCTCATTTGATGGCTTCTTTCTGGAAAGGAAGTTGTTAGAATGACAACAGTACATTTCTTTGAAATCCGTTGCCAGTTGAAGTGACCAGAACACTCTTAATTTATTTAGTAGAAAGCATAAAGTATGCTCAAACGACATGGTCAGATTAACCATCTTTTGTCCATGCAAGATAATATTTTTAGACAAGTTATACTTTCTCCTTCTTTCACCATTGTGCGATAACCATGCTAAACTAATTTTATAATTTAGCATACATTGATATATGGATTTTGATTTGGTGAATAGTAAGCTAATTGTATGAAGGTATTGTGCTACTAATTCCACTGCTTTATTACGAGAAAGAAATTTGATTATGGGTGGGATGTAAGTGACCTTATGCTCACAAAGCCCATCTTTAGTGGTGAACTAATTTCTTCACATTGTTTATATTTCTTACTTCGTGCTTAGAGGATGAAGGTTGACTTGATGAATTCCATGCAGAAGTACTATGTGATTATCATATTTCAGAAGATCACAGGGTATTGAGTTACAGAAGAGTGACACATGATATGCACATCAGAATGCTACTCTTTTTATAAAAAAATCATAATCCTTTGCTATCTATTGTTACAGGGATACTCGGTTCATGTGTTTATTCCGTTTCAAGCTGTGGTGGATGACTCAGAGAATGGGCACATGCGGAAATGATATTCCTTTGGAGACCCAGTTCATGCTTGTGGAGAGCAAACACACCACTGATGGCGAGCATGATGATGCCCCAACTATTTACATTGTTTTCCTCCCTCTACTTGAGGGACAGTTTCGTGCTGTTCTTCAAGGGAATGAAAAGAATGAAATGGAGATTTGCCTTGAGAGTGGTGTGTTTCTAAATTGATAAATGCTTTACATTCATCCCAATTATTTGGATTTCTTGCATCTAATTTTGCTTTGCCTTTTGAGGCTACATGCAAAAGTACCTGTAATGTGAGTGCTCTGGGAGACGAAGTCGTCTCTCTGTGGACCAAGTCTTTGGTTTAGTCTTTTAGGTTCATTCAACTGAGTATGGGTGGCCTAAGCCTGTTCTTCTCTTTGGGCACAATACGACAATGCCTTTTCTTGTTTTATGCACTGTTTTTTCACCCATTATGAACAAACCTGTGTAAATAATCCTTCAGGATAAGCTGCAAGTCTTATTCCCTATTTCCACAAAATGAGGCTATATTAGCCTGTCCGTCTGGACCTATAGCTATAAATTTGATATTGTGCAAGAAATGTCAATGCTGACAGAGTTGCTAATAATCTGTAGATCATCAATGGTGGGCAAGAAAGTATTATAAACGAGAAAGAACCAATACATTTTGTATCCATTATTTTTGCAGGAGATAATGCTGTTAAAACCAACCAAGGGCTATATCTCATCTACATGAATGCGGGGACTAATCCCTTTGAAGTCATTAAACAGGCTGTGAAGTAAGCTCCAACCTCCTCAGATCTTTCTGATTTCAATCACAAAATAACTATAGTATGTATCTAGTGTGAAGTAATTATTGAATAATGTCATTGGTATGTACTAGCAAGATTCAACTGGCAGTATGAATCCATTTCTAGATTGTGTAAATAATGTGTTTTGTTCCTTTTTCCCCTTCGCAACAGATCTGTTGAGCAACACTTGCAAACTTTCCATCACAGAGAGAAGAAGAAGGTAAATAGTTGCTTTCTTAGTCATTTATTGTGAAATCTCGGTCGTACCATTATCTGAAAAGGACCTGTTACTATCTTATGTTGATTTCATGTAGCTGCCCTCAATTATTGATTGGTTTGGGTGGTGCACATGGGATGCCTTTTACACTGATGTCACAGCAGAGGGTGTCGAAGATGGCCTCAAAAGGTAATTTGGCTGTTAGTTTTTGTTTTGAGATGTCTTTTGGGTTGAACTAAACTGCTTCTATGACAGCTTATCGGAGGGTGGCGTTCGACCACGTTTCCTGATCATTGATGATGGTTGGCAACAGATTGGCGATGAAGTACCCAAGGACACTAATTGTGTAGTACAAGAAGGAGCACAGTAAGATTTCTTGCTATGTTTAATAATTATTTTACTGTAATTTGCAGATCTAGTAAACAAAATTGCATGTATGATTTCCCATGTTTGTTTTGTAGGTTTGCAAACAGGCTAACTGGAATTTATGTATAATAAATAATTTTACTGTAATTTGCAGATCTAGTAAATAAAACTGCATGTATGATCTCCCATGTTTGTTTTGTAGGTTTGCCAACAGGCTGACAGGAATAAAAGAAAACAAGAAGTTCCAAACAAAAGGCCTGAAGCATGTAGTGGAGGAAGCCAAGAAACAACACAATGTCAAGTAAGTTTTCTTTATAATATGCATAAAATTGGACGCCTCACAGTACCTTTTTACATAGTATTAGTTTTCTGTTGAATTTAAAGTACTTCTCAGCACTTAAAATCTTTTCCTCCTTGTTTCAAAGGATCTACTGATAGTGAAGTGACACTTATCATTTTAAAATTTATATTTGTTATGCAGGTATGTGTATGTATGGCATGCCCTAGCTGGTTACTGGGGTGGAGTACACCCTGCTGGTCCTGGACTCGAGCACTATGATACTGCATTGGCATATCCCGTTCAGTCCCCGGGTGTGATGGGGAACCAACCTGACATTGTTATGGACAGCCTAGCAGTTCATGGGTTAGGTTTAGTGCACCCGAAAAAGGTCTTCAACTTTTATAATGAACTACATGCCTATCTTGCATCCTGTGGGGTTGATGGAGTCAAGGTCGACGTCCAGAACATCATTGAAACACTTGGTGCTGGCCATGGTGGTAGAGTTTCCATAACAAGAAGCTATGTCCAGGCCCTTGAAGCATCCATTGCTCAAAACTTTCCTGACAATGGATGCATTGCCTGCATGAATCATAACACTGATGGGCTCTACAGTTCCAAGCAAACTGCTTTAATTAGAGCTTCTGATGATTATTATCCTCGTGATCCAGCTTCTCACACCATCCATATATCTTCTGTTTGCTACAACTCATTGTTCTTGGGAGAATTCATGCAACCAGATTGGGACATGTTCCACGTTAGTGTGACATTTAATCCAACTTTATTTATATTCGTTTTTGATGATTCCATGTTAATGTTTGATGTTTTCATACAATGGTCCATTGAAGTCAATTAATAATGAATGCATTAGATGCAATATGAGGTAATTTAATAATTGAGGTGTTCATTGCAGAGTCTTCACCCTACTGCTGAATATCATGCTGCAGCTAGAGCAGTTGGAGGATCACCAATTTATGTTAGGTATTCTTTTGTCTCCTTGTGTTTGGTCCGTCCTTGTTTCTTATTTTAATTTGGAACTGTTACGTCTGATGTCTTTTTTATGTTATTCAGTGACAAACCCGGAAATCACAACTTCGAGCTTCTGAAGAAGCTTATCCTTCCTGATGGATCAGTACTTCGAGCTCAATTGCCTGGCCGACCTACTCGTGATTGCCTATTTGTTGATCCGGCAAGAGATGGGACAAGGTCTGCAATTCTAAATACCATTGATTGATAAACACCCACACCCACACCCACACCCACATACACACTCTAGCAACGTGCATTGCATTATCATAGAACTTCTCTCTCTCTATCTCAACACACACACACACACACTCACACAAACACACATTAGTGTCATGCATTCCATGTTTGTCCCTTTATCATTATTATTATTATAGAACTTCTATATATTTAAAAAGGTCAAGTTACAGAGACATACTGAAATTGACAATATTATTTTTACGATTTACATTTTATTCATTAAATAAAATTAATGAAAGTGGGATAGTGCATTTGCCATCATAGATAAGAAATATGTGAAGCTAGTTAAGATAATATCGTCTCTAATGGTATGAAGATATTGATGAATCCTGCTTGGAAAATTAGTAAATGCATTTAAATGTCTTAAACTGATGTAGTTCAGGACTCCACTTTTACTTTCTCCTCCTTTTTTTTCCCCTTCCTGACATTATTTAATTTCTCATAATATCTTGCTCTTTATAGTCACTACAAGACACAAGTAACTTGCAGATTGCATTCATTCATTTTCTTTGGTTGATTTGTGTCCATAGTGTGCATAGAGGCTGAATAAACTTTAAACGATGTAATCTAGACCTTTTCCCCTAGATCTCCACCTAGCGATATAGTTCATGAGCAATCTTTTTATCTTTTATCTATTTATGTACTACTAAATGAATGTTTGTGCTTCCTTTTTTTAGTGGAAGTTCTGAACTGAATATATGCTTTCTATAGATAGTGAGGAACTATATATTTACAACTACAAAAAATTTGAAGATGAATAAGCTACTGAATGAACGTTGCAACCCGTCTAAAGTTATATTTGGAAGAATCCTATCATGCCTTGAATATTAACATTGTAAGTTATAAATCTATCAATAAATCAGCGGTTAAGAAAGATCAATAGAAAAACTGCACATACCTGATAATTTTGGAGCTTTCTTCTAATGTTTCTTTCAACATTAAACCGTTTAAATTATCCATGTTTTCGATAGAAACGACAAAACCTTGGCTGTAGCAATTAAGAGTATTAAAATTCATGGTGATTTATTGTTATAAATTGCTTATACTTTTGTCTTTTCACTTACCTTGATAATACAAATTTATTATATTTTGAACCTTGCTTGTAGCAATTAGGAAACTTTATGGAAATTAAATGTTATAAATTGCTTATTACATTTCTATTCTCATTTACTGTGGTAATTAAATTATTATTTTTTAATATTTAATTAGATGTTCTATTGTATTTTGATTTAGTTTTAGGTAAAATGGTAAAACAACTTTGTACTTTAGGGTTCCCACTTATGGAAATTAAATAAATGGTGAAATGGGGTGCACGTGTGTGTGTGGGTGCGTGTGTGTGGTGAGCAGGGAAACTTAACCTTCTTGTTTTATGTTGGACAGCTTGCTTAAAATATGGAATGTGAACAAATGCACTGGTGTGGTTGGTGTATTTAACTGCCAAGGTGCTGGCTGGTGCAAGGTCATAAAGAAGACACGCATCCATGATTCATCTCCCGGCACACTTACAACTTCTGTCCAAGCATCTGATGTTGACACCATTGCTCAACTTGCTGGCATTGATTGGAATGGGGATTCTGTAGCATATTGCTTTAGATCAGGTAAAGCAATTCCTCTTAACGTAGTTCTTTTCTTAATTCCCCCCTCCCCCACCAAACAAAAAAAACAAAAGGTGCCTCGATCTTGTAGAAGTATGACTGGTGTTAGATTAGCAATTAACCCGTCCATAATTCAATCTACAGGGAAAGTGGTGGTCCTACCGAGAGGTGCTTCACTGCCTGTAACACTTAAAGTTCTTGAATATGAAGTATTCCACTTTTGTCCTGTCAAGGTAAAGCATACCTTTTTGTGCTTAACTTGCCATCTTGAACATATTTTACAAAAATAAAAGATGGAATAAATGGAAGACCTAGCTGACTAAACATTTCATTGGTGCAGGAAGTTGTGACAAACGTCTCTTTTGCTCCAATTGGTCTGCTGGACATGATCAACAGTGGTGGTGCTATTGATCAGTATGAAGTCCTAACTTCTGAAAAGAAACCCTGTCACATTGATGACAGAAGCCAAACTCCGAGTGCAACAGTCTCGCTGAAGGTCAGGGGATGTGGCCGCTTTGGCATTTACATTACCCAAAGACCCCTGAAATGTTCAGTAGATGGTGCAGACTACGTCTTTAACTACAACAAAGAATCTGCGTTGCTGACTATGAATATCCCAGTTCCACAAGAAGAGATGTACAGATGGAATATCGAAATTCAGGTCTAAGTAGAGAGTTAATTGTTAGAAGAATCTATTGCAAGTGGCAGAAAGCTTTGTACTGTGGAGAATTTGGAATGTTTTAGATATAATGGAAGTGGGAGTGGGATTGAGTGAGTCGTCTCATCAGGATTCTAGTGTATCTGTAATAAAGCTATCAAGATAGTGTCGACTGTTGAATGTGAATACCATGTCGTTCAATGTGGTCCGTTCTATCCGTATCGTAGTCTTTTGATCTATATGTTTTGCATAGTCCATCGGCTTTTGGTTACTTTTTGTTCTTTCTGGATGTTTGTATCAATAGTATTATTTTTCGGTGTGAGGGTATAAAACAAATTGAAAATCATCAAATATTTATTGAAATATGATATGCGGATAATTTTTATGTCTATTTTGTCTTTTTCCTTTTTCATGTTTTACTTTATTTTGAAGAGACACAACCAGAAGCAACCTCCTACCCTTAATACGGACTTGAAATCCCGAAGGATTCTAAGTTTACCACATGACATATCATAAGTGTAAGGATCTGCATGTTAGGAGGTTAGAAATGCAGAAAAAGTGGAAGTGGAAAAGTTGCAAAGTACTAGCTAAGTTTACGGTCAGTGGTTCGTTCCACGAGTCGTAGATCAAGCTCGTGGATTGGCGGTTATAAAATTGAAAATCCTCCAAGTATTAAAGGGGTTTACGAGGGTCATTTACAGCTCGTGGAATGAGATAGGGACAATAGAAATGGTTCACGGATTTTTGCCCAGAGTTGAGGAAAAATTAAGGTTTCTAAAATTGAAATCACGAACAATAAGACGACCCATGATCCTGTATACAGACTGTGCTTTGGTTTCATGGATGGGGTGTTGGAGGATAAGAAAATCTATTAAGTGTGGGACAGATTGGTTTACAAGCCGTAGATTGAGTTCATAGATTTGTCGACTGAAAACTGTCTCTGAAGATTAGTAAAGGAGAACAGGACAACTCAAATCACGATTCGTGGTTGAGTCCACGGCCCATAATCGGAGTCGTGGATTTACTTGACAACTTTTATGAAGGGCATTTTTGTCCTTTCTGGGTATCCTAGGCTTAAAACTATATCGTTTTGAGGTTCCGTAAGCCTCATATAAGACCTAAAACCTCTTAGGACTTTACATTCACTTCATTCTCGATAAGGACCGAGGCTTTAGAAGGCATTAACGATGCTAAAAATGAGTTTTCAACTAGTTTTGGCTAGGGTGCCCTTCCAAGGGACCCTTCACGAGACGTGGAAGGGTCCACGAGCCATGAAGGGACCCTTGGCCATTTTCAAGGCTACTTGTCCTTGGAAGGTGGCTGCCAAGTGAAGTGTGCCCACCATGGAGCACATCATGGCTCGTGGTGAGCATCGCGAACCATGGTGTGGCTCGTGGAGGGCCACCTCACCTTCACAAAGCCTCGTCTCGACGTGGGGTAGGTTTATGAAGAGCTTTACAGACCGTGAAGCCTTCGGTGATGATGCCCAATGCATTTTTTGACTCGTTTTCATTAAGTTCTTCTTGGTAATTTGGCCTAATCCCTAGACTTTTTAGAACTTTCATGCATTCCTTTAAGTCCTAAACTTACCCCTATACTATTCCTAACACTTCATTTGTGTAAGACCCAGCCTTTGGAAGGCCTTAAAAAAGCAAGAATAGTGGTTTCCAGGAGTTTTTGGCTAAGGTATACTTTCAAAGAGCCTTTCACGGCCCATGAAAGGGTTCACTAGCCATGAAAGGGCCCCTGAAAGTGGCCTTAGCCATATTTCCCAGGAAATTAGCAGCTGCCATGACTAAGGGTGCCATCGTAGGCACCACCACGGCTCGTGGACCTCACCACGGACTGTGGTGTGGTCCGTGAAGGGGTCCTTAGCCTTTTTCCGACTGCCTCGCCTAAGGAGGAGTCTGTGAAGAGAAGTGTTTATGTGCCGCCAAAATACGACACTTTTGATGCTTTAGACTTGGAATTTTGTACATTTTCTAGCGATTTTTAGTATATTTGATTTGTATTTGTGTCGTTTTTACGGATTACCGAATTCGAGGTATTTTTATGAGTATTGTTGAGTTTTGTAGCTTTTTTTCCATGAATAAGACCACTTACTGGTTGTGGTTCGATCCACGAGCCGTAGTGGGTGTTCATGGATTGAAATCAAAGTTTAAAGCATTTTCTGAAGATGTTTTGATGATTAGTAGGATGGGTCGTGGATCATTCCACGACTCATGCTCTTGATCGTGGTTCGAGATACATAATTTTAGAAATTTGACAGGACAAAGAAGACCAGGACTCGTAGTTCAATCTATGAGCCATGGATGAGGTCTCATACATCCATCCTAGATTTCAGTAGTGCAGTCCACAATAACCTAACCATGAGCCATGTATTCTTTCACGGGTCGTACTTTGGCTCGTGGTTGGGTCCGGATCCAAGTTTTCCTTGTTAGTTTTGGATTTGATTTTTATCAATAGGGTTTTTATTTATTTCTGGACATGTAGACCGGTACAAAACATATTCTCTTGTTAGTTTTGAGTTTGTTCTTGGAGTTTGTAGAGAAACATACATGTCCTTATTTTCGGATTTTAGTGTTGCAATTCAAGTGGAGATTTTGGATTTTCATTCTTCATTTCTTCTTTGTAAGTGTTTAATTATGCAAACATCAATCATGATTTCGTCATCTATAATGAACATGAGTAGCTAAATCTACAACTAGGTTGTGGGAACTATGAAGAACTAACAAAGTAAAAATTGAATAATTTGTAATCTTTGGAAAGTGTGCATGCGTGTATTATTTATCTATTTGTTTTGATTAATTTTTACAGTTGCAAACATTAGAACTCGCCTTATTCTTACTTGCAAGACCAAGGGGGTAATGAATGGGAAAAAAAGGATAAATAATAGGATTTAATGTGATTACACTCATCTAATTAGCTTCAAAAGACCAATGGATAGCTAAACTAGGACCAAGGAGGTTAGTAATGCGATACCTATAGACGGACCAAGTTGCATGGTGAATTTCATTGATTTGCCAGACCAAAGACTTAGGCAAACATAACTTACTAGTATTGCATGCTATAATTAGAAAATGTTACAATTATGAGGTTATACTGCATTAGGAAATCACGGGGAATAAAATACCCAAGTTATTTTCTCTTACTAAATTCGTAATACATGCATCCTAATTGTGATTAGCATAGGTTTTAGTTATTGTTATTTTATCATAAAATCCCTTATCATGAACCAATCCTAGGGCTTGGATGCGATACAACGGATGGAAAATACGAAGGCAACCCAAACAAGCCTCTTAGCATATCGTTTGCACATCCTTGTATTGCGGACCACAAAATAAACATCAACACATAATTCTAAGGAAACAGGGGCTTTAGACTCACATTACGAGGATTGATAAGGGGAGGGAAAGTATGACTCAAGCTATGGGGAAGGACTTAGTAATTTCATCACTTTTCATCAACAGTAGCAACATCACATAACATCACATAGGGGGTAAGGACTGAATGACAAGTCTCCATAAAAGCTCAACATCTCATCAGAGGTACATATTATAGTATCATAGTATAGTATGATATCCAAGAACACCTCTAAAATTGAAACAACCCCAAAAAGTTTCCGAAAACGTGCCTCGAAATTGCCCTGAATCTTGTTTTTCATACATCTAAAAATTTGTTTGGAATTTCGAAAATCTGACTTCATATTCTTATTCAGGGGGTCCAAAAGGGTCTAACCTTGAATTTAAAGCAAAGGAATCAAATTTTGAAATTTTGCTTGTTGCAATTTCCTGTGGGCATCCGCGACCTCTCTGTGACGTGGAGAGGTGTTATTTTTGCGCTGTCTTTTCCTAGTTCGCCCAGATTTTTCTAAGTATTGGACCTAAGTTTTTTTCACCTATACTTAACCTTATTTCACCCTCATATCACCCAAAACATTCCCCAAACACTAAGACTCATTTCTATCCCTAAATTCAAGTCTCAAACTCAAGAGCAATCTCAAGGATTTCTTCAAGGATCTCACCCAAGATTCAAATCTCTATTAAAGTTTTCTTCAAGAACTACACAAAAGCTAAGGTATGTGGTGCTGAACCATTGGGTCCTTCCACCCATGGTGCCTAAATCTTATTTTTACTAATAATTCATGATTAAAGTTGATTTTACTTGTGGGTATTATATATTGAGAAATTTATTGCATAGTGATTTATATTCATGAAAGTATGGTTGTTTTAGCATGTTTTGAACTCTAAATCTTGGATCTAGTTTTGGATTTGATGAGGGATTTTGATGTGAATGTCTTGGGGGTGTTGCAAGGTGTTGATTAAAGGTTTTACCTCTGATTTCCCTGCATGATTACATCTCTAAATTGCATGCTCTTTTAACCCCATTACACACCCGCCAAGTGTTTAATAAAATATCCAGTTATGATTTCTTAAGGAATTGAAGGTTTAAAGCATGAGATATGATATGTATGGCATTATAATGATGAAATGAGCTTATGCACATAATTATTCCTACATGAGGTATTGCATTAGAGCTTATAATGAATCTTATATTAAGTGTTTCATAGACCATGCCCGATCGGGGGGACAAGAGCCCGGGTAACCTAGAATGAGGGTTAATGCTCATCTCCACCAGGGTGATGGTGTGACATCATCACCAACCTAGAATAAGGGTTAATACCCATCTCCACCTAGGTGATGGAGTGGCAACATCACCAACCTAAAATGAGGGTTAATACTCAACTCCACTTAGGTGATAGGGTGGCAACATCACCAACCTACCAAGGGGTTCGTACCTTGTAAAGCTAGCTTGGTCTTCTCTTCACATATGATATTCTATATAAGCATGGATTATCTAAGCATGTTTTACTTATGCATTAATCATACATAACATATTGCTATATCATGCCTATTTCCTATTATTGTGCATGTTGATTATGAAGCTTGTCTCTTGTTGCATTGCATCCCACATACTTAGTACATTTAAACGTACTAACGCATACTTTTGCCTACAATATATCACCATGTAGGAACCAGTACCTAAGTTGATCATCCTCTTCCACGTGGCTAGACGGTGTTATTCCAAGCATGTTGGTGAGTCCTCCATTTCGGGGACTTTGGTTTATGTTTTCCTCTTATGTATGTATTGAGACACTATCTTATGTTCTATTTGACTATGAGGGTGAGCCCGGTTACTTTATCTTGGCCCCCCGCTCTCTCTATGTATTTAGAGGTGTTTGTTGGACGTGTTGTGTATTTATGTATGAGCTTTGACTCTTGACTCTTGATTATGGCATTTATGCAAGCTTTCCCTTAATCCTATTGTCCCTATTTTCAATCTATATGTTTTTTATGCTTCCGCGACCAAGGATGTGTAATGACAAGTTAAGAGGATTATTTGGGGTACCTTCGGCTTCTCCATTCTCCGTGTCACGTCTAGGCCCCTAGGCTTGGATCATGACAAACTTGGTATCTGAGTACTAGGTTGATAGATCCTCGAAGTCCAACACACTGCGCTTATTAGAGTCCTATTCATGGTTGTAAAGTGCGCCATGACTTTGAATAGGAGGCAATGAGGCATTTTAGGAAATGTTTCCCTTCTTTATGTCCTAAGTCATGCTATATAGTTGTGATAAGTATTAACCCCTAATGATGGTTCTTTGCTATGCTAGATCATGCCGAATACTAGGGGAAGAAGGGCCCAAACTTCCGAGGAGCAACCAGCCAATGGTGAGCTCCGGGATGCTCTTACTATGCTTGCCCAAGTAGTGGTCAACCAAGTCCAACAAGGGGCCCAAGACCCTCATGCTACTACCCCAGAAGCTAGGATAAGGGACTTCATGAGGATGAATCCTCCGGTTTTCCATGGGTGAAAGGTGGATTTGACGATCCACAAGAGTTTATTGATGGAGTCTACAAAATCTTATCAATCATGGTTGTTGGGACAAATGAGAATGCGGAGTTGGCGGTGTACCAACTCAAGGGGGTGGACCAAATTTGGTTTGATCAATGGAAAGGTGAGAAAGGTAATGGCTATGTGGTACTTTGGAAGGAATTCAAATTGGCCTTCCTTAATTGGTTCTTCCCTCTTGAGCTTAGGGAAGCAAACTTGGGTGAATTTATGAACTTGAAATAAGGTGGTATGAGTGTAAGGGAGTATGCCCTCAAATTCAATCAACTTTCAAAGTATGCTCCTTATTTGGTGGCCGACCCTGGGTCAAGGATGAATAAGTTTGTTATGGGGGTCTCCGATTTGGTAAGTGAAGAGTGTCGGTCCGCCTTGCTCATTAGTGATATGGACTTGTCTCGATTAATGACATATGCCAAGCAAATGGAAGAAGAAAAGTTGAGAAAGAGGAGGGGCCATGAGGCCAAAAGATCTCGTATTGGAGGCAAGCTCCATAGGGGTGGTCGATTCCCAAGGCCAAGGGCCTCCTCATACTACAAATAGATGGTTTGCCAATGACTTCCCTAAGCCTCAAGGTATTGGTGGTATGGCTCCTATTGATATGTGTACAACATGTGGGAAGAGTCATAAGGGCCCATGTTTGAAAGGTTCGAATTCATGTTTTGAATGTGGGGAGCTTAGTCACAAGAAAGTAGATTGTTCTAGAAACCGCGGCAAGGTTCGGGGAGCAAATGTGGTTCCATTGGATAGAGGTGGTCCTCAAGGTGGTTCCCCAAAGCACAATCGATTCTATGCTCTACATGGAAGGCAAGGGGTTGGTGAGGTCACCGATGTTGTTATCGGTATGTTGAAAATCTTTGATCTTGACGTATATGCTTTGATTGATCCGGGTGCTACCCTTTCCTTTGTTACCCCTTTTGTTGCTAAAAAGTTTCATGTTGAGTCGGAGTTATTGCATGAGTCATATGAGGTGTCTACTCCTATTGGTGCATCTATTGTTTCTAGGAGGTGTATAGAAGTTGTCCGATTTACATCTTGCATAAAATCTTACCTTGTGATCTTGTTGAATTAGATATGGTTGATTTTGATGTTATTCTTGTGATGGATTGGTTGCATGCCTGCTATGCTTCTATTGATTGTAGAACCTGTAGGGTCAAGTTTCAATTCTCAAATGAATCCATTCTTGAGTGGTAAAGTCATGATGTGGTAGTGAGGGGTAGGTTCATCTCATGCATTAAAGCCCATAGGTTGATTTCCAAGGGATATTTGTATCATCTTGTGAGGGTTAAAGATGTGGAGTCCAAGGTTCCTTCCATCGAGTCAGCTTCAGTTGTGAATGAGTTTCTTGATGTTTTTCCAAATGACTTTCCCGGTGTCCCTCCCGAAAGAGAGATAGATTTTGACATAGATCTTCTTCCCGACACCCAACCTATCTCCATTACCCTTTTACCGTATGGCCCTGGCGGAGTTAAAGGAGTTAAAGGAGCAATTGAAAGATTTGTTGGACAAAGGATTTATTAAACCTAGCCAATCACCTTGAGGTGCACCGGTGTTGTTTGTAAAGAAGATAGATGGGTCACTTGGAATGTGTGTTGACTACTGGCAACTCAATAGGGTCACTATAAAGAATAGATATCCTCTTCCAAGGATTGATGACTTGTTTGACCAATTGCAAGGGGCTAGCATTTTCTCTAAGATTGATCTCGTTCCGGATACCATCATGTAAGGGTGAGGGAGTTTGATATTCCAAAGACGGCCTTCCGGACTAGGTATAGGTATTATTAATTTGTGGTGATATCTTTTGGATTGACTAATGCGCCGGCCATCTTCATGGACCTAATGAATAAGATCTTCAAGCCCTATCTTGAGTCCCTTTTTTTGTGGTCTTCATTGACAATAGTTTGATTTATTCATATAGTAGGGAAGAGCATATGTGCCATTTGAGGGTCATTTGCAAAGATTGGGGGAGGAGACGTTGTATGGTAAATAAGACAAGTGTAAATTTTGGTTGAAGGAGGTTGCATTTTTGGGTCATATAGTGTCGGGGATGGTATAAAAGTGGATCCTAATAAGACCGATGTGATTAGGAATTGGCCTAGACCATTGACCCCGTCGAAGATATTACGAGTTTCTTGGGCCTTGCGGGTTACTATAGAAGGTTTGTGAATGGGTTCTCCTCCATTGCTTCTCCTATGACAAAATTGACTCAAAAGAAGGTTAAGTTTGTGTGGACCAATTAATGTGAGAAAAGCTTCTAAACATTGAAAGATAGA
The DNA here is from genome assembly GCA_025774065.1 of Solanum ossicruentum. Lineage (NCBI taxonomy): Eukaryota > Viridiplantae > Streptophyta > Magnoliopsida > Solanales > Solanaceae > Solanum > Solanum ossicruentum. The sequence goes on along the minus strand of JAOTQR010000069.1, from coordinate 9,166,921 downwards.
CTTGTCTCTACTCCTTTATTGTCCCTACCGGATGGGCTTGAGGGTTTTGTTGTGTATTGTGATGCTTCCCGGGTAAGTTTATGTTGTGTTTTGTTGCAAGATGATAAGGTCATAGCCTATAACCAAGGGGTTTATACCTTGTAAAGCTAGCTTGGTCTCATCTTCACATATGATATTCTATATGAGCACGGATTACCTAAGCATATTTTACTTATATATTAATCATACCTGACATATTACTATATCATGCCAATTGCCTATTGTTATGCATGTTGATTATGAAGCTCTCTCTTGTTGCATTGCATCCCACATACTTAGTACATTCAAACGTACTAGCACATACACTTGTCTACATGAGATCACCATGTAGGAACTGATTCCTAAATTGATCATCCTCCTCCATGTGGCTAGACGGTGCTATTCCAAGCTTGTTGGTGAGTCCTCCATTTCATGGACTTTGGTTTATGTTTTCCTCTTATCTATGTATTGAGACACTATCTTAAGTTCTATTTGACTATGAGGGTGAGCCCGGTTACTTTGTCTTGGCCCTCGCTCTAATATATGTATTTAGAGGTGTTTGTTGGACAAGTTTTGTATTTATGTATGAGCTTTGACTCTTGACTCTTGATTATGGCATTTCTGCAAGCTTTCCCCTAGTCTTATTGTCCCTATTCTCAATATTTTTTTTATGCTTTCGTGACCAAGGATGAGTAATGACAAGTTAAGAGGCTTGTTTGGGGTACCTTCGGGTTTCCCATACGCCGTGTCACGTCTAGGCCCTAGGCTTGGGTCTTGACAAAAATATTCGTAGGACGGGGGCCAATATATGTCCAAGACTGACCCTCAATCTAGAAAGTAAAGTGAAATAGAGTCTCAACATAAGAAAGATATAAATTGGATATTGTCCCCGAATTGGATGACTCACAACTACAAATGATCTTCTCGAACCCAGCTAGCCACGTGGAGGATATCAAGGAGCGTCAGTCCCTATATGGTGAAATCATGTAGGCAAAAAGTATGCATTAATACTTTGAATGTACTATTATGTGGGATGCAAAGCAATGATAGATAATAAGAGTCATATATAAGATGCATACAATGATAGATAATAAGAGTTTATATAAGATGCATACTCGTATACAATAGAATATAAGCTAAATATGCCATGCATGTGTATGCTTGAATTAAAACTTGCATGAAACATAACTTCATTATATCATACATGCGTGAGAGAAAACCACTTTAACTTTAGAAACAATGAGTTATATAAGCTTTAAGACACCCTTGGACATGACATAAGAGAACCATCATAATCATTATAGAAGGACAACATAGGACCATACGAAGAACATGAATATGTGTGAGATCAACCTTTAATCGACATAAACCATGTGAGCTAAACCATGGAGTTTCGATGTTTCCCTACACTGGAAGCAAAGGGGAAGTCACTTGCCAAGGCAACCTCCTAAGATTCCTAAGTGGATCCTCTAAAGCGAGCTATTAAGTAAACTCTAATAATTATTGGTATAGAAGTCGACCTCTACTACTGATGACCCTATTTCCTAAAGTGGCACGTAGTTATGGGACGATGGGTTCTACTAATGGTTTCATACCCTAGCTATGGTGAGTATTTGTATTTATCCCATAGTCCACTCAGTGCTAAGTGTGACTCTCACAAAATGATCATAGACATAAACCATAGAATCATCCAGTATGCATAGGTATTCTACTAACCCATCCTAGAAAACCTTTGAACATAGATCATCATCATAAGGATAGCTTCTGAATCTTGTCTATGCCGCTATTATATGCCTATCATCATCTCATAAGCTTTATAGGTGGAGGAATCTTACCTCAATCATCAATTCATTGTTGACTTCAAATAGACTAGTCCCATTGAACATACAAACATCGGTATAATCATGACATGCATAATCCTGTATACGATAACATCTTGGAGAGGGATTTATGATAATGCATGGCTTTCTAGAAATTCAATGCATTTCAAAACATACTTGATAAGCTCATCATTCATAATATTCATGAACTTTCATACGTATAGTAAAACATTTCCATCATACACAAGAAACTTCATTGTTACACCCTCATTATAAGAAATCATTCATCATTAGAAACTCAATGTGATACTTGGGTGGGCTCATGCATGTAGACTTTAAATCATGTAACTAAAGCGGACTATGCATCAATTTAATGAAAATCATCAATTTTAATTATTCTTACACAACCTACCACAATCCTACATATCATCTTTCAACATTAGACATAGAATCATACAATTTATCTCAAAAAACCATCAAGTTCATCATAACATCATAGTGTCATAACTTCCATAACTTGAAACCTCAAAAAATAGATCATAGGAGAAAAATCTTAAAATCACTTCTTGTAATTTCATGTAATAGATGGAGAATCTTAACATATTCCATGCTTAATAGAAGTAATAGGAAGTACCCATAGGGAATTAATCATTAAAACTTGAGAATTTATAAGAATAGGTTTTGGGACTCCATGGGTGAAGGAACCCATGGATGAAGATCCACATACCTTTTATACCTTGAATGTTGAAGAAGAATACTTGGAGAACTTTAAGAATCCCTTTTTGAAGCTTTTTTTGCAATGGCGATGACTTGATCCCCTAGAAATTTGAGAGAACTTTGATGGAGAAATTTGGATATATTTTGGGAGGCTTCGAGAGGAATTTAAGGGAGTTTGAGAGGGCTAAGAATATGGGAATTTGGTTTAGAAAGGTATATTTGGGATAAATTAGTCAAAATCCCTTCTTGAAAAATTAAAAACATCATCAAAAGGGCACAAAAATGACATTTTAATGTGTCTCGACGGTCAAATCAATGGTCCAGGGGTCCCATCATTGAACCATTGAGCGGTACGCCAAATGGGACCTTCAGACCATCTTTTTTTGATAGGTTTTAAAACTTTTCAGACTGCTTTAGTGATCAATTTAGTCGTATGCCAGATGCATTGGTGGTCAAATGGACCGTCGCCCCTTTTGACAACCTAGACAGACTTCAGTAAAATGGTCATAATATTTAAATTCAAACTTGGAATAAGGTGACATCAGATGCATTGGAAAACAAATTCAAAGATATATATTTTATTAGGTAGTGTATCACCTATGTCATTACGTTCAAAGAGATATGACCCTTATACGAATTCATATAGAAACTTAGCCGATTGGAATCCTTTGATCTTGGCTCAATATAAGAGATACCCTACGACTCCAAATGACATGTAATCAATTTTAAATACCTAGAAATTGATTCCACCATATTAAAAGTCATTAGCTTGAGCCTATACAAATACGAGAAATGACTCTGGTCCTAGGTTAAGATTTTGGTCGTTACAATATCTCCCCCTTGGGAACATTCGTCCTTGAATGTCAATAAAGTTATAATAAATAGAGTGGAGCAACATCTATCAACTTCTTATGATTACAATAATGCAAATCACACATTGTTTTCATGCAACTTTAAAAGTCTCTAATATGAACATCATTTTTTAAAAGCATGGGTGGCACATTTTCATAATTGTACATGAAACTTCAATCAACTTACTCCATGTGCATGCATGCATGATAAGTAATATGTCAAGATTAAAATAAATGATGCATGAGAATGAAAATGAACTACCATTGTTGCCAATATGCCAATACAACCATTTACCAAAACATCAACTATTGCACCATAACTTATGAAATCATTTAGTACAAACTATCACCGTATTCAAGGAAACATATACTTATCGAGCATAGCATTACAAGCTCGTTCTCTTCCCTTCCTAGAAGTCACTGGGCAATCCCCTCTCTTATTCCGTAACTCACCACCCTGAAAACAATCTTCTTGACCCGCCAAGCACTCTCCTAGGTACATCTCACCACACTTGTCACAAATGGGACATGGATTTCTTTCATTCTTATTCCTAGGCTCCAAAGCCTTAGTAAATGACGATCCACCATCATCAAAATGATCTCTCTTAGACTCTCTTGCTTTCTTCCTTATCTTCTCACCTTTGATTTGCTTTACGTAAGTCACGAGTCTTGAGATATACATTTCCTTTACTAGCATAGCGGTCCGACACTCTTAGACAAGCAAGTCAGATAATCTCAACATAAATTTGCTCATTCTTGTTAAGGGTTAGCCACCAATGATGGGGCATATGCCACGACCCGGACCTAGAACCTAGACATGACACAACGAATGACGAACCCGAAGGGACCCCAAACAAGCCTCTTAGCATATCATTATACATCATTGGTCGTGTAAGCAATTATACAACAACAAGATAGTAAAATAGGGATAAATGGGACTAAGGGAATTCTTTGATATCATAAATCATGAGGATTCAATCTCATAGCATAGAAACATCATATTATTCCAACAACACCTCTAAACATAGATAGGAGCGGGGGCCACGACATTTTTTGGGCTGACCCTCATAATGTCAAATATGAACATAAAGAAACTTTAGAAGTAACAAGAGAAAGTAGATAGCGTCCTTGTACTGGAGGACTCACCAAGCTTATCTTCAAGATGCCAAACTAGCCACGTGGAGGAGAATAGTCAAATAGAGCTCCGGTCCCTACACGGTACCATTATGTAGGCATAGAGTATGCATTAGCACATTTGAATGTACTAAGTATGTAGGATGCAATGTAACAAGAGATAGAAAACATAGTCAAAATGCATAATGATGAGCAATTATAGCATAATAACAATATGAAATGTAAAATCAATACTTAAATTAAAACATGCTTTGCAAATCATTCACCTTACATAGAACATAAAAAACACACACACACACACACACATACACACACACACACACATACATATATATATATATATATATATATATATATATATATATATATATAATTGTGGGAAGAAATATCAATTGATATAAAGTAAGACCAAGCGACCTACAACATGGAATTCCGATGTTAATCCTACACCGGAAGAAAAGAGGAAGTTGCTTGCCAAGGTGATCCTCTTAATGACTAAGTGGATCCAATTAAGCTTTATGTGAACCGAGTACTCGCTTCTAGTTCTTGGACTCGGGTACTAGCCTCAAGCCTAGACTCGGGTACTCACCTCAAGCCCTCATATTTAGGGTACTCGCCTCTAATCTCTTCACCTACGGTGGCATGTTGTTTTGGGACTTTGGGACTCGCCTCTAGTCCACTTGATGCTAAGTCTATCCCACGGAATATATAAGATAATCATACTTTAATAATTTGCAACAAACATAATGACAAGGCATGAGTAGCTCTTAACATCAGTGACCTCAAATGGTGAGCCTAATCAGTGTCATAGATAAGAATGGGTCATCATCAACATTATCATTACATTAGCATCAAAATCAAAGGCTCACAAAAAGTAAAAACTTCGAAAAAAGGTCTTAATCTGGCCCTAAAACATCATCAATATTTTCATGACTTAAACACATCTTTAGAAAGCCCAAAATCATCATAAAGTCTCTTGACTCATAAATCAACTAATAGTTCATCAAAACTTTAAGAATCCTAAAAAAGACATTTTATTAAACAGTTGGCGGGTGTGCAATGCTAGTACAAAACCATGCAATTCAAGAGGGAAATCATGCAAGTAAATTCAACATAAAATCACCCACCAACACTTGGTAATACCTTCATGAAATATATATCAAAACCCTTCATCAAATCTCAAAGTAGATCAAAGATTCATAGCTTAAAACATGCTCAAACAGTCACACTTTTAAGAAACCCTAATATAGTTTATAGGCAAATTCTTAATAAGTAAGATCCATGAGTAAGTCAACTTAGAAACCTGTAATTTATGTCAAAAAGAGGATTTGGCACTATAGGTGAAAGGACACTATGGTTGAAATCCACATACCGTGACTTTGGAGATTTCCTTGATGAAGTCTTGAATGGAGACTTAAGTTTGAATGAAATCCTTAGATTCAAAAAGAGATTGGGACACTTGAATCTATGTAGGACATGGGGCGTGACTTGGTTTCCTTGAATTCCAACAAGACTTCTCGAAAACCTTGAGAATGATGGAGAAATTGATGAAGATTAGAGAGGAATTTGAGAGGTTTTTGGTTAGTTTTTAGGGATCAAAATAGATTAACAATAAGGGATTTTTGTGAATATAGGTATGGGGTTATTATCCAACTGCCCTAGAGTAAAATAGAGCAATTTCAAAAATTTTTGAACTAGTCCGCGCCAGGTTCGCATCGCGGACTAGTCACGGACAACTATTGTTTTTGTAAATTCTCCAAAAAATTATTTTCTTGGCACGGATGAAGTATACCTTATAGGTACTCATTGTCCCACACAATATTTCCCTCTAAACAAGAATATGAAGTCTGATTTAGAAAATTCTGCACTGATTTTGAGATATTGAAAAATAAAAAGCATCATAAGGTGCCAAGCTACGAGAAGGGGTGTTTAAATATTCCCAATTTGAAATATAAGGAAATTACAATTATAGGGAATCCCTAAGAAAACTTGGGGCGTTGCAGTGTACTTGGAGAGTTGAGTGAACTTGAGGAAATACTCCTTCACACTCATATTTCCTTGCTTAACATTGATAAATTCTTGTATCTTGGCTTCCCTCAACTCCAAGAGAAAGAAATGGTCTAGAAATGCATCCTTGAACTCTTCCCACGAAATGGGTTCCATATCATCATTCCTCTCACTCTTCTACTGTTGAGTATGCCATATTTAAGCAATCCCTTTTAATTGGAATATTGCTAACTCCGCCTTTTCCTCCGAAGTCAAACCCATTACAGCCAAGACCTTGTGTACCTCATCCACAAACTCTTGAGCATCCTCCTCCACCTTTGAACCATGAAACTTGAGAGGGTTCATCCTAGAGAAATCCTTTTCCCTTGATGTCGGGGTGGAAGCATTCAGAGCATTAGCACCTTGGTTGATTTGATTGGTTAATACTTGTTCCATCATGGTGAAAGCGGCCCTATATTCCGCATGAGAAATGTTCTCCTCTTATTGCATGGGGAGGGCTTGATCTTTGGCACTTCCCCTTTGCAAATGTGCTCTTCTTGGCAGCATTTTTCAAGAAATGGCAAAGAGGGCATCATTAGTGAGAGGAATAACCTTAGGTACTTCTAATGGCATGATATTAATTATAATGAATGGAATCATTTCCTAAAATACCTCATAGCCTCCTACTAATAGATGTAGTGCGCTTCACACCCATGAATAAGACTCTACTTGACGTGGTATGTTGGATTTTTGAGGACCATTTATAAATCTAGTGCTCTGACACCAATCTTGTCATGACCCAAGCCTAGGGTTTAGATGTGACAAGACGAATAGAAAACCCGAAGGAAACTCAAACAAGTCTCTTAGCATATCGTTTACACATCCTTGGTTGCGAAATATAAACAAACCTCAACACATAATTTTAAGGGAATAGGGGCTTTAGACTCATGTTACAGGATGAATAAATGAATAAGATTCGCATGAATCACATAGCAAGTAAGCACTAAGGAGGGGGGGGGGGGTAAGTATGACTCAAGCTATGGGGAAGTAGGGACTCAGGAATTTCATCACTTTTCATCAGCAATAGCAATATCACATAGGGTATGTCGCGCCTCATTTTTTACTCATGAAAAAAATGAGAATCTGGATGACATCGTGGCATAACTCTTTTGGGATTTGAGAGAAGAGTGGACACCTAATATTTTTGAGGTGCATTAGGACACCATTCTAATCTAAACTAATCGAAAAGTCAAAGCTACTAGAGATCGGGTAAAGGATTAAATTACCTCGAAGGGAAGGTGTTAGGCACACTTCGAGATCCACAAATGTGGGTCCCCAGATCGTATCTCGCATTTATATGGGGGTTCAAAAACAAGTTGGGTCTCAATTTTGAAGAAAATGTCCTAACTCTAAGTGATAAGAAAATAAAATTGAAACAAGTAAATATAGAAAGAATAAAATAATTTAAAGGACTAATCTACCCCAAATAATTAAAAATAAACAAATGAAGAAGTACTATACTAAGTGAGGTTTAATTCCATTCAGATTAGTTTCTCGACTTTTATATTCGGAAGACAAAAGTAGATTTTGTCGCTTTTATCTCACTTGGCTTATTTAAGCCGAAGGGTAAAACCAAGGTTTGTCCTATTAAGCTCGAGTTTGGATCATCACATTGGAGGCTCCTATTTACCCCTATCCTCCTAAGTTGATTTTATTATTAACCTAAAGGCATATTAAAGAAACTGTAAAATACTAACGATTCCTAAAATACCTATTGTCCCTCCTAATGTCCAAGAGGCATTGGACTTTCTAGTTTGGCGGTTCTAGACTAAACGAGAATGTAGGTCTCCTATTAACTCGCAGCAAACAAAACAGAAAAGACGAGCATTTAGCAAGTAAAATCTCAAGTATGCCTCTCAAACAAACATGCTTCAATGACATAAATAGGGAAAAAGTCGTGACATGCTAAGTGTGTGTACTACAAATCAATATTCAAAGGCATTGTTTATCAAAGAAGAGAACTTTTTTTAAACTTAGTTAATGAAAACTATTTTTATTCCTTTTTTTGGAAATATTTATTCAAGACGTATAGACATGATTTCTAAGTGAAACACTTGCTTAAAAAAAAAATCTTAAGTATAGTTTCTAAACCAATAATATTGAGAGAAATATTTAAACCTAAAAGCATGATTTCTAAAACACATATAGTTGAGAAGATATTTAAACCTAAAAACATGATTTCTAGAACACATAATGTTTAGAAGAATATTTAAACCTACAAACATGAATCCTAGAATACATAATATTGAGAAAAATATTTAAACTTACAAGCATGAGTACTACAACACATAATGTTGAGAAAAATATTTAAACCTAAAAGCATGATTTCTAGAACACATAATATTGGGAAAAATATTTAAACCAAAAAGCATGAATTCTACAACACATAATGTTAAGAAAAATATTTAAACCTAAAAGCATGATTCTAGAACACATAATGTTGAGAAAATATTTAAACCTAAAAGCATGATTTCTAGAACACATGATGTTGAGAAAATATTTAAACCTAAGAGCATGATATTAAAATATGATCAAAACTTTTAACATGAAACAAAACTTGTAAAGAAAACTCATATGCATGATTTCTAATGTATGTTATTCAGAGCATTTGTGAGACCTATAGGCATGATATCTAAAAAAGAACTAAATTTCAACATGTCTAAAACAAAGAAAAATAAGATTTATCAAACATGCTATTCACATCTAAGCCATTTGTGCGTATAACTTATTTTAAAAAACAAATACTAAATCCTAATTTAGATTGCCTATAATTGTTGTCTAATTGTCCTATGCTTTCAAACAAGTAAACCAAGACAAACACAGAAAAAGAAGAAATAAACTAAAAAAAGGAAAACAGTTAGCATATAATAGAATCCCCAGTAGAGTCATCATTCTGTAGTGGCCCATTTTTTCTCGCGAAGAAACGAAAATTTGTTGATATCATGGCATAACTCGTTTTGCTATGTTGAAAGTAATTTGAAGAGTCGCCACCTAATGTTTTAAGATGCATTAGGATACCATTCTATCTAAAATTAGCTCTAAGCCCAAGGTCACAAGAGAATGGGTAAGGGTTCAAGTTACTTCGAAGGGAAGGTGTTAGGCACCTTTCAGGTCCACAAATGCGGGTTTCGGTCATATGTTGCATTTTATATGGGTGTCACGACCCAAGCTAGTGTCTAGACATGACACAACGAATGAAAAATCCGAAGGCAACCCAAACAAGCCTCTTTAGTGTATCATTTGCACATCCTTGGCTGCGAAAGTATAGTTAAACATCAAGCAAGTAACAAATAATTCAAAGGGAAGCGAGACTTTGGAATCACACTATGAGGATGTTATAGGGAAGAGACTTTGCATGAATCACATAAAAAATAAGGTCAAGGGGCAAGTAAGTATGACTCACTTTATAGGACAATAGGGGACTTGGGACTTCCACCACATCATCAATAAATATCAACACATAGAAGGGGATAAGGACAAAGGGAAGTCTTCCATAATTACATAAACCATAATAGGATTCAAGAACACGACACATATCCATATCCAACACACCTCTACCATGAGTGGAACGGGGGCCAAGACATCTCCCAGGCTCACCCTACAAAAGTAAATATCCATAAATAATAAGTCTTCGCAAAAGCAAGAAAGGAAGTGGATGTTATCACGAAAGTGGAGGATTCACCAATAGCAAGCTTCAATCACACCATCTAGCCACGTGAAGGAGGAGGACGAATAGGAGCTCCGATCCCTACATGGTTAAATCATGTAGGTAAAAAGTATGTGTTAGTACTTGGAATGTACTAAGTATGCGGGGTGCAATGCAATAAGAAAACATAGTCCATATTTAAACAATATGTATAATCAAAGCCAACATATATAAGCCCAATATGAAATGAATGCTCAATGCCTTTGTCAAAACATGGATGAGGATAGTCAAATCGCAAAACATATCATGTATAGATTAGAAAGGACCATAATCGATAAATAAGACCAAGCGAGCTACTACTTGGAATCCTAATGTTCACTCTATACTGAATAAAAGAGTGATCTACTTTTGCAAGGTAGAACATCCTCTCACCTTACGATAGAGCCTTTTCGAAGAGTGTTACAAATATCCCTACCTTATGACATGTCCTTTTTGGTAGGTAATATAAGATGTCCTTACCTTATGACATGGCCTTTTAGGTAGGAGTTATGAATTATTATACTATACAGCATGACCGTTTTGGTAGGTATTATTTCTTTATGATACAATCTTTTTCGCAGGAGTTACGAGATGTCCATACCTTATGATATAATCTTTTCGGTAGGATTTATAAAATGTCCTATGGTGGCACATAGGTAAGGGACCATGACTACCAACCATGGTCCTCTTGGTGCTAGGTCAATAATCCCAAGGAATATTCAATTCATATACATAGTCATACCATACAAAGCTTCATAATTCATAGCAGTATCATAAGAGTAGCTCATCAAACCATTACATCATAATATCAAAGAAAAGGGCTCTATATTATTTATAGCATCCCACACATTCTCATGAGCTCATAGAATGCATAATAGCCCTTCAACATATACAATATTTATATGTCACATGTCGTACAATAGAACTTTCGTCAACATAATAGCCCTTCAACATATACAATATTTATATGTCACATGTCGTACAATAGAACTTTCGTCAACATAGGATCTTGTCAAATACTTTAGTCAAAACATGGTGGGTAATATATACATAAGCTTGAAATCATGCAATTTAAGAGTATAGAGCATGAGAGGAGTAAAATAAATTCATTTTAAAGTCATTCAAATCAACCCATTGATATTATAGTAAAATCCTCATTATGAGTGTCATGAAATCCAACAAAACCCCACAAGTTCTTTCATAGATTTTCATAGCATCATAGAGTATATAACATTAGTATCATAAAATTCATCACAATATCAAACCCCAATGGTATTTAAGCATAGTCAAATCAATACTTGAAGAATTCAAAATTAAATCATGTGTATAATGCATAATAAGAATTACCCATAGAGTATTCAACCTTAAAATCATGAAATTTGATAAAGAGAGAAGAATTGACTTCATGGGTGGAAGAATCCTCATGAATGAAGCCCACATACTTTTAACTTGAGACTTTCTTGAAGGAAAATTGGAGGAAGACTTGGGGCTTCACTTGAGTCCTTGAGATCCAAAGCAAGTTCTTGAAAAGCTTGAGACTGAATGGAAGATTTTTGAAAGGATTTTGGAGAGGATTAGGGCTAGAAATGGCTTACAAGAGTGTGTGTGAGTAAGATGAGTTGAAACCCTAGTTTGGGAAAGTATAAATATCATCTAAAGTTCATAAAGTGATGTTTAAAAGTTTTTTGTTAGCAAAATCAATGGTCCATAGGTCCCATCACCGAACCATTCAACGGTACGCCAAATTGGACCTTTAGATCGCCCTTTCGGATAGTTTTTCAAACTTTTTAGAGTGATTCAACGATGCACCGAATGCATTAGGTAGTCAAACTGATCATCCCCCTTTTTGACTGCCAAGACAGGCTTCAATAAATGATCATAACTTTTTACTCCAAACTCAAAATATAGTGAAATTAGATGCTTGGAAAGCTAATTTAAATACTTACAATTTGGTAGGTAGTGGGTCACTGAATTCATTATATTTTAAGAGATATGACCCTTTGAAATTGACATTTAGATGAATTCACACTAAAACTTAGCCGATTGGAATCCTTTGGTCTTGGCTCGATGTAGAAGATGTCCTATGACCCCAAACCACATGTAATCATCTTTGAATACCTAGAAATTCATCTCATCACATTAGAAGTTACCAATTTGAGCCTATATGTATACGAGAAATGACTCAGATCTTAGCTTAAGATCTAGGGCGTTACAATGGGGGTTTACAAATAGGATCTCTTATTTTAAGAAAGTTATCCTAATTAATTCTAAGTGATAAAATAAAATAGAAATTAAACAAACAAATTAAAGCAATTAAATAACTTTCTACCCCAAACATTTAAAGAAACACATTTTTAAAAAATATTAAAAGACTATGCAATTTATTTTACACTCAGATCAGTACTAGGCTTTTTATTTCCGGAAGACAAATAAATTTTTGTCATTTATAGCTCACATGACTAGTTTAAGCCTAAGGACAAAAACCAAGGTTTTGCCCTATTGAAGCTCAAGTTAAGTCATCCTTTCCGAGGGTCCTATATACCCCTACCCCTACTAAGTTGATTTTTATTAACATAAAGCGTGCTAAAAGAAAATGTAAAACACTAACGATTCCTAAAGTGCCTATCGTTCCCCCTAATATCCAAGAGGCATTAGACTTTTCTAATTTTGGTAGGCCTAGACTTAAAGTAAAATATAGGGATCCTATTTGACTCGCATCACAATAACACGAAGGATGAGAAGCAAAGTCTCAAATATGCCTCTAAAACAAAATCAAACATTCTTCAAACACAAAACAAGTAGTATAAACATTTTAAGTTTACTAAGTGTGTGCATTACATAACAACATTAAAACTGAATAGAAGATTTTGATTCTAAAAGGTATCATACTTATTAAGATATATTTTGAAATAATGGTTTTTAAAATATTTTAGAGAGAAAAAAAAAATCTTTAAAAAGGGATTTGATTAAAAAAAGATAAAATCCTATAGGCATGATTTCTAAATACATGAAACCATTGAATGTCCTAAAGGCAGGATGTCTAACATGAGAAAATAATGAATATCCTTAAAGTATGATGAAAAATAATACTAAAAATCCTAAACTATGATTTCTACTGATAATATTGCAAGAAATTATTAATTAAATCCTATAAACATGACTTCTAAACACATAATAGGTGGAAAATATTAGATAACCTAAAAAGCATGATTTCTATCATATGAAAAATATTCAATATCTTAAGGTATGATTTCTAACATATAAAAAATATGAATTCCTAAAGGCATGATTTCTATTGCAAAACATTATCTCAACATACTTTGAAACAAAATCGAATAGGCACAATTACTATTGCAAGACATTATTCAAAAATCCTATAGGCGTGATTTCTATTACAAGACATTATTTAAACATACTTCAAAACAAAATTCTATAAGCATGATTTCTATTGCAACAATATTATTTAAATATACTTTAAAATAAAATCCTATAAGCATAACTTCTATTGCAATTATATTATTTAAACATACTTTATAGCAAAAATCCTATAGACATGATTTCTAAACAAAACATTAAATGTCCTAAAGGCATAATATCTAGATATGTTTTAAATAAAATTATCAAAGTCCTATGAACATGATATCTATATGAAAATATTATAATGACATGATACGCTGAGAATTTAAAAAAAAACACGATTTCCTATGTGATTAGAATTGGTCAAGTATTAATGCCAAATATATATAACAAAATCATAGAAGAAAAACCTAAAAGTGAATTATAACTAAATAATCATAAAAGACTATATATAGCAAAGAGATGTTATACTACTTAATTTATTAACTAAGCCGGTATTCAATAAGTCAATCTTTTTAACCTAATTTAATCTAAATGTGACAAACAGATTCAAGACACATCCACATATCAAAAGGGAGAAAAATAAAAATAAAAAATAGTTAGCTTGTAGATCCCCTCCCCCTTAACTAAATTCCCAATTTTTTCACTATTACATTGTTACAATATTTGCGAAAAAATAAAATACAACATAAAAAATTAGTCCTCCTCCTTCTCTGGATCCATCTCATTCCTCCAAGCGACTCTCCACCATCCGTATGCACAAGAAATTAAAAGAACTTGGAACACTTAAATAAAACTAGTAATATCAGTAGGAAACCAAAATAAATAAATAAATAAATAATTCAAGAACAATGTATTAAAAAAATAAAAAATTGACCAATCAATATAATAGTTGAACCAAACTCAGATCTTGAACTGGATGGAGTGATATTATAAAGAAAATAATTTGATGTTTGAAAGAGGAAGAATGTGGGGGAGAATATTATTTTCTTCGTAAAAGTGTTCTCTGAAGAATTTTTTTTTTCTTCTGAGGGTGTGTCGTATATCTTCTTAAAGTGAATGGAGGGATCATTATAAAGTGGAATATAGAGGGGATTAAAAAAGGTAAGCAACTCAATTCAAACAAATTACTCTTACCATAAAGAGAGGAGCAAATCAATCAACCACTGATTTTATTTTATTTCACTAAAAATAAGGATACTCCATATTTCAGTAATGATATATTAGGAAAAGAAATCAAGCCAATTAATATAATTAATCAACAGAAAAATAAAAGAAAAGATAAGGATATACCTTTCCATGTAATACATATACGTAAGGATTCATACCAATATTATCATAACAAAAAAAATCAAATTAGCATATTACTCTGATTAAATAAAAATCAATCAATATTGCAACTAAAACAAATACCCTCAAAACTACAAGTTCATAAACCCCAACAACCGTATTTTACCGCAATAAAGCTAGATAAAAATGAAAATTTACCGAGGGAACAAAATTTCAAAAATTAATCATCAAATAACATTTAATCAATTACATAACAATTCATCCAATTCATGAATCACATTCATACAGAAAAAGAATATAGGTAACGTCGAACAACTAGTCCAAAAAACAATTGCAACCCCGGTTCCACAATAGTATAACATGCATAAAAAACCATACTACAAATAAAATAAATTAGAAATAAATAGGGAGATTAAATAATCAACTAAGAACGATGGTACTAGTATAGATTTCAAATCTATTCTTAACAGCGGTGTTCTCCATAACTTCTCGCCGAAGATAGGATTTTTGCTAGTGGTCGCTGGAGGCACTGCATGGAATTTTTCGGTGGATTTTCGGTGAGTTTGCAGTCGCTGGACAAAGGGAGAAGGTCACTGGAGGTTGTTGATTGCTATTTTTTGTCGAAAAGGAGAGGGGACCAGACGAGGGGGGGGGGTCATCCAATGGAGGATTTGGACAATGAAGAAGGGTTGGTCGCAATGGGATCTTTTCGGGCGGGTTTTGCGGTTCGGAAAGAGAGGAGAGAAGGGGTTCATTTTTGTGGCGATGGTGAGGAAGAAAAAGGCTATGGTGGCTGTTTTGGTGGTGACGTGATGAAAAAGGGGAGATCTTGGGGTTTTTCGATGAGGTTTTGAATGGTAAAGGAAAATGGATTTTGGGGTTTTCCAGTGAGATAAATTGAGAGAGAAATAGAGGGTGATGATGGGGTTTCACCAGCGAGGGAGATCACCGGATTTAGGGTCACAAAGGGGTTGTTTGCAGGAGGTTTATGGGGTTTACTGGTGAAGGGGGGAGATGAGGGGTTCGTCGGTTTTTCGAGGTCGTTATGGTGCAGCTGATGTTTTTTGAGAATAGAGGAACTGAAGAATGAAGTTGGGTTTTTGTATATGGTATATTCTAAAAGGAAAATAATTTAGGATTAATTAGCACCGTTGGATGATAATTGATCAATGGATAGGATTAATTTTTATTAAATGGGTTGGATCTGAATTGAAAAAGTGGGTATCTGGATTGAACTAAAGGAAGCTGAATTTGAGAATTTCAAATTGGGCCACAATTGATTTTATAGGCTAGAACCGAAAGAAATTGTAAAGGATTAGCTAAAATAAAAATAAATTGTGCAGAAATTGACTATGATCAAAATAAATTGAATTAAAACGGCTATGAAGTGAACAAATTGGACAAGAATTGATTAAATTGTCATCTAATTTAGAATTGCAATATACACACTAATGCAAATATATAATATTTCAAAATAATAATTTTACGTAAATAAAATACGTAATTGTCACGATCCAAGCCAAGGGCCGAGATGTGACACGGCAAATGGGGAAACTGAAAGGACCCTAAACAAGCCTCTTAGCATATCATTTACACATCCTTGGATGCGGAAGCAAAATAAAACAGCAAACAAGTAGCAAAAGAGTCTAAGGGAAGCGAACTTGGGACTTCCATCTCATCACCAACATAAAAGAGCTTAGAGGGAATTAAGTGTCACGCCCAAGGAGGGTGCCTTGAGGTAACCGACACTCAAAGACTATTACTAGTCCCCCAAGCGAATCACTTGGCCTCATCATATTCATTCTTTCATTCATTCTACTAATTAGCGGAAGACATAAAGGATTAAATGAGCACATCATCATTAAGTCTCAAAATAATATTATAGAAAGGGCTAGTAGAAGGAACTAACTCACATGCTTACGTCAACATTCAACTCTAGTCTATGAAGCCTCTATCACTAATAGGTGGCGCCAATAACAGACCCATGGCTACCTCAATCAAAACAAATGCTAAGCAACTCTAACTCTAAAGCAAGATGAAAGTAGCATATGAATCCTCCGAAGTAAGAGAGGCTCACCAATCCGCTAGACGTCCAAAGATCCTCAAAGAACTGCCTTCTGATGATCTCTATCCCATATATCTGCATCATAAAATGATGTAGCGCTAGAGTGGCGTCAGTACTTGCTGTATGTAAATGGGCTAAAAGTAAGCAAAACAAACAGAATGACGTGGAACAACATTAACTCATCAGGTACTCGTCTCATCTCAGAATAAGGAATAAACACTATCACAATTAACATCCATTAAGACTCATGCCATTACATCAACGTCTGTGTACTATCAAGAGAAAATCTATAGAGGAGTTTCTTGGACCTACACTCATCACCTATGAGCCAATAATAGCACAACGTTACCGATGGCGTTGCCCCATCCGCTTAATACCTTGTCGGGGAAAATACAATTATGTGATCAGTTCAGGACCTGGACCACAACCAACAAATACAATTATGTGGTCAAGACTTTAAACAATAATCCGTAGGTTCATTCTTGAACTCATTAGTGAAATAATCATGTAGGGTTATATATTTATACAACTCATTCCTTTAAACCATGTGAACAAGTAATTCGGTTATGATATTTATACATTCACGAAAATATATATAAGGCTCAATCCTTTTTTCTTTCATGCATGCTTTTAACAATTAACATACTGTGTTTATAAAATATCTCATGAAAAAAATTCCATTCAAGAAAATAAGTTTATGATGATCATCATCGTATTAAAATACATATAATAAATATAATTTCTCAAGAAAATAATCAAGAATCATGTATCTAGACTCAAGAACTTTCAACTCTCATCTAAGACCATCTATGGGACATATGGAAGAATAATCCCATGCTTTTAGTTTAGCCTTACATACCTGGAATAAAGGTAGACGATCAATTTGGCGCGAATGCAACTTGAAATCTTCAACTCCTCGCTATTCTCTCTTTTCTCTTAGCCCTAGGCCTTTTCAAAGACTTAAGAACGACTTAAGAATGGGTTTTAAATCTTTTTTATGCTTACGACCTATTTTGGTCATATATTAAGTCTAGAAGGGGTTTGGAAAGGTCTAGGATGCCTCTCACAAAATTAAAAAAAAAGTCAATTTCAGGATGCAGGGTCTGTGACGCGGACCATATATTTTTTCAGTATTTTTTTTATCGAAAACTCTCCGAATGAGATTTCTAATCAAACTAAGTGTTGGTCCGCGACGGGGCGTGTCGCGGCCCCGTCGCGCACCCTCATTGGTTTCTGTTTTATTGCTAAAATTTATTTTTTCACCCGGTTGCTCTAAAATCGGGTCGAGGCCATTTTCCTACTCAATTTTTTGTGCTGAACGCAAATCCAATCTCGGATTTCCATTGGACATTGGGAAGACACATTATACACACGATTTCATTCTAGGGGTATTTCGGTAATTTCACGGGATGTTATATTATATCCCCTTTGGGATCATTCATCCTCGAATGATGAGTAAGGTGGATATCAAGGCATGAGTAGACTCAAAATTAATCTCGGCACTTCTATCAGTCAATCAAACTTTTGACTCCTCATCACCATCAACAATACCCATTCGGACTCAAGAATAGACAACCCACTCAAGAAAGGACAATCAATTTAGTCATTGATAAGAACATTACCTTCAACATTCCTATCTTCAATCACGAATAACAATCAAGACTCCTTTGAATACTCAATAAACTAATGTGGGCAATCACAAGTCACTCAGAATAGACAAATTTGTTGAGATCGAGAGTAGAGATACTCTTTAGACGTTTTCACCATCACGCTAGAATGGAATGTTGCAACTTAGTCAATTCGAATTATTTAAACACCTCGTCAATCAGATGTTCCAACTCAAGAAGGGAGTCAGTGATTCTAATCAAGAATGGGACCATCGATACAAAAGACTCTATGTACACTGTCAAGCTTCGCACCTCATCTCAATTGTACTTCCTTTCAGATACTCTTCTTCCTCAACTTAAGCTTATAGCTTTTACTCAAATTTCTATCTAACCACCTCCTCCCCTCCCATTCAAGCCTACTTCTAAGCCTCAAGGTGTTATTCATAAGATGATCATATTCCTGCATAGCTAATCCTCAATACTCAACTCTAGACTTCTATAGGGGCTTTTATTGAAAGATCAATAGTCCTCTTCACTACCTCACTACTCTTTTTCAAACCCTTATTATAAAGTCTTCACTAGTCTATCATCAATACTCGCATAACAACAACCCCGAATTCAAGCCTATCACTCTAACCCCTTTAACTATATCTTAGAATTTTCAAGCCTACTTAGCACTTCTACCTCCACTATTCAATGAGTTCTCACTCAAAGTCACACCAACATACTCTTATCTATCTACTGTTCATTATAAGGTTTATCTTTCTTTCTCCTTCCTACCTCTATCTCTTCATAATATAAGTTTAACACCAATATCATAATGAAGATGCACTCACTCCCCATCTACCCTCATCCTCAATCTACCACTATCAACATCACTGCTTGGACCTGGAGGAACTCACCATCCCTCTCCCTCCCCTTTTGGTGAAACCTAAACTACTACCTCTCCATGCAAAATAAGCATAAATATCCTCAAGAACTAAAATACTCAGTTGAACGAATACTTATTCCCATGATTTGACTTCGAACATAATGTCTAAAGTTTAAGCTTTATCTCCAACATCATTATATGACATGAATACTATCAAGGACTTACGTACTCAAGTACGCAAAAGGTCAAAAGGAATATCAACTTGACGATAGAAACTCAAATACATTATCACCATTTGGGAGCACTCATTCTCTCCTATCACCCATAACTCATCTACTATCGTTAATACTTCTATCAAGGATGGAAAGCTAGATTACTCAAAGAGCTTGGAACAAAAGATCATTAGCACAATTCAATCGAGAAATCTTATGTGAGAACGTTCATAGATTAGAGCCTCTCTCATCTATCAAGACTCATTATAAGTTTATAGAACTATACGTAGGGTAAAACTCAGGTCATATCTCATTCAACATAGGAGTGGAAACACTTTGATTCATGGGGTAAGATCAAGATTAATAAATGACTTCATCACTTTTCATCCTTACAACTCGAGTAACAATCAATAAGTGGTATATGGGACTAGGCCACAGGCGTGGTAGTCACATACCAAACATGAAGAAAGTATCACCTCAATAGAAGAATAAGAAACGTATGATATAACAAGAACTGATGTCTCATTTTGATCAGCCCATCTCTATCAAACTCAATATCTACTTCGGTTTCTCGCATCATCTCCCCTTAAATCAACGATCGTTTCTCTAAGTTGGTGAATCAATACTCTATACTAGGTTATAAGGACATATCTCCACACAGTCAGGGAATCACTATCTACAAGAATGTCTTAAAGTCTACTGTTATGCTATAGTCACATACACATGACTAACTACTCAGACTCTTTCCAACCACATCACTCTTAGCTTCCTCTATTCTCTATGGAACTTCTCTCTCGGTGTTTGCTACTCTTCATGGCATACATAACCAATTTTTAGAACTCTTACAATCTAACCTCTTCTTTTTCCTGCTAACACTCAACTTCTATGCTCTCATAAACTCATTTGTATAAGACCTAGACTATAAGTGAAAACTCCTCATCATCTATCCATAATCCCCAATCAACTTAGTTGCTCGGGATGACACAAAGTGCTTACCTCATCCTACCTTACATTGACAGCTCAATTAAACTATCTACAATTGTATAACAATTATAACTTAGAGCTTCACACATCTTTATACAATCATGGATACATATCTCAAGCCTCTTCTTATCTATTAAGCTATCCTCGTTTCACTAGTCTTACCTAAGGGGAACTTGTACCATACCCATCGCATCACTTTCCTTACAAATTAGCATCTTCACATATTATGGAAAGCCTCTTAGAGGAAATCTCCAACTAAAATTATCATTCTCCCGATACTATGTCCTCTTTCACACTACTCCTCAACATTCAAGCTTAGGGTCTAGCACTAACATGTGTATCTATCACACACCTTTCTAATGCCAACTTACAACTACTAGGTAAAAATTTAGGGAACATAAAGCCACTAAAATCTCATCATGAGTGTTTAATCAACACATCCCTTCCTCACAACTCAGTACGACGCGCCCATTCAATCGTACCTCCATATTTGACTAAGCCAACAACTTGATAAGTCTCATGAACTCTCACTTACAATCATACGCCTAATTTAGATCTATCACATTAAAAGCACTCATTTCCCTTATTCAACATCTACACTTCACCCTCAATAGTATAAATACAATAACACATCAACATACACTTCTAGTTTGAACCTGCTCTAACACATCCTAACACTAATCCTTTCTCTCTTTATACCTCATTATGACTATCATAGGGCACTTGCCACTTGTTCATCAAACTTAGGGAAATCAACTCATCCCCTTTTACTTACCTAATAGGTGTACATATCTCTAACTACAAGCCTTAATCAATTCCCACTCTCACTATCCAATCTCCTTCTCTTATTCATCATCGTTCTAGCTCAGGGTAACAACTCCACTTATGGTTTCACAAGATCTCAAAGTTCACTCTTAGTTAGCAATATTAAGCTTCTTGGAAACATAAGTATTTCTCTCATGGATAGCATCAAGAGCAAGTAAAGACTCAACTTATACCTGTCACAACATCCCAGAGTGCTTCTTTGAGCTGGGTGACTACTACGGCACACAACTGGTCTATGGCCTCGCTCATGTTAGGAGTAGCATCTTTCTGATTTCCTCTAACTAGTGGTGTAGACCTAGCGGGTTGAGCTTTGTTGACTCGCATAGACAATCCTTCCAAAAGTGACTCGTTTGGCCATATGTGAAGCAGTTGAGGGTGCCCAATTGACATTGTCCCAAATGATATTTGCCACACCTTCCACAAGGTGGCTTCCATTTAGGTCTTAGAGTTACTCTCCCTCAGGGTGGAAGATTAGGAACCTTGAAAGACTGGTATCTCCTCATCCTTAGATTATATCTACTGCTAGATATTGGTGTACTCACTGGTGGTGGCATATAACTCCAGGGTCTCTGTAGAAAGGGGAACCTATTTCCCTTCTCGCCCCAAGATTCTTCCTTCTCACTCTCCTTGTCCTCTTTTACCCATCGATCCTGCACAACAAGCTGAGTAGCAGGTTCAAGTTTCTTGGTGCTAATGATATCCTTCAAGTCCACAGTGCATTTAGAAGACATGGTCTGCAAATGTGTAAAGCATGATTTAGAAGGAAAATGTTATAGAGATTGATTTTATCGCACAATTTAGAATCTGAAAGAGGGGAAACAATTCCTAAAATTCCTGTAGCCTCCAAATTATGGATGTGGAGCTCTTCACACCAATAATAAGGACTCTACTAGACATGGCTTCATAGACTCCCTAGGAAACTTGAACTCGTGCTCTCATACAAAGTTTGTCATACCCTGGGAGGGTACTCTAGACATAATCAGCACTCAGAGACTATTGCTAGTCCCCAAGCGAACCACTTGACCTTATCATATTCATTCTTTTATTCATTCTAATGATTAGCAGAAGACATAAAGGAATAAATGGGCACATCATCATCAAGTCTTGAAATAGTATTATAGGAAAGGCTAGTAGAAGGAACTTGCTCACAGGCTTACATTAACATTCAACTCTATTCTATGAAGCCTCTATCACTAATAGGTGGCGCCAATGATAGAGCTATGGCTACCTCAATCAAAATAATTGCTAAGCAACTCTAACTCTAAAGTAAGATGAAAGTAGCATATGAATCCTCCGAAGTAAGAGAGGCTTACCATTCTGCTGGACATCCAAAGAACCTCAACAAAATGCCTTCTGATAATCTCTATCCCATATATCTGCATCATAAAATGATGCTACGCTAGAGTGGCATCAGTAAATGGAATATATGGTATTTAAACAGGCTAAAAGTAAGCGAAACAAACAGAATAACATTGAATAACATTATCTCATCACGTACTCACCTCATCTCATAATAAGGAATAGACATTATCACAATTAACATCCGTTAAGATTCATATCATTACATTAACATCTGAGTACTATTAAGAGGAAACCTATGTGGGAGTTTCTCGAACCTACACACATCACCTATGAGTCGGTGATCTTTCTAGGGCAAAGGGCGTACATTATTGGATCTAGATTAGAAATAACGTCAAGTCCTCTTTTGGGACTAAGGAAACATCCGTTTCTTATGGTCCAATCCTCACCTACGCTTGCCACATAGTTATGAGTGTGAGTGCAACTCACTCTTACTCATTTCAGTACTCGATACTCCTTCCATACACTCAACATGAACATAAATATTAACATTCATCCTTTATCCTCATTTAGTATTCTTCAGACTTGGAAATCAATTCATTAGCTCAAGGAATTAGGAAATATTCCTTTAAGATTACGTTCAACTTCTTTGAGATTCTCAATTTATTATCATCTACCTTCAATTTATTCGATTCAGGATCCGGACCATAACCAGCAAATACAATTATGTGATCAAGGCTCTAGACAACTATCCTTAGGTTCATTCTTGTACTCATTAGCGAAATAATCATGTAGGGTTATATAATCATATGACTCATTTGTCTAAACCTTGTGAACAAGTAATTCAGTTATGATATTCATCACATTCACGAAAATATATATAAGGCTCAATCCCAATCTTTTTTCATGCATGCTTTAAACAATTAACATATAGGGTTTATACAATATCTCATGAAAAATATTCCATTCAAGAAAATAAGTTTATGATGATTATCATTGTATGAAAATACATACAATAAATATAATTCTCAAGAAAATAATCAAGAATCATATATGTAGACTCAAGAACTTTCAACTCTCATCTAAGACCATCTATGGAACAATGAGAGAACAATCCCATGGTTTTAGTTTAGCCTTACATACCTGGAATGATGGTAAACAGTCAATTTGACATCAATGTGACTGAAATCTTCAACCCCTCGCTGTCATCTCTTTTCTCTTAGCCATAGGTCTTTTCAGAGACTTGGAACAACTTAAGAATGGGTTTTAAACCCTGTTTACGCTTCAAATGACTTATTTTTGTTATATATTAAGTGTAGGAGGTGTTTGGAATGGTCTAGGATGCCCCTCACAAAATTTAAAAAAAGTCAGTTTCGGGACGCAAGGTCCGCGATGCGGACCGTGAATTTTTTCAGTATTTTTTTGCTGAAAACTCTCCAAATGAGCTTTCTAATCAAACTAAATATTAGTCCGTGATTGGGGCACATCGCAGCCCCATCGCGCACTCTCACTAGTTTGTGTTTCATTGCAAAAAATTATTTTTTGACCCCGTTGCTCTAAAATCGGGTCGAGACCATTTTTCCACTCAATATTTTACGCTAATCACAAATCTGACCTTGGATTTTTCATTGGAGCTTGGGAAGAAACGTTATGCGCACGATTCCATTTTAGGGATATTTTGGTAATTTCATAGGGTGTTACATTAAGGGAATAGGGGAAATCTTTCATAATAATATAGACAAAATAGTAGTCAAGTTCAATACATGAAATCCATATCCAACAACACCACCTCTACTAGTGATGGGTAGGGGCCAAGACATCCCCCAGGCTCACCCTCAAAAGACAAAAGAAGGTCTAAAATTGATAAGTCTTAGCAAAGCATGAAAGCAAAATGGATGTTGTCCCCAGAGTGGAGGAATCACTAATAGCACTCTTCGAACGTTCTAGCTAACCACGTGGAGGAGGAGGATCAATAGGAGCTTTGGTCCCTACATGGTGAGATCATGTAGGCAATAAGTATACATTAGTACGTGGAATGTACTAAGTATGCGGGGTGCAATGCAACAACCACATAAGCCATAATACTCAAGATGCATAATCATAAGCAATAGATATAAGCTCAATATAACATCTGTAATCAATGCTTGACTTAGAAAATGTATGTAGATAATCAACTTGCATAACATAACATACATATGTGGGAGGAGACCTTAACTGACATATAAGACCAAGCAAACTACTACTTGGAATTTTGATGTATGTCTTCCCACCAGAGAAGGAGTGCCTACTTGCCATGGTAAATCATACTTGACCCCACATCGTGGGTAACTTATCCTAGATGGATCCACTAGTAAAGGCCATTTAGGAAAATACTGTAAACCTATGGTGGCACATAGTTAATAGACCAAGGCTTTATATAGGGACTCCTTGAGTCTAGCCCCCACCTTAATTCTCAATCGGTGCTAAGTCCAATCCCATAGAATATTTGAAATTATCATAAACTAAATCATGATACGCATAACTTGTAAAGATATGAGAACATGGCATGGTATCTCATTCAAATACTTAACCCCTACATGGGCATATACCTTATAGTAGAGGGTAAAAGCAATACATAGACTTGACCCCTTCTAGTAGGCATTGCATTTCACTTGAGGATAGAGATTATAATATGCTAGAGTTGATACATGAGGGTAAAATAATATCATGCTTGACCTTTTCTAGTGGGAGTTGATACATGAGGGTAAAATAGTGTCATGCTTGGTCCCTACATCTAGACATTATTTACTCACAAGAGGGTGGGAATATAGAAATAAGGCTCACATGATTCTTGTAAGTCATAAAAACCTTTCATAAGTTTAATGAATGTTTGGGAGCCCATAACTTATCATATCACGCTTCTCTTGCAAATCATGCAATAATCTATAATCAACATAAGAATCCATGTCATGTAAATTTAGTCAAACATGGTGGGTGTGGGAACATATGCTCAAAATCATGCAATTTAAGAGTATAAGACATGAAAGAGTAGAAACAAATCATTTAAAGTCATGCAAGACAACCCACCAACATTGTAGTGAAATCTTTAGTTTGGGTTTCACGAAATCCATTTAAAAAGTTCACCATCCTCTATAGTTTTCATAGTTCATATCATGCATAACCTCCAAAGATACAAATCAACTCATGAATAAGCTTTGAACAAGCATTCATGCATAATCAATCATTTCTTGATAAAATCAAACATAACTCATGTATATAATGCATAAAAGGAAGTACCCATAAAGAATTAAATCTTGAAATCATGAGATTTCATAAAAAGGGAGAGTAAAGTTCCATGGGTGAAAGGACTCATGGATGAAGACCCATATACCCTGATGATAGGAGAAAGAATAACCTTGGGAGATGATGAGAATTTCGGAACCCTAGCTTGCACCTTCATGCTTGAATCCTTGTAGGAATTTGAGAGTGTTTGAGAGGGTTTAGAGACTTAGGGTTTTTTTGGAATGAGGAAGGATGAGATGTATTAGGGTTATGTAAACTGATAGGGACATAGATGGGGTCAAACGATGTAGTTTGGACTTAGAAGAAAGAGGAAAGGTCAAGTTTACTCCTATTAAATCCTAGTTGAACGGGTCCATGAGACCCTATCTACGACTTGTAACTCGATTTACGAATCATAGTCAACCTTTGATAGACCAAGGGTCCCTGAGCGTTAGATTACTGAAATTTGTAAGAGACCCTCATAGCCGCATCTATGACTCATATTTACGAGTCATATGAGGATTCATAAATAGAACTTTCAGAAGGATCCGAATTTCACCAAGTCTGTCAGATTCTACGAGACCTACCTGTACTGGTCGTACCCTGACTTACGAGTTGTAGACCCTTCTGCAACCCATGATAGTTCAACTTTTCCAAGCCTATTTCTTGCATCTCATCCACCCCCACGATTGGGGTCTTACAGTAATATATATATAAATATATATATATTAAAATTATTATGTAAAAATATTTAAACTTATTAAAATTGATAAAGTAAAAAATACAATGCATTTTAAAATGTAAAAATAATGAGCCTATTATTAACATTAAACAATAAATAATAAATAATAAATGCAATGCATTGTGACCAAGTCAAATTATTGGTCAATGAGGTTGGATCAAATATCAAATTAAAATGAAATGACTTAAATAAAGCCCAAATTACATTTGGGCCAGTCCATTAAGTCGGCAAGATGAACCATACTTAAACTCTTCAAGACTAAGATCCAAATCCCTTAAAATACTTGGACAAGGTACCCTTAAAACCCTAGCTCATACCTATATAAAGAAGTCTTCATAAGACCAAAGGATAGACACAGAAATACATAGAGAATCATAGAAAATCTTTGCTCTTCAGTGGTGATCTGCAAGTGCTGAGCTGAAAGTGTTTCATCGATTCAAGAACAAGGTAAAGTCTTGAGTTGAAGATCATGAATAGAATAATCAGAGGATTACATCTTATTATATTTTATAAAGATTGTAACTTTCACATATATTATTGAAATATAAATATCATTATTTGTTACTATTTTCTTTTCTTGATTGCTATTTTTCAGGAATGAAACTTAGTCGACTATAAATTGGCATGCCCAGTGGGACAATCTTTACCTCTTATCTCTTCTCTTCAAGGGAAAATCAAGATCCAAGAACTTTGAGATGTCTTCCGAAAAGGTCAACCCAAAATTTGCATTCATAAAAGCCATTGGTTCCAAATTCTCTATTGCTGTAGAAAATATCCTCGATGATTCATTGGCAAACATAGGACCCATCATGAGGAACCCAGCCAAACTTCTAGGACAACAAGTCTTAAAGGTGACCACAAAAGCCAAATCTGCTTCTATTTTTGGTTCATCTCCCACAAAATCTGAAAAAAGAATGGATGATATCGCCGAAATGGTTGAGAGGGCTCTCGCTCAATTGAGCTTATCTTCCTCTAAAACATCCTTTGGTTTTGCAAATGGTGATGTTTTGGATATTGAATCTGCTCCGCATAACATATCGGCATCCAATGTTTAGGAAAATATATGTTATTCTCCATCATCTACATTGGTGATGAACTTCGTCTGTAGAGGAACAACTGGCAAGCTTGACAAAAGCTATTGAACGCTTGAGAAAAGTATGTTCAAGATCAAGATGCTCGAATTGTTAAGTCAACAGACAGGGTAGAAGGCATGATGGATGATGAATCCAATCATGCACATGGAAAGCGTCAGCAAGTATAAGAGACAGTGGATCATCCTGCAAAGCAAGTGAACATGCTAAGGAGATTCATGTTTTCTCTGAAGGAACAATTGCGATTGACTAGATCAAGGAGTTTATCATGGGGGCCATTAAGGGAAAGTATGAGGTTGCCACAAAATCATCTCTCATGTATGCAAAACCATACTCTACAAGGATTGATAACTTGAAGATGCCTACTGGTTATCAACCCCCAAAATTTTAGTAGTTTGATGGTAAAGGAAATCCGAAACAACATGTGGCACACTTTGTTGAAACATGTAATAATGTTGGGACATATGAGAATTACCTCGTTGAATAATTTGTTCATTCCCTTAAGGGAAATACTTTTGATTGGTACACAGACCTTGAGCCTGGTTCCATTAAAAGTTGGGACAAATCGAACAAGAATTTCTCAACCGCTTCTATAGCACAAGTTGTTCCGTAACCATGGTTGAACTTATGAAGACACGTCAACAAAATGAAGAACCAGTTTTTGAGTTCATCAATCGACAAAGGTACATAAGTCTAAACTGTAAACATAGACTCAGTGAAGCTTCAGGTATATAATGTGCATACAAGGAATGCATTGCGGTCTTCATTATATTTTGCAAGGAATAAAGTCTAGGATTTCTGAAGAATTGGCTACTCACGCTCATGATATGGAGCTAAGCATGGTGTCAATCAGAACTGAAAGATCGCTCATCCAAGAACTTTGCTAAGGCAAAGAAAAACAAGAGTTCAAGAAAGTGGGATAATACTTGCATAAGGCTGAAAATAAAGAGTTCGTGAGCGTCAGCATTTCTCCTATGAAAATCACCACAAAGGTAAGCAATAAGCAGAGCGTAAAGACAACCTCTTTACAAGAGAAGACAAATCAAAAATTTACCTTAAAGGAAATACAACAAAAGTGTTATCTATTTCTTGACTAAGACATTGCTGCAATCTTTGATGAACTCCTTGAGATGAAACTCTTTGAGTTACAAGAGATGAAATGACCGGATGAAGCAAGGAGGAATGATGATCTGAACTACTGCAAGTACCATCAATTAGTTGTCCATCCTATCGGGAAATGCTTCGTATTCAAGGATAAAATCATGGACTTAGCTCGCGAAGGAAAGATTGAACTTGAAGATGAGAAATCAAGTTCAAATCAAGTCGTTACCTACAACTTTGAATAAGGGAACGATGTCCCAAAGATTAATGTCACAAGAATAATTAAGTTTAAAGATTTTGATCCCATTCATGTCGATGAGTTCTTGTCTCTTTTTACACTAAATGATGTGGCTCCCGTAGGGGGAGAATCAGCAAAAGAGGATGGAGACCAGAATGATCATCTTGATGATTATGGATGGACTCTCGTTACTCATCGTAGACATCGTAAAGTGAGTTCACATAAGGAGTAAGCTAAGAAATACATTAGGGGAAAGATGGTGAGAAGGCCCCGAATAAAAAAGTTGATTGTCTGCTAGAAGGAGGAGGAAATGAAGGTGCGTCAATATCAAGAGTTGCATCGACCAATTACATTTGGTGATTATCTACCAAGTTGGTTCCACACTAAGTCCACATGTGATGGCGCAAAAGCTCTATGCTGTAATATTGATGAGAAACAAAAAAATACAACTTTGTCCTATCCATCACCCAAAGACCTTCCAAAGTAAACTCTTGAGGTCGAGGATGTATGTATGGCCAAAATTACTGTAGGTGACTAAGTTTTGTACCTGAAATATAGCAATCAAGAAAAAAATAGTAACAAACAATGATATTTATATTTCAATAATTTATATGAAGGTTATAATTTTTATAAAATCTAAAAAGATGTAATCCTCTATTTCTTCTCTTCACGATCTTCAACTCAAGACGTTACCTTATTCTTAAATCAATGAAACATTTGCAGCTCATCACTTGGAGATGAAGACTTCTTTTTATGCAGATGACTTGCAGATCACCACTGAAGAGCAAGGATTCTCTATGTATTTCTGTGTCTGTCTTTCGGTATTATGAAGACTCCTTTATATAGGTGTGAGCTAGGGTTTTAGGGGTACTTTTGGTCCAAGTATTTTAAGGGATTTGGACCTTGGTCTTTAAGAGTATGAGTTGGGCTCATCTTGTGGACTTAATGGACTGCCCAAATGTAAATTGAGCTTTGTTTAAGTCATATAATTTTAATTTGAACTTCATCATTAACCAATAATTTGAATTTTTAAATGCATCATGAATTTAAGATTTAATTCATTTTTAATATAAATTTCATCAACAAAACTTCACTATCAAATACCTCGTGCTTCGAGGCTTGTCGTGGTGCTTGACTTGTCAAACCTACAACGAAAAGCCTTGGAGCACTATTATGTGAGGCAAGTGTATTTTTTTCCATGTAGTTGATCTCCGTGTAACATTTGGAACGACTATGCCGATATGTTGAAGTTTTTCAAATTCATACACACCGAAATCTTTCCAATAACTTTCTTCAAACTTGTAAGAGGTTACTTGTCTTTTTGGTCATTTAGCAACCCATTAGGTTTGAAGTGCTTATGGATTATGGAACATTATAGCAAGTTATTCATTTTGTCATTTTAGTGGTTTTATTTGGGCCATTGACTACAAGATGACCATCAATTCCATAAGCTTAATTTAGCGATATGAATTCGCGATTTCATCATGAATTTTAGGTGTAGCCTTCATTGATGTCAAACACGCTTTTGATAGGTTCTCCTCTAATTTTTCTTGATCACTTCAAAAAAATGTGAGGTTTCCAAAACTTAGCTCCTTATGTAAGCATAGCCTTATTAGAAGGCTTTTTTACACCTATATAAGAAACCTCTCAAAATTGTTCACATTTGGCTACATGGAATGATTTCCATAATCTTATGTGAAAACATACATATGTGTATGATTTTCTTTTCTTGAAATCAAAATTTGCCATAATTGCCATTTTTTCATTGCTTGGTGCAATTGAAAATTTAGGATGAGAAATAAGGTCACGAAAAACCTTATGACCTAGCCTTGCGTTATTCTTTAATTTTCAAACTTTTTATATTGATTTGATGGAAGATCATATACTTCTTTTCTTTAAAGAAATTATTTTTCCATATTTGATACCCATAAAAGTATACCATAATTTTTTCCCATGAAAACTTACCATAATTGGATTCGTTGTTTTCCATAATTTGTATGAGTCCTACTTTCTACAGTTATAATTTTTCATAACTCATAGGAATCTGATTGAAATCTCCATATTCTTGATATCTACATATACTCGGGTATTCTGGGTAGTTAAGTATTAATTTGCCACATCATCAAATTTCATTGGGTCCATGTCTTACAAGTAAGTCCCTTAACCATAATTTTTGTCACTTTTTCCATAACTTAGCACAGTAGTGGTACAAAATTCATATCTCCTTGTAGGAAATTCTAAATTATGTTTCGTTTGATTATTCAGAAACCAGATTCGTGATGATACGAGATATTCTAAAAGCTTTATGAAAAAGCTTACAGATTTTCTCAGGCAATCTTTTGAACTCAGCCCAAAATTTTGACGAGCTGACTGCAACAACTTTGTGCAGCTTTACGAAAAAAATTATATCTTCATGTAGAATCCTCTAAATCATGTTTTGTTTGATTTTTTGAGGACCTAAACTCGTGGGGCTACAAAATATTCAAAAATATTCATCAAAAGCCTTGTGGATTCTCTCAGGTGATTTTTTGAACTCAACCCAAGATTTTCATGAGCTAACTGCGCCATCCTTGTGCAACTTTATAAAATAAATCATATCTTGATGTAGGAATGATGAAATAACAAAAGGTTTACATCATTGGGAAGAAGATTCATAGGGTTAAATGATATATGAAAATCACATTTAGATTGCGTCTACATTGATTCAGTTTTCTATTATAAAACTAGCCTTTGAATGACTGTAAAAAATTGATGTCGTAGTCTTTGTGCTGGATGCAGTCTTACTGAATCTGTCCCTTTTTCTTTTAACTATCTTTTTTGAAGGTTTTGCATATATTTATACAGATTTAGTCCCGCAATGTGATACAATTTCATGATCATAACATGCCGTATCCTCAATTGGAGATAATGAGTGACCAACAAAATCCAAATGCCAAAGAACTAGTTTTGGAGATTCAACCTTCGATGATCGACAACTTATCTCTTGTCAATGGGTTACCTATCGAATCTGTTCACCTTACAAAATTGTCACATATGGGTACCAAAGTTATCATGGAAAACTTCTCGAGTAAGGCTACCATCATGAAAGTTCCTCTACTGAAATCCGCACTACATCAAGAAGCCACATCTGTTGAATCTTTTCATTCCAAGAAGTGTTTAAGTGATTGGAGTGTCTCATCTTCTGGCTTCGGAAACATCCACTATGCAGTTGGCTACTGGGAATGGGTTGAGGACGTGCTACTGAAACGCCCAAAAAATGTGCTTTGAAAATGACCATAATTGTAATTTTCATATATCTCAAAATCCATGCGTGATATAAAAAATCTGACTTCATTCTCGATCAGGGGGAAAAAGTGAGTGAGAAATGAGTATAACTTATATTTTAGAGAACTCGTAGAAAAAATAATTTTAGCTGATTTACGACTTCTAAAAAGCATCTGCGCCTGGCCGTAATGCGCTAGGGGCGTGGAGTGTTAATGCTAATCTATTTTGAATGATGTCAAAATTTCAAGACAACCACAAGGAAGCAATTCAGACTATATGGAAAGCGAATCAAATCTATTAGAATCAGAAATCAATCAAAAAGAATCCTTTATGGAAAACCAAAATAGATAGAGGAAATGAAGAATAATCTGATCTAGTCAAAGGAACTTATTACGGAGAATCAAATCAGATGGAGTAATTCAAGAACAAGTAAATCAATACATTGTAGATAAAGGATCTGCACAAAACTTTGAAATCAGTCCAAGATCGGCCACACAAATCAAGATCACAGAAAAATCCACGATCGAAGGAAAATCAAGAAATATCTGCAAATCAAGAAAATCTAGCCTGCAAAGAATCATGATTGTCAATCAAAGAAATCTGAGCATTGGAAAGAATCAAAAGATTGATAAATTGCCCTTCCATAAAACCTTAGCCTTGTTATTAGAATGAGGAATCCCTGCATCAATCCAAGGATTAAAACCCTTGGGATGCCGTCTCTTCTATATAAGGAGGAATCCAAGTCTCTCATCAATATACAAGCCTACTGCAAGCTCAAGACTTCTTCAAAACTCTTCATCTTTAGAAAATCATTGTAATCTTAAGTTATTGTTTTACTATGAACGAAAAAGAGAGAGAAAGAAGAATCATTGAAAAAGAGAGGCTCGTATCAACAGAAAAGACAAACAAAAAAAAGAGAAAAATATTCTGAGTCTAGTTTTAAACATCTTGTACCCCAAATAATACTTAAAGGCTTGAAGAGACCTCCCTTGCAACCCAAGGGGACTGGACTAGCATTCACATTGAATCCAACCAGCATAAAAACATATGGTATCAAAGTTTCTTTTTACGCACATTATATTTTTATTTATTTTCTTATTTGTTAGTCGACTAACTGTTTCTTTAGCTGACTACTTTGAAGTAACGACAAAAGAAAAGAAAAAATGAGAAGAAACTTCAATTCACCCCCTCTCTTGCACTTTTAATTAGTATCAGAGCAAGGTCTCACAATTTTTCTATCTAACCACAGGTGAGAAAAAGATTATGGCAAAACAAAATCAAACCCTTGGAGCTCTACTTCAAGTGGGAACTTCTCAAACTAAACCTCCTTACTTCAGTGGAAAACATTTCTCATATTGGAAATTTAGGATGGAAACCTTCATCAAATCTTATGATGTTAAGGTCTGGAAGGTCATCAAGTTTGGTGATGTACCCATTCCTTCTACCAAACCTACAAATTCATCAACATCTGAAGGAAGTCAAACTGTTGTCATTCCTAGTCTGAAAAACTACAATGATGAACAAATGGAGGTTATTAAGATAAACTCAAAGGCTAAGAATGTTCTATATAATACTATAAATGGTGAACAATATGAGAAAATTTCAAGCTGTGAAATTGCTAAAGAAATGTGGGACAAATTGGAAGTCACTTATGAAGGAACTAACAAAGTAAAAGAAACAATTATCAATCTCCTGGTCTATGAATATGAATTGTTCCAAATGAAAGAAGGAGAATCTGTTGAGAATAAGTTTGCACGACTAAGCAAACTCAAAGCTGTAGGAAAGAAATATGCTCCCTTAGAGCACATAAGAAGATCTCTAAGAAGTATACCTCCTCAATGACATACCAAAGTTATTGCACTTGAAAGTATGGATCTAAAGAACCTAACATATGATGAGGTTCGAGGAGATCTCATTGCCTTTGAAAAAACACATTTGAACCAAAAAAGGCAAAAAAGATGAGAGAAGAAATCAGTGGCCTTCATAGAGACTAATGATAATTTGGATGATGAAGTGGAATTCAATGAAGAAGAAATTGCACTAATCACAAGATCTATCATGGAGACACTTCAGCATAACAGAAATCAAAGAAGCGGTAACCCAAATAACTCCAGAAATAAACAAATTACTAACTATAATCGTAATGATGGCAGGTGCTATGACTGCGGCAAATATGGACATATTGCAAGTGAGTGTCCTGAAACTAAGAAAAGACATCTTCAAAATTATGGGAGAAATAAAGCACTAGTAGCTGGAGTGATGAAGACACATTTTAATATGATCAAGATGACGCTGAAAAATGTGTGCCACATGGTCATTGGAGAATCCAGTCTGATAAGATCAATTTTTTGCAATAACTACAATAATTTAAGTGCTCTACTATACCAAGCAATTGCAGACTTAAAAAGATCTTTGAAAAATCTTAGAACTATTCAAGATGAAAAAAGAGCTTTGGAAATTCAACTCGAGGTTTGCTCTGTTGAAAGAGATCTATTTGATGAAGAAATCTTTGAAATGAAAATCCTCTTAAAAAATGCTCAAAAGTTTTCCTGTCCTAATAAAGGAACTAAGTCAACTGGCTCAGACTACTTGACTCATTCTCAAAGTGAATACTATAGTCTGCCTGGATATGATGAAACTAGTAAAAACCCTTGTTATTATTGTGGTAAATCTAGTCATTCATATTCAAGGTGCAGATATCGTCTTTCAAAACCCACTAATATGGTTTGGAGATTCAAAAATAACCCTAACTAAAAAGGACCCGAAACTTATTGGGTACCTAGAAAAAAGTAATCTTGTTTTGCAAGAACTCCGCGTGAAATCAAAAGGAAAATGGTATCTTAACAACGGATGTTCAAATAATATGACAAACAACAAATATCGATTCAAATCAGTTGCTAAATTTAGGGGTGGAAAAATTTGGTTTGGTAACAATTCAACCAGAGCTGTCATTGGTATTGGAACTATTTCTTTTAATGAAACTTATGAAATTACTAACGTGTATCTTGTTAAAGGATTGTGGTGTAATTTGTTGAGTATAAATCGACTATGTGATACTAACCTAGAAGTAAGATTTAAGAAAACTAGCATCATTGAGGATGTTTCAGGAAAGGCACATCTCCCAGGAAGCAGGGATAAAAGTATGTACATTCTGGACTCGATTAAAGGATCAACTGACCACATCTATTTGGCATCCATTTCTGAAGATCCTTGGTATGACATAAGAAACTTGGTCATTGCTATCACGAGGTTAATTGAAAAGCTTACAGAATTGGAACTAGTGATTGGACTTCCAAAGCTAGACTATATGAAGGATCACATCTGCGATGTTTGTCAAATTAGTAAGAAAACAAGAAAATCCTTTCAATCTAAAGACATTGGCACCACTACAAAACCTGTTCAACTTCTTCACATGGATCTTTTTGGTCTAACTAGAATGACAAGCACTGGTGACAAAGGTACACATTTGTTGTCGTAGATGACTACTCCCATTTTACTTGGGTTATGTTTTTAGCTAACAAAGATGATACTTAAATATTTTTGAGTTCTTTTGCAATAAAGTACTGAGAGAAAAAGGTTACTACATCACTTCCATAAGAAGTGATCATGGAGGAGAATTTGAAAGCAAGACCTTTGAGAAATTCTACAATGAAGAAGGATATTCACATAACTTCTTTGCCCCTCGCTCTTCTCAGCAAAATGGAGTAGTTGAAAGGAAAAATAACATACTTCAAGATATGGCCAGAACCATGATTTGTAAACACTTCCTTCCTCATCATTTCTGGGAAAAAGCGGTAAGTATTACATGTCATATTCTTAACAGGTGCCTAATTAGGCCAATACTCAACAAAACTCCATATGAACTATGGAATGAAAAGAAGCCCAACATTAGCTACTTTCATCCCTTTGGTTGCAAATATTTTGTTCATAACAATGGTAAGGATAGTCTAGATAAATTTGATCCTCGTAGTGATGAAGGTATCTTTCTTGGATATTCTTCTACTAGTATAGCATATCAAATTTTCAATAAACGTACTTCTACTACAGAAGAATCCATTCATGTTGTTTTTGATGATTCTAATCCTATTTTTTAGAAAAGATACAACTCTTATGAATGTGATACCACTAACTGTGACAACACAGTATCTACAACAGTTGTACAAAATGACTAGACGACTACTGTTACAGAAAGACAACCTGTACTCGAAACTTTTCCAAATGAATGGAGAAGTGAGCCTAATTATCCTAGAAAATTCATTATTGGTGATGTCAGTGATGGAATGAGAACAAGAGCATCCTGTAAAAAAAGTGCTAACATAGCCCTTATCACCCAATTTAAGCCTAAAAAGGTAGAAGAAGCCTTGAAAGACAGTGACTGGGTAAAAGCAATGAAGGAAGAACTGGATCAATTGAAAGGAATCAAGTCTGGACCTTAGTTCCCAAACTTGAAAATATTGCTATCATTAGGACAAAATGGGTTTTTAGAAACAAGCTGAAAAAGGATGGACAAGTAACTAGAAATAAAGCAAGACTTGTTGCTTAAGGTTACTCTCAACAAGAAGGAGTCG
The DNA here is from genome assembly GCA_025774065.1 of Solanum ossicruentum. Lineage (NCBI taxonomy): Eukaryota > Viridiplantae > Streptophyta > Magnoliopsida > Solanales > Solanaceae > Solanum > Solanum ossicruentum. Next base: position 9,129,875 of record JAOTQR010000069.1, on the reverse strand, counting down.
ACTATTATGAGACTTTTTCTCCTGTAGCAAGGTTAGAATCCATTCGAATACTTCTTGCTTATGCTGCTTATAAAGGTTTTAAACTTTATCAAATGAATGTTAAAAGTTCTTTTTTAAATGGTTTTATTGTAGAAGAAGTTTTTGTAAAATAGCCACAAGGTCTTATAGACCCAGATTTTCCTTATCATGTATTCAAACTTTCAAAAGCTCTCTATGTACTCAAAAAAGCTCACAGAGCTTGGTTTGAGCGCCTAAGCAAATTTCTTCTATCTCATAGTTTTTCTCGAGGAAGAATTAAACTACCTTATTTATCCAAAAATCTTCCTCAAACAACATTATTATTCAAATTTATATTGATGACATTATCTTTGGAAGTACTAACCTTGATTTATGCAAAGACTTCACTGATCTTATGCAAAGTAAATTTGAAATGAGTATGATGGGAGAGTTAACCTTCTTCTTGGGCCTTCAAATCTTTTAAACTGATCAACGAATATTCATTTGTCAAAGTAATATGCTATGAAACTTGTGCAAAAATTTGTTATGGAGAATGCTAAATCCACTAGCACTCCTATGAGTCCTTCTTGCAACCTGGACCTTAATGCAAATGGAAAACGTGTTAATGAATCAAAATATAGAGGTATGATTAGATCTTTAATTTATCTCACTGCTAGTTGTCCTGAGATGATGTTCAGTGTATATAAGTATGACAGATTCCAAGCTGATCCTAAAGAATCGCACTTAACTATCGTCAAAAGGATAATTTGATACATAGCTGGAACTACCTCCTTTGGACTATGGTATGAAAGATCCCCTACACTTGATCTTCGTGGGTTTTCTAATGCAGATTATGTAGCTGATAAGGTGGATTGAAAAAGTACCAGTGGATCTTGCCAATTTCTTAGAAATTGCTTGGTCTCTTGAAATAGCAAGAAAAAAAACTGTGTCTCAATTTCAACAACTAAAGCAAAATATATAGCCATTGGTTTGTGTTACACTAAGGTTCTATGGATAATTCATCAATTAACTGATTTTGATCTGAATGCCAGGCCTGCTAGATTATTATGTGATAATTCTAGTGCTATTTGTTTAACTGAAAATCCTGTTCATCATTCTCGTGCTAAGCACATTGATATTAAGCACCATTTTATTAGAGATCATATTTTAAATGCAGATATTGAAATTGTCTTTGTCAACACTGAAAATCAATTTGCTGATATTTTCACAAAATCAGTTCTTGAAGAAAGATTTTGCACTCTTGGAAATTTGCTAAATATTATTTTCAAACCAATTTAAATTTGTTTTTGGGAAATTGCTGATTTTATGGAATTTTGTTTTATTTTCGGCACATAATTGGAAATTATTAGATTCATTTATTGTTGTATTGATTTTGTTTTCTTTTTATGAATATTCTAATTGATGACTTGCATTATTTATGACTATTGACGGTTGAGTTCTTCCATACCCCTTTTTCGTGTGTTAGTCCTTTTCCTTTCACGTCTCCTCATTCAGTCTGCTTCCTCTTCTCCTTTCAACTTCCACTTTCTTTTTCTTTTTTATATCCCTTCTCTCCCACATTGCCTTTCATTTTTTCTCCCCCTCTTACCATTTGTTTATCATACCCCCTTGCAAGAGTTCTCAGAACAAAGGGAAAGGTGTCGTCCATTCCCCGATCCCCGTAGACTCTGAAAACTATTCTACCCCTTCATCTCCTCTCTCCTCCAACTCCTCTCCTATTTCTACCCTCAAACGCTCTGTCCCTACTCATTTCTCTGGTGATCAGAAAAAGAAGTGTAAATTTGATTTTGAGAACTTTCTCTATGTGGAAACTGATTTTTGGTACTCCTCTAATGAGACCCTCTTCCAAACCTTGAAATCCTAAACCATCGTTCATGGACGCATTGTTGATCTTGATCTACTGATGACCCTTCACTGTCCCATCAAAGAGTTCTTTGAATTCCAAGGATGGGCTAAGATCTTCTCTTCCCCTTCAAAGGTGGTGTATAAACCCTTGGTCTGTCTTTTTTATACTATTCTCCACTTATGTAGACCAGGTGAAATAGAAACCCTAGTTCTTGGCAAGTGTATTTTTCTCAATTATGGAATGTTGGAAGAAATTCTTAAAATTCATAGCTCTAGTTTTTCTGAATCCATCAAAAATTCATGGCCTTCTAAGTTTGATGTCACTTTTGAAGGCTTAGAAGGGCTCTCTCCTCTAACCTTCTGGTCCCTGTCCCTCAATCCTTAGGCCTAAAGATGTCTCCTTTAGAGCTCGAGTTATTGCTCACATTGTTGCAACCACTCTTCCCCTAAGAGCTGGCTCCTTCTCTTCCCTACCAGTTCGAGACACCTTCTGCACTTATTGCCTCCTCTCTATGAAATGTTTCAAAATTTCCTCTTTTAATCTCAACTATATGATTTACTCTACCATCGACCCTCCTAGCCTTCCCTATGGGATGATCGTATCTCGCATCCTGGAGGCCAACTCCATTGGGCTTACTGATATTCCTTCCATTACTGTGAAGTAGTGCTACAACTCTTGGGCTTTTGGTATCATGGACTATGTACTCACCAATGATATTTAGGTTCTAAAATCTGATTCTGCTGCCCCTGTATCCCCTTCTGATCCTCCCCTACTAACCCTTTCCCTCGCACCCTACTGGATACTAAACCTCTCAAGGATCTTTTGGCCAGAGTCTCCAGCATTGATGAAAAGTTTGAAGCCCTTAAGGATCTTCTCCTCTCCAGAAACAGCAAAGTCGATTCTCTTGCTAAAAATGCTTATAAGATTATGGTTTCTTTCAAAGAAATTGGTACTGATGTTGCAAAATTTGGGCTAACATTAGATCAAGTTCTTAAGGATATTGCTAAGTTTGCTCAAATGATTCAGACCAGTTTGGAGGAACTCTCTACTTCTCTCACCTCGACGATTGATAGTCTGAAGACTTCCCTGTGAACACTCTGACCTATTTTCCCAGACCTCGTGGATAACTCTTTTTTCTATTTTAAGTTCTGCTTAGGGCCAGCTTTCCCAAACTTAGGATATTATGTTTTTGTCTATTACGTTCCTTTTTTGTTGATGCCAAAGGGGGAGAATATTTTATTACTATCAGTAATTAGTATTATCTACTTATTCTACTGTTCCTTGTGAGTGCTTGTTTTGTTTACTGCCTGTTGTTCTTGTGTTTATCTGTCTGTATTAGTCAACTAGCAAGTACCAAGTCAAGGGGATAATTAAAAGCCACTATTTAGGAGGAGTACTTCAAGATAGTGCTCCAAGCAGTTGATTAATCTTCAAGGAAGTCGACTACATAATTTTTTGTCATCATCTGAAAGGCGGAGACTATTAATGCTAATCTATTTTGAATGATGAAAAAATTTCACGACAACCACAGGGAAGCAATTCGCACTATAAAGAAAGCAAATCAAAGCAGCTAGAATCAGAAATCAATCAAAAAGAGTCCTTTATGGAAAACCAAAATAGATGGAGGAAATCAAGGATAGTCCAATCAAGTCAAAGGAGCTTATTATGGAGAACCAAATAAGAAGGAGGATTTCAAGCACAAACAAATCAATAAACCATAGATAAAGTATCTGTACAAGACTTTGAAATCATTCCAAAGTCGGTCACACAAATTAGGATCATAGCAAAATCCACCAACAAAGGAAAATCAAGGAGTATTTGCAAATCAAGAAGATCCATCCTGCAAAGAATCATGACTGTGAATCAAGGAAATATGAACATTGGTAAGAATAAAAAAGATTGAAAGATCACCTTTCCTTAAAGCCTTATCCTTATTCTTGAATGAGGAATCTCTGTCTCAATCCAAGGATCATAACCTTTGGGATGCCGTTTCTTCTATATAAGGATGAATCCAAGTCTCTCATCGATATACAAGCCTACTGCAAGCTCAATCCTTCTTCAAAACTCTTCATCTTTAAAAAATCATTGCAATCTTAAGTTATTATTTTATTGTGAAAGAAAAAGAGAGAGAAAAGAAGAATCACTGAAAAAGAAAGGTCTGTATCAATAGAAAAAGAAAAACAAATAAAAAAGAAACATATTCTGAGTTTAGTTTTAAACATCTTGTACCCCTAATCACACTTAAAGGCTGGAAGAGACCTCCCTTGCAACACAAGCGGACTGGACTAGGATTCACATTGAATCCAAACTAGTATAAAAACATCTGGTGTCAAAGTTTTTTTTTTATTTGTATTCAATGCAATTACTCCTAATGAGATAAAATCAGGAAAACAATCGGTTGGGATAAAAGAAACCAGTAAAAAATCTACATCCAGAAAGCTCTATGCTTTGGAAGAAGCTCGAAAAGATTTTATGCTTGTTTCTTTCTCTTGTTTAAAACAAGTCATGGGAAGCCCATTCCCATCGTGCTCACGGCCTGGCTGGCCTACCAGCGGTAGTGGGAATTCTCCCGTTCCTTCCAGAGTGGTATCTCACTGATGGCTCGGGCCCCCAT
>JAOTQR010000069.1:9062868-9108150 GCA_025774065.1 Solanum ossicruentum | reverse complement strand
CATCATGGGTCATCCGGAAACAGTCGCTCTATGTTTTAAACATAGGGGTCAGGCTGCGTACATCCGACCCCCCCTTACCCCGCAATGGACAGGAGCCTTTGAGGAAATAGGGTAATGTTGTTGTTGTATTTACTGATTGGAAAAGGCTAATCTGGATTTATTGCTCACTCTTTTGTATAGACTTGATAGGGGAAGTGATAGTGAAGCAGAAGACTTTGAGCATGCTGAGAAGCTACGTCAAGTTAAAGCAGTTCTTGAGGAGGTCAACACTATCTTCTTGCTCTATACATTTAGCATGGCATACTGTCATTAATAATACATATTGTAATGGAAAAGGAATATCATAATAAACTAGAGGATAAGATATAATATATTTTGCTTTTAATTCTTTGTACTTTCTTAGAGATCTAGGTAATGTTAAAGGTACCACTCCAGATTATAATAAATTCTGAACTTTTGTTATTTTAATTCCTTTGTGTCCTCTGCTGGTGTTGGTGGATGAGACTTCCATTAAGCTAAGGTGGCAAACTTACTTTCATAAACTTTTCAACGAAAAAGGGAATTGAGATATTGACCTGGGTGAGTTGGCACACTCTAATAGTAATCGAGATTTTGGTTATTGTATGCGTTTCAGAGCTGAGGAGGTTAGATGTGCTATTAGTAGGATGAAGAGAGGGAGGGCGATCGGACCCAATGAGATTCTGGTGGATTTTTCGAAGAGCATGGTCAAGGATGGTATGGAGTGGTTGACTGGGTTGTTTAATACTATTATGAAGACTACTAAGATGCCCGATGAATGGAGGAGGAGTACAATGGTTTCATTGTACAAAAACAAGGGTGATATTTAAAATTGTAATAATTATAGGGGTATCAAGCTATTAAACTACACTGTGAAGGTATGGGAGATGAGCATGAGAAACTGAGTGCCTATTTCAAAAAATCAGTTTAGATTCATGCCGGGGTAGTCGACTACTGAAGCAATTCATCTTGTTCGGAGATTAGTGGAGAAATATAGGGAATGAAAGAAGGACCTTCATATGGTGTTCATTGATCTCGAGAAGGCCAATGACAAAGTTTTGAGGAGATGTCTTATGGAGGTGTCTAGAGACGAAAGGTGTTCCAATAGTGTATATTAGGTTGATAAATGACATGTATAATGGAGTCAAAACTCGAGTAAGAACGGTGGGAGGAGATTCTGAGTATTTTCCTGTTGAGATGACACTTTATCAAGGATCTGTGTTGAGTCCTTTTCTTTTTGCCTTAGCTATGAATGAGCTGACACGGTCTATTTAGGAGGAGGTCTTATGGTGTATGCTATTTGTGGATGGCATAATACTGATTGATGAGACTCAGGCTAAAGTTAATGATGTATTGAAGGTTTGGAGACATAACATACTTGGGAGTGCAAATTCAGTGCGGTGAGGGAAGAAGCAGACACTGAAGTGACGCCTGCCACTCGTGCTATTTCCAAGAGAGAGAACTTTAAATACCTTGGGTCCATCATTCAAAGTAGTGGCGATATCGATGATGATGTCACACATCGTATTGGGGCAGCATATTATGGGCAGCATAGATGAAGGGGAGGCTTGCCTCTAGAGTATTGTGCGATAAGAATGTTTAGAAGATGCAGGTCACGTAGATTGAGTCTCAAGAACTCAAAATTTTTTAAGTGTTGGAGGGAACCACGAGACTGACTTACGGTCCGTAGAACATTCTATGGATTGGAGAATCCCCCTCGTGGTCACTGGACAGCGATCTCTTTTTTTTCCAAGAAAGTTTCTAACAGTCAAATACAGGGATTTTCAGGGGTGTTACAAGATCCTTTACAACCCAACACAAACTCTTAGTAGTGGATCTAGAGATTAAGAGGACCAGGAAGAAGAGGGCTTTGTATGGCCAACCAAGAATTAAGTGCGTGTGTGTGTGGTGGTGATGGGGCTTGAATAAAGATAAAATCCAAAAGTTGATGGCTATGGGGCCTGGGAGAATAGTGTGGATGAAGAAAGCATGTGGAATAGAACAACTAAGTTTATTGGGAAGCAACTAAAGAGGTGTTTGGGGTCTCAAAGCGAAATTTTGATGGGCATGTAGGGAACTGGAGGTGGAATGGAGAGTATGGAAGCCAAGAAGGTTTCTTGTGGGAAGTTTGTAAGGAGAAAATACGAGGAGGAGGAGATGACGAAAAGGCAGGGGTATAAGATTGCAAAGTAGGAAGCAAGGATAGTGGTCACGGCGGCTAAAATGGCCATATTCGAATGCTTGTATGAAGAACTAGAGGACATAGGTGGGAAAAAAGTTGTGTAGGCTTGCCAAGACTACAGAAAGGAGGACCTGCAATTTAGATCAAGTGAGGTGCATTAAAGACGAGGATGGTGAAGTGTTGGTTAAGAAGGCTCAGATAAACGAAGATGTTGGACTTACTTCCATGAACTCCTAAATGAAGGCGGGACCGGAATGTTGTGCAAAGATCTAAGAAGTGTTTCAACTGCTACATAAATTGCATTGCTTCTGTAGATATATCAAATGCTTTTTGTAGTGATTCATGTGGTTAACATTAACCAGCTGACTAGTGGAAACACAAAATTCTAGAATTCTCATAGTGAAAAATGTGTGTTAATATTTTATCCAATCTTACAGAAATGCTGCTCCTTCCCCTACTTGTTCTAACACTCCATTTAGGGTAGTGAGAGGGTGTGTCTCTGTGTATGGGGGGTGTGGAGTTAATGATTTAGTTCTTGTGTCAGTCGGAGATTATGAACTGGTAATGGAGTAACTCCAAGTGAGGATAGTGTTTGCATGCCAGTACTTGATGGAAAGGAATTCAGAATAGGGTCACTGTGCGTTTTCAATGGAAGAATGTAAAGGAGTGTAGGTTAAAGGGATGGCTTGGGTGTGCATTGATGGTATCTTCGGGTGGATAGATGAGGAGAGGTCTGGGGTACAAAATGGTGACAAATATAATTTTAACTATGACAATTTTCTTGTTTCACTTATTACTGATATCTGAAACTGGATAGTTTGTGTCTAACTTGTTCAAAATTGATATGCTATCTAGTGTTGAGTTCTCTTAAATATATTGTAATGTGGCCTTAATTTGATTAAAGATTTCTTTCTTATTTTCAAAGATTTAGTTTCCATAAAATGTCAAATATTTGGTAAACCATAAATGTCAAAAATTTGGTAGCCACAATATTTGATATATTCACATTATAAATGTTGAATTTTCTATCTTCCAATGGCATCACCCATGACATCAACAAGCTAAATTTTTCCCTATGAATAGGGGAGTTAGTCATTAGTTGAGAAGCATCCTTGAAGCATAAGAAAATTTTTTTCTTTGCGTTCTTTCTTTGTCTTCCATTTAGAGTAATTTTATAAGAGTGTTGGGAAACATTTGTATGAACCCTTTCTTTGGGATGATATTGTGAGGTTGTTCTCTTGGGGTCTTTGGGATTATTTAGAGTTTTATCTCTAATTTTGTACTCTCTTTTGTACTTTTGTTGATATAGTAAAATTCTCCTCTCCGCTTGTGGACGTAGGTCACATTGACCGAACCACGTTAAATTTACATCTTCTTTATTTGCTTTACTTCCGTCATTGTCAACTCACTATTGCTTTTGTTATTGTCATCATAACATTATTTGGCTAAATTTTGCTTTTCCCGAGTTCTCGATCCTAACAAATTAGTATCAGAGCCGGATCTAATCAGGTTTATGTCAGTAGCCAAAATGACAATAATAAAGACCTATGTTGAGAAATTTGACCGAAGTGCAAACTTTGGGATGTGGCAATTAAAGATGGAGGCTATCCTAATTCAAGATGGCCTAGATATTGCACTAGAAGGTAAGGAGAAGAAGCCAGAAGATATGAAGGATGCAGAGTTTGCTGTCATAGACAAAAAGGCAAAGTCAAGTATTATTTAAATCTCTCAAATGAGGTTTTACGTGAAGTATCTGTAGAAACCACAGCCAAAGGCATTTGGGAAAAATTAAAAACCTTGCATATGAAGAGGACAATGGAAATTAGACTTTACCTAAACCAAAAGGTTACACATTTCGTATGGTAGAAGATACCTCTATATTCTCACAACTTGATGCATTTGATCCTATACTTACGGATTTGAGTAATATCAATGTTGAAGTTACTGATGAGGATCAAGCCGTCTTATTACTTATTTCCTTACCCCAATCATTTAAGCCTATTAGAGGAACTATGCTTTATGGAAAGGATAAAATCTCTTATAAAGAAATTAAATCTATCTTAAAATCAAAGATTAGATAGATAGAGATATTACTGGTGAAAGCAGTGGAACCTATGGGGAAGTCTTATTTGTAAGAGGTAGATCGAATAAGAAAGAATCAAATAGTGAGAGGTCTAAATCAAGGTCAAAGTCCAAATACAGAAATGTGGTGTGCAAATATTGCCATAAGAAAGATCATATTATTTCTGATTGCTATAAGTTGAAAAACAAAGAAAAGCGTCAGGAAAACAAAAATGAGCACCAAAATACTAACCTCGCTGAAGCAAGTGTAGTTGCTGATGAGTCTGAAGGAATAATATTTTTAGCTACTAGTGATAGTTTTAAATCTAATGATGAGTGGATTTTAGATTCGGGTTGTTCTTATCATATGTGTCCCAATAAGGATTTGTTTACCACATATGAATCTGTTGGAGGTGGAGTTGTCTTGATGGGCAACAATGCTCCCTGCAAAGTTTTTGGTAAAGGTACAATCCAAATCAGAATGCACGATGGAGTGGTGAGACCCCTCACTGATGTTAGATATGTTCCTGACTTAAAGAAAAATCTCATCTCATTGGGCACTCTAGAATCTCTTGGGTGCAAATACACAGGTGAAGGTGGAGTTATGAAAATCTCTCTAGGTGCTCTGGTGATAATGAAAACACACAGATCTGGTACGTTTACACTTTGTTGGGATCTACTGTTACAGGTGCCGCTGCAATTTCTACTCAATCTGATTCCAGCCTCAAGGCATATGAGTGAGAAGGGTCTTTCCATTTTCAGCAAAAGAGGTCTTTTGTATGGACAAAGTACCGGGAACATGGAGTTCTGTGAGCATTGTGTGTTTGGAAAGCAAAAAAGAGTCAGCTTCAAATCTCCAGCAATTCATCAAACAAAAGGTACTTTGGACTACATTCATGCAGATCTTTGGGGTTCTTCTCGTACCTCGTCAAAAGGTGGTGTCAGGTATATGTTAACTTTCATTGATGATTATTCAAGGAAAGTTTGGGTTTATTTTCTGAAAAATAAAAGTGATGTTGTCTTAACTTTCAAACAATGAAAAGTTTTGATTGAGAAGCAAATAGGAAAACAAGTCGAGCGGCTTAGATCAGATAATGGCTTGGAATTTTGTAATGATGTGTTTAATGAATTTTGCAACAATGAAGGCATTGCTCGGCATCGCACTGTGAGGATGACCCCTCAACAAAATGGTGTTGCAGAAAGAATGAATAGAACTCTTTTAGAAAGAGTTTGCTGCATGTTTTCAAATGCTGGGTTGGCAAATACTTTTTTGGCAGAAGCTATCTCTAGAACTTCTTATATTGTCAACTGTGCTCCTTCTGCACCTTTGAACTTTAAGACTTCGGAGGAAATGTGGTCAGGTACTACTGCTAATGATTCTGATTTAAACATCTTTGGTTGTCCTGCATACATGCATGTGAATGATGGTAAATTAGAGCCAAGGGCTAAAACGTGTATTTTCCTAGGATATGCATCTGGCATAAATGGATATAGACTCTGGTATCCTGATCCCAAGTCACCAAAATTTATAATTAGCAGAGATGTAACTTTTGATGAATCCTCTATGTTACACCCTAGAAAAGAGACTTCTAGTTCTTGTAATAGAAATAAGGAGCAGGGTATACATGAGCAGGTGGAGATTGAACTAGCAATCCAAACTCTTTAGCCTTGGAGCAAAATACAGTTGAAATTCCTGAAGTCGAAGTTCCAGAAATTGAACTAGAAGTTGTGACTTCTGAAGTTGAAAGAAATGAGTATTCATAGCCACACACAGACCAAGGAGGCAAATTCAAAAACCAGAAAGGTATGGAGATTATGTTGCACTTGCTTTTCAGTTGCACAGGAAACTGAAGAGATTGGAGAATTATTTAGAAGCAGTTTCTAGAGTTGATTCAGCCAAATGGCTTATTGTAATGAATGAAGAAATTGAATCTCTCCACAAAAATGGTACTTGGTCTCTTGTGAAGCCTCCATCAGGTAAGAGAATTGTTGGTTATAAATGGGTCTTCAAGAAAAAGGATGGAATTCCAGGTATCGAAGATGTAAGGTATAAAACATGATTAGTTGCAAAGGGCTATAGTCAGGTACAAGGAGTTGTTTTTAACGATATTTTCTCACCAGTTGTTAAACATAGTTCTATTCGTTTCTTGCTTAGCTTAGTTTTCATGTATGATTTGGAATTCGAACAGCTTGATGTTAAGACGGCTTTCTTACATGGTGAACTTGAGGAACAAATATACATGCATCAACCTGAAGGATTTGAAATTGAAGGAAAAGAAGATCATGTCTGCTTGTTAAAGAAATCCTTGTACAGATTAAAGCAGTCTCCAAGACAATGGTACAAAAGGTTTGATTCCTTTATGTTGGGTCATGGTTATTCAAAGAGCATGTATGATAGTTGTGTTTACTTCAAGAAGTTAAATGATGGTTCATTTGTTTACTTATTGTTATATGTTGATGACATGCTCATTGTTGTGAAGGATTTGACAGAAATTCACACTTTGAATGGTTAGCTGGAAAGTGAATTTGAAATGAAAGATTTGGGAGTAGCTAAGAAAATCCTTGGCATGAAGATCAAAAGAGATCGAAAAGCAAATAGGCTATTCCTGACCCAGAAGAAGTTCTTGGAGAAGGTCTTGGATAGGTTTGGCATGAAAGATGCTAAACTAGTAAGTACTCCTCTTGCTGCTCTTTTTAAGTTATCGACTGCTCAATCACCGCAGACATAGGAAGAAGAGAGGTATGTGACACACGTACCATAGTCTAGTGCAGTTGGTAGCATTATGTATGCAATGGTGTGTACACGTCCAGACATTTCACAAGCAGTCAGTGTAGTAAGTCGGTATATGGCTTATCCTGGTAAAGCGCATTGGCAAGTTGTGAAATGGATTCTCAGATACTTGCGAGGTACTTCAAATGCATGTTTGGAGTTTCAGAGAAATGCCAACACTTTGGTTGGTTTTGTAGACTCTAATTGTGCAGATGATCTTGATAAAAGAAGATTATTAACAAATGTTTTCTGCATTGGCGGATCTACTATCAGCTGGAAAGCTACATTACAACATGTAGTAGCTTTATCTACTATCGAAGTAGAATATATGGCAGTGACCGAGGTGATCAAAGAAGACTTATGGTTGAAGGGGTATTTGCTGAACTTAGCTTACACCAAGGTGCTATTATTATTTTCTGTGATAGTCAAAGTGTCATTCACTTGAGTAAAGATCAAATGTATCATGAGAGGAGGAAGCATATTGATATCAAATATCACTTCATTCAGGAAACCATTGCTGAAGGAAAGGTCTCTGTTCAAAAGATTAATACTAGAGACAATCTTGCTGACATGTTCATGAAGTCTCTTCCTGTCAGTAAGTTCAAGCTCTGCCTGAACTTGATTGGCATTTATGAAGAATAATTTAGCCCATATGGGCTTCTGCGAGAGGATGGAGCAAATTTACTATATTCGTCAAATTCATGCCAAGGTGGAGATTTGTAATGTGGCCTTAATTTGACTAAAGATTTCTTTCTTATTGTCAAAGATTTAGTTGCCACAAAATGTCAAATATTTGGTAAACCATAAATGTCATAGATTTGGTAGCCACAATATTTGATATATTCACATTACAGATATTGAATTTTCTATCTTCCAATGGCATTACCCATGACATCTATGAGATAAAATTTTCCCTATAAATAGGGGAGTTAGTCATTAGTTGAGAAGCATCCTTGAAGCATAAGAAAATCTTTTTCTTTTCTTTCTTTCTTTGTCTTCCATTTAGAGTAATTTTATAAGAGAGTTAGTGTTGGGAAACACTTGTTTTCTTTGTCTTCCATTTAGAGTAATTTTATAAGAGAGTTAGTGTTGGGAAACACTTGTGTGAACCCTTTCTTTGGAGTGATCTTGTGAGGTTATTCTCTTGGGGTCTTTGGGGTTATTTAGAGTTTTATCTCTAATTTTGAACTCTCTTTTGTACTCTTGTTGATATAGTAAAATTCTCCTCTCCGCTTGTAGACGTAGGTCACATTGACCGAACCACGTTAAATTTGCGTCTTCTTTATTTGCCTTACTTCCATCTTTATCAACTCGCTATTGCTTTTGTTATTGTCATCATAACATTATTTGGCTAAATTCCGCTTTTCCCGAGTTCTCAATCCTAACATATATGTTGGACTGCAGGGGGGACATTTTTCTGGGATCTATAGAAAGGTTCAGCTAAAGCCACTACAGTGGGTTAAAGTTCCCAAATCTAATGGTGAAGGTGAGGAAGAAAAACCTACTGAAGCTCTTATGGTTCTAAAATATGGAGGTGTTCTCACTCATGCTGGAAGAAAGCAGGTTCTATTATACACTAGTATTTATTCAAATTTCCCTTTGTTATGCCCAACTTTAATGTTTCTTCTTGTTTTTGGAATTTCTTGGCAGGCTGAAGAGCTCGGAAAATACTTCCGTAATGACATATATCCAGGTTTGGCTTGACATCTTGTATTTGGCTTCCCTAACTTTCACTCCAAAGTCATATCATGTCGTCCTTTTTATATTGTTTTCTGACACGAGATTTAGAAATTTCCAGATAAAATAAACCCCTTATAAAAAAGCACTTCATTGGAAGAATCTAAGGAGCATCAGCAAACTCTAAATTTTACATCCCGTGTTATGTTTGAAAATGCCGTGTCCAATCTCTGCAGGTGCAGACAATAAATGATTTTTGACAGAACTTTCTTTTTGTGCTGTTTGGTCAGTCGGATAACTTGTATTTGGGGCAATGGTTATTGCATATACTACATTCCCTCTGCTTTGAACCACAGGTGAAGGTACTGGCCTACTTCGCCTCCATAGCACATATCGTCATGACTTAAAGATATACAGCTCAGATGAGGGTCGTGTGCAGGTTTTCTTCTTAATATATTATTGAATGCCATAAGTGTCTCTGTTTTTCTCTTTGTTCTCCAATTCCTTTTCCATGTAACTCTTTGGTATGTCAAATTAGCTCATATGAGTTCTCTATATTTGTTCAACTCATATATTGGCAAAAAACTATATCTCATTCTCCTCTAATCCTTGAGTTTGCATTGTACATAAATTGTTGATAGATGTCTGCTGCTGCATTTGCCAAAGGTCTACTTGACTTGGAAGGACAATTGACACCTATCCTGGTCTGTAGCCATGTTCAAAGCTCTGCTTCTTGTATTGAATTCACAACTGAAATTAAATGAACTATATATTTCTTCTTCACTCAAAGGTATCACTGGTTAGCAAGGATTCATCTATGCTGGATGGACTTGCCAATGCAAGTGTTGAGATAAAAGAAGCTAAGGTTGTTCTCTTCTGGCATTGAATTATAAGTTTGAAGATATTCATCTACTTCTTATTTGAGTTTGTGGTTGTTTTTATCCGTACTTCTTGTTGTGTTTTCCATTCTGATATGGATTTTAGTAGTGAAGAGTTCAAATGATCTAGCAGTAGCCACAGGCTCCAGTGAAAGCTTAAATTAGTGATCACGTGAGCTTGACCTTCTTGACAAATTTCATATTATGATCAGATTCAGTGAAAGCTGTCTACGCAGTTTCCCCCTTTCCTATTAAGACATGAAGTTGTCGTCAAAGATTGTTATCATATTTGACGTAAGTTTACCTGTGGACTTGACCTTACCACCTATGTTCTACCAAAAATAAGTATTCTTTTGTGTAAATGGAAGATTACATTGGAACCCGAAGTGCATGCTGCAAATATTTTCTCTATCATATTGTAATTGTGATGCATCTCAAGCGTATGAGATCCATTGGAATTTGATGGTCTAATACCAGAAGTAAGGTTCTTTTGATGGAGTGGTTTATCAAATGTCAGCTCCTCCTTTTAACTTTTGGAAATTACTTAATCTTTTAATAATGCAATTCATGGAAAGCAAATTATGCTGGGATCTTTAGGACCTTTGAATTCTTACAAGTTTGGGGTGGTTACAGGCGAGGTTGAGTGAGATAATTACTTCTGGACCAAAGACTAATGGATCTTCAGAGAAGCCTTGGATGGTTGATGGAGCTGGACTCCCACCTAATGCATCTGAACTTATGCCCAAGTTGGTAAGTCGTAATTGAATATCTTGATGGAACAATCTTCTGGACTCAAGCATCTGCCGTATGTTGTTTGCAATTTTATCCCATTTATTGCCCTGCTCCACTCCTTCCCTTCTCTATGACATGGCTTGTTTTCAATGTACCCATATTCTATGCTTTTGGATTTGTTTTTTGAAAAAAGGCTCAAATATGCCATTGAACATTGAGAAAAGACTCATTTATACCATCCGTTAAAAGTTAGGCTCATTTATGCCATTACTGTTTGAGAAAAGTCTCATCTATGCCATTATTTTTTAACTCCGATTTTACAAAACAACTTTAAACACTTTTAAATTGGAATTTCGGATCAAATGTAGTCTTTTTCGCCATTCTTCTTCAAGAATGCCAAGAACACATGAAGACTACCAAGAACTTCCAAATTTTCAAATTCTTCAAATATTAATGAAATCACCCCAAATTTCAAGAGTAGCATCTTCCAAGCTAGATACCAAACTCAATATTTTTTGAGCTCGAATTCAACCTAACTCAACAAGACCCACTTGAAATTTTTCTTCAAAGTATAAGAATTTTAACCTTCTTTAATGGTAAAATTTTCTTCTCAACTCTAAATTAAATAAAATTTTGAATATAGACTCAAAAAACACTAAGGAATAAAGATCTTATACAAAAACCACGAATCAAAGCAAATTTTAAAATATTGGGACTGATTTCTTTTTTTTTTTTGGGGAATATTTTTTCCACCTAAAGTTGTGAAATTTTGAAGAAAATTTTCAAATAGGTCTTGTTGAATTAGGTTGAATTTGACCTCAAAAAATATTGAGTTTTGGTATCTAACTTGGAGGAACGCTACTCTTGAAATTTGGAGTGATTTCGTGAATATTTGAAGAATTTAAAAATTTGGGAGTTCTTGGCGTGTTCTTAGCATTCTTGAAGAAGAATGACAAAAAAAACTACATTTGATCCAAAACTCTAATTTAAAAGTGTTTAAAGTTGTTTAAGTAGTTTTGCAAAACCAGAGTTAAAAAATAATGGCATAGATGAGCCTTTTCTCAAATGATATGACATAAATGAGCCAAACTTTTAACGGATGGCATAAATGAGCTTTTTCTCAAAGTTGGATGGCATATTTGAGCCTTTTCGCTTGTTTTTTTGGTGCACTCTTGTTTTTCTTTGTTTTTGGTTGCTTTCAATCTTTCTATTTTCACCATCTCAAATTGTCTTGCAATCAGGTGAAATTGACTAAGAAGGTGACAGAACAAGTGAAGCTTCTTGCTAAGTATGAAGATGAAGAACTTACAGAGACTAGTTCCTATGATGTGATCCCCCCCTATGATCAAGCTAAAGCACTTGGTAAAACAAACATAGATGTCGATCGTATTGCTGCAGGTTTACCTTGTGGCAGTGAGGGATTTCTACTCATGTATGTACGTTGGAGGAAACTGGAGAGAGATTTATATAATGAACGGAAGGAGTAAGCTATTTCTAGTTGGATATAACTTCCTTTATAATTGAATATTTTATATCAGTGTGAGGATTCATATAGTTTGTAATTGTCCTTGTTGAATCTGTGCTGCTGATTTTTTGATTAAAGTAGTGTCGTTATCGCTTATATTGTCCCTAACACACTATTTAATTACAGTCGTTATGATATCACTCAAATTCCAGATGTTTATGACTCTTGCAAGTAAGTCAGCTCTTTGACATGCCTAATCACTTTATTAATGGAAAATACATGAAGGATTTCCTTCATTAAAGTTCCACTGAAAGAGAGTAATATACATAGAGTGTCTGTTTTAGTTATTTTCTGAATTGTTTCGCAGGTATGATCGTGTGCACAATTCACATCTAAAGCTAGAGGATTTGGATGAACTCTTTGAAGTTGCACAGGTACAAGCAATAATAACAATTAATAGTACTACATTTTATTTGACTCATTTCTTATCCTCCAACCAACCATCCCCACAAACGCATTCGCATGCACACGATGAGCAAAAAGACCCTAAAATGTGATCAAAGACTTAGATAAAAGTTCCATTTTGAGCTCCCCAAGTTTCTTTCCAAATAGTCACAAATAACTCTTATGGTTTTGTTGATTTACTGGCGTATCTTTAGGCTACTTAGTTTCCTATGTCCATTGTCTGAAATCTATGTGGTCGTAGAATGAAGGTTTTGCAGTGTTTGACTTAAGAGTAAGCATTTCTGACTTCTATAAAATATGATTCTGCTTTTGTATTTCAGCTACTTGCAGACGGTGTTATTCCTAATGAGTATGGGATCAATCCAAAGCAGAAGCTGAAGATTGGATCAAAGGTAAACTTCTTTATAGCTAGTTGCATTGTTCACATTTTTCCTCTGTGAATTAGAATAATTTATACGTACTTCTTGTCTACCTACGTCATGTGACTGTTACCCATAACCTGAAATTTTAGTCTTAAGAGTGAACGAAGAAGTGGATGACTTTGAAAGTCAAAGTTTGGGTATGCCTCTTAGCTTACAGAGTTACCTTCTGCTTATAGTAGGTTATATCTAGATGGAATCCTCTACCACTATGCCTCTAGTGTAATAACCTAGAACATCTGGTTCATCAGTTAAGGAGTGTTGAGGTTTACACTGAACTGAGGCAAGGAACGCAGTCAAGTACATGTGGATGCTTTTGTTTGTTTTTTTGATCTGATTATGCTAAAAATTAACATAATGCAGCCCTCCAGTCTCCATGGCGACTATCGGCATGTGCTCAAGGAAGGGAACTGTTGAAAGTTAAGTGTTAAGTGTGTTAAATGTGAAAGTGAGGATATTAGAGGAGTTAGTCATTGAGTCTGATATAGTCCTCATTACACAAATATTAGGTGTGATGTATTTGACATCGTTAAATAGGTGTCTCGTTGATTAATTAGAATATAAGGTAATCTTCACCTGCTATTTTTCACATGATATCAAAGCCTCTGTAGAGACTAGAGATTTAAGTAGATTCTATTTGCCAACCGGAAGTCTTGTCCTATTATAGTATTGTTCTCTTCTCCCCCTCTTTTGTTGGACAGCGGCAACATTCTTATTTATGAAAACTGTTCCGTCAGTGACATGTCTATTCCTCGTGAATGTTCTGATTAGCTGCATTACTTTCCACTCATCATTCCAGTGACATCACTTTCCGGCAAGATTTGGACAACCAAGGTTTAGATGAGATTCCAAGTATCAAAACTGTTACAGACTGAACATACTCTTTCCCAGTAATCTACTTAGCACATATATAGATAGCTGATCTTTAGGTATCTCTTTTATTTATTTCCTTAGTTAGCACCTTATGTACATGTATTTGTATTGCTTACCTCTTGGAATAAATGACAAGTTATTCTTGATACCTTGTCAATTACTAAAAATTTGCAGGCAACAATTTTCATGCTCTTAAGATAAGCAAGCTCGAGTTTGTCTCCCCACTTTGGGTTTGAGGGGACATCTAAAAGAGAAGTGTTGGTGTGCTAAAGGTAGAGTTAGAAGAGTTAAGTTTATTAAGTTAGATAGTCCCACGACGAGGTATCATTTGTGTTTGATTATCAATTCATCTTCTCTCATATCTCTCCACTGCTACTGTCAACATGTAACCAGGAGGTCACGGGTTCAAGCTTTGAAAACAGCCTCTGGCTGAAATGCAAAGTAAGGCTGCGTACAATAAACCTTGTGGTCGGGCCCTTCCCTAGACTGTGTGCATAGCGAGAGCTTTAGTGCACCAGGCTTGCCCATCCTACTGTTAACATGTGCTGAAGGAAAGAAACAGTGTTGCAGCTTGTTTTCTCAATCGATCACTAAATAAGGTCTGCGCTCTTCATGGTTGAGGAGTCCCTTCCAATCACATTTAAGTCATATATCTGGTAGTTCTTTGCTTTATTGTAGATGAAAGCTTCATAGAGACCTGAATACATCATCTAAGATTATGAAATTTTAGATTGCTCGCCGATTGTTGGGTAAAATTTTGATTGATCTGAGGAATACTCGGGAAGAAGCTCTAAGTGTTGCTGACTTGAAGAGTACTCAAGACCACAATTCAGCAGTGAATGAGACAGGGAATGAAGACACAGAATATCATCCCAAACTTAACAATAGGAGTGATCAAGACCTTAAAAGAAAAGGCAGCTTCACCACTGACCTTAAAAAAAAAGGCAGCTTCACCAGTGAAAAATCAACAGACCAGGATGATGATGAGGACAAAGAGACCAAGTACCGGTTAGATCCAAAGTATGTGGTCTTTATCATTAATAAATAAAGATGTTTGCTGCATCTTGTGGTTATTTAGACATGCCTCCAAAAATAAAGGAAAATCTGCTAATACTAGTACTATATTATTTTCTGATTTTCTTTTCAGGTATGCAAATGTGAGGACACCAGAAAGACATGTGCGGACACGCCTTTACTTTACATCAGTGAGTGAAAACCTGCAATTGAGTTTTGCAATTATCTCTACTGTATTGTGCCAGTACTTTTCTTCCATTCTTCCTCTTAATCCTGAATCCTACATCCTTATTTTTCTAGCTATAGGCAAAACCTAAAAGCAGAAAGTATAACAAGTAGAAATATGCCAGTCCATAAACATAAATAATGGGGAGCTAAGTTCAGATAAATTACCATAAGGTCAAATACAAATGTTTTTGACCTGATTCTGAATGTAGTGTCTGACAAAAACACTTGATGCCAAAATAGCAGGGAGCAAAGTTCAAGTCAAGTCTTAACTTTAATGGTTTTCACCTGTTGAAACTCTTGATGCCTGCAGCAGGATGAAGAGATGATATCACATGACTAGTGCCTTCAGATCTTTCTTCAACTGGCTTTACCTTATGTTACAAACTCTATATTCCCATAGCTTTGTATTTCCATATCACTTCTTCTAATTTTTTATGATTAAATTATTGTTTAATTCTTGTCTGTTTTAGCTTTAACATTAATTTTCATTTGTACTCATCTTCCTTTGTCTAACATTCTAGCTTTAAAATTGTTTGATGTTCAGGAGTCACATATACATTCTTTAATGAATGTTCTTCGTTACTGCAACTTGGATGAGTCTCTTCATGGAGAGGCCAGCCTTGTGTGTGACAGTGCTTTAGATCGCTTGTTCAGAACCAAGGAGCTTGACTACATGAGTCATATTATATTGAGGATGTTTGAGAACACAGAGGTTGGTACAACTTATTGATCATTAACTGAAACACAAATAAAAACAACAAAAAAAATACGGTATAACTAGTTACTGAAATGTATCCCTGTCTTTTGCGTCATTAGAATTAATTTGGAAATTAAAAACCTGCTTTACTTGGTGTTTTTAGAAGGTGGTGATTGTGCATCAATGCCTCTTCTTCCTGTTTCACAAATAACAAGTGTTATCTTGAATGTGAGGTGTATAAGAACTTTCAACCTTTTCATTTAAGATAAAAAGGTTTTCTTTTCAAATCTTCTCAGCATAATTAGACCCTCTGCCTCCTTCATAGGTATAAAGTCAGGTACGATTCTTGTCTTTTATGGACTTAGTATATGTATCAATAGAAAAGATAATGCAGCCAAATAAAGATACATCATTTTGAGATCTTAGAATAGATTATAAGAGGCAACATAACATTTTACATCTTCCCATTTCAAAATCTGCGATCAAAAGGCAACTTGTTTAGACGGAAATAGTTTGTTGGCTTGTAGAAGTCAATACTAATCAAGATTTGTGTTTTCTTATGTTGGAAATGAGAAACTCCTGTGGGAAATGTCTACCTCATTTTGCAGGTGGCTTTGGAAGACCCAAAAAGGTTCCGCATAGAAATGTCTTTCAGCCGTGGAGCAGATCTATCATCATTAGAGGTAACTTTTTTTTGTCCTTTTCAAGAATTGTAATTTAAAGGATATCTCCACATAATTCTCCGATGGCTGATCCACCCTCTGCCAAGTCCTAGAGTTACTATACTAGTAAAGTCATATTTTGTCACATCAAAGAAACTGAACTTTACCAACTATAAAAATATAAATTCTCTAAATTCCCCACTATAATAACAAAACTTACACATCAAGGTGACTTTAAGAATACAATGGGTAATGTTTAGTGATTTTACTGCTATTAGTGGGTAAAGTTGGTCTTAATGTGAAGCAAAATAGTTTTGTGCCGTTATAGTGGATAGATTTATGTTACATTATGTGTCGAAAATTAGTTTTATGACTTTGTGGTTTTTGTGGGTAAGTTTAGCAACCGCACATGAAAATAGAACCGTGTTCATTGAAGGTCTAGTAATTTCTGAGTAGTGCTGACAGTAGAAGCACATGAATGGATGAATGCCACATTCATAACTTTGCACCAAAATCAGAAAATTAAAATGTTGAAACTCCTTCTTTCCATGGTGAACTTGCAGAAAAATGATAAGGAAGCGAGTTCATGGCATCAGGAGCACATATTGCCAGTTATGGGTCCTGAAAGGCTTCAAGAAGTGGGATCACATCTTACATGGGATAATATGGAAAAGATGATTCATCCATTTGCCATGCCAGCTGAAGATTTCCCCCCACCATCAACCCCTCAAGGTTTCTCAGGCTACTTTTCAAAAAGTGCATTAGTTCTAGAGCGCCTCGCTAACTTATGGCCCTTTCACAAGTAATGGGAAGTAGTGCCTTTTGTTTCCACCTAGTTTTGCCCTTTCCATTGGTGATTCGTCTCCTTTAACCGAGGTTTGAGATTGTGTATTGGCAACATCTACTGAGGAATCAGTGGTAGTTAGAGTGTTTTGATTGTCTTTCCTTTTTCCTTGTTATCATCATTCATTCATGTAAATAATGGTAAGTTTTGCGATGAACTACAGCTTACACAAATGTTCAGTGAATCAGCCTAAAAATGCTTTACTTGAGATACTTAGGAGCCTAGGGTTTTCGCCTCTTGTCTACATGACTTGTTTTTGTGCTGACGTTGTGTTATATTGTAGAGTGAATAACTTATATGCTCATCCATTATAATGAATTTTCTATGAGTCATTTATTTTTTATTTTATATCAACAAAGTCACTTAAAGTGAGATTAAGGGTATGTTTGGCATGAATTTCCTAGAAAATGCTATCTTGGAAAAACAAATGGGCTTCTTATTTATTTTCTAGTGTTTGATAAGTAAGAAATATATCCTATTAATATACAATGATAAGTAAGAAATATATCCTATTTATATATAATTTAGCAATATTATGGAGGTGGGATGAGATAGCAGTAGGGGTTCGAGGGTCGCAAGGTCAAGTGTAAAGACACTCCAGGTCATTTTTGTGTTGATATCTCTGTCGCTTAGAGCATTTCTGTAATGATCCCAAATCATTTATGACTTTTGGGATTGACAAATCGGTCACCTGATCGTTTGTTTGGATTTTCTGTAAGTTTCTATTGTTTAGAACTTTCTAAATTTTGAATATTTGACTTTATCAAAAGTTTAGGAAGACAATGTCAAATTGAAAATCTAATGGTTTCATTAGCTCCAGAGCATCAAATTTGATCTAGAACAACCTTTCATGTGGATCCTAAAGCTTATAGGCTAATTGTGAGTCCCTTATGGAAATTAGTTAAAAATGAAGTTTCGGTAGGATTCACGTTTTGTTGAAACAATCTTGGCTAGGAATTGTGATTACTCCATTTAGTTTGGAAGTCAAATTTGTGGTGTAGCATATTTCGTTTAGGTGCACGGAGTTACGAACGAATTTAGAGCATCGTTTAGAGATTTTAGCATTGGCCAACACCAGCTAATGCAACTCAGTTGGTAGAGGCATAAATTCCCTTCATGTTCGCGAGTAGTGGACCGCATCCGCAGAGGCCAATGGACTTGGTCTCTCGTTGGGGTTGGGGTGGGGGGAGCGTGTTCACATTGCTTTGGGGAGTTACCAACGTTCGCGGAGGCTTGGATGGCTAACTTGTTGTCACGCCCCGGAGGGTACCCTAGATGTAATCGGCACTCAGAGACTATTGCTAGTCGCCAAGCGAACCGCTCGATCTCAAGACAATCATTCATTCAACTATACAGTGGAAATCGTCAGGTGATTAAGTAAATAGTATAGTGGTCATCTCAACTCAATCACATCTATAGCAAGAATAAGGGCAATAGGTCAAATCTAGTCTCAACATCCATGGCATAAAGTGTGTTCAAGAAAAACTCAGGTTAAAGCGGGAAAGATCTCAACATCAAAATCATCCTCTCTATCTCTATGAAGCTTCTACTTCTACAGTCTAAGAAGGTACCATGACAGACCATAGCTGCCAGAAGCTCAAAAGAATAAACTCAAATCATATGGAAAGAAATAAAAGGTATCCTTCGATTATAAGGGATGACTCACTGGATCTGTGGAAATAGAAATCTCTGAACCTCAATGATTCGCCTACTGAAGTCCTCTATCTCCCGTATCTGCATCATAAAAAGATACAGTACCGAGTGACGTTAGTACGTGGAATATACGGTATGTAAAATAGTTGAATGAAACAATACAGGCAGAAATAACATGAAATAATCTCAACTCATAAGATACTCACTCTGAATGATAGACACTCGTCTCAGGTAAGGATAAGAAGTAGACAATAACTCATCAACATCAATCAAGACTCAAACAATCAAACTCAACATCAAAGTACTATCAGTGTGGGAACTAAATGGGAGTTTCTTGGACCTACAACCATTACCTATGAGCTGGTGATGATATAACAAATCGATGTCGTAGCGGCATCCTCCCAGTACATTACCGGGGTAAAAGGGTGTGGCAGTTGTGTATCCATAATAATATCAAGTCCTCTTTTGCGACTAAGGAAACATCCATTTTTCACGGTCCAATCCTCTACTACGCTGGCTATGTAGGTAGGAGTGCGAGTGGGACTCACTCTGACTCATTTGGGTGCTCGATATTTCTCCCAGGACTCAATATGATCATAAACATCAAACATTAAGATTTCTCATCATTTAGTCTCTTTAGGACAAAGAACATCAACTCATCTCATCAACCATTAACTCAATGGATTAGGAACATTCTTTTAAGATTATATTCAACCTCTTTAAGGCTCTGAGGATATCAATCGCATCAACATCATCCATCAACACACTCAAGTCAGGACCAGAACCACAAAACAAGCACATTTATATCATCAACGCTCTAGACTCATCTCCTAAGTTCATTCTTGCATGCTTTCAAAAGTTAACATATAGGGTTTATACATATCTCATGAAAAGTATTCAATTCAAGAAAACAAGTTTATGATAATCATCAACATATGAAAATACATATAAGTAATATAGTTTTCAAGAATTTAATCAAGATAATACTTCAAGAATCATGTATGGGAACTCATGGACTCTCAACTCATCTATGACCATCTATGGGGCACAAGGGAGAACAATCCCATCTTTTAGTTTAGCCTTACATACCTGGGATGAAGAATAACGCAACCTTCATCAAGGAATTGACCCCAAATCTTGAAAATCTCAAGCTTTCTCTTCTTTCTCTCTCAAGAACTCTCACTTGGAAGCTAGCAAAATGGGTTTTGAAACCCTTAATCTGAAGAAAACGACCCTTATACATGTATTTGGGACTTAGGAGGGGTTAGAAAATGACCAAAACACCCTTCATAAATTGAAAGAAAAAATTCACCTCAGGATAGCCTAGTCCACATCGCGGACTAGGCGCGTACCTATGTAATTTTTGACTAAAAACTTAAAACACGTTGAAAAACTATTTTTCTATGAAAATACACGTGAATCGCTATTATCAAATGCATTTTATGTGTAATTTTTTGTAAATCGCTTTTCGATCGATTTTTCAATCCCGTAGAAAAAATATTTAATAAAAATACAAGTGTAGGTTCACGTCCCAAGTGCGTCACGCCTCGGGCGTGTATCAACACTGTTTACATTTTAATTAAGAAAAATCTTTTAACTCAATCGCTCTAAAATCCAACCGAGACCATTTTCCTACTCAATTTTTCGTGTAGATCGCAAATTTGATCTCAAATTTTCCATTTGATCTTGAAAAGACGTGTTATATACACAATCCCATTCTAGGGGTATATCGAGAATTTGACGAGGTATTACATTATCTCTCTCTTAGGATCATTCGTCCTCAAATGATGAGTGGAGATGGATGTCAATGTACAAATAGAAATCGAAAGCTCTTCTCAATACTCATTTAAACAATCAAACTCTTGACTCCTTATTGATCTTAATAGTCTCTATTCAGACTCAGAAAAATACACATCAAGAACTTAATTACTCAAGTACTCCAACTCAAGGGTGAAAATCGGCTCAAGAGTAGAAAACGCAACTTGCTAGAGGCATCATCATCTGCAGCTCATAACTCTCGTCAAGGCCTAAGTTTTTCTACATACTCTTACCAAAGTCAAGCCCAACTCAAGGTCACCTTGTGCCACCTCGTAAGTTAGTCACAATCCTACAATCTACCCTATAAGGTTCTTAGTTTATACATTAGATATCCTCTCCGGCAGGCACGAAGGAGACATCGGAACTTGAGCAATTCGAATCATTCAAACACCTCGTCAATCAATTGTTCGGACTCAAGAAGGAGGTCATCAACTCTAATCAAGAATGAGACCATCGTGATATACAAGACTCTATGGACAAGCTCGAGCTCAACTCCCCACCTCAATGGTACTCCCTTTCATGGCACTCTACTCCATCAACTTAAGCTTATAACTCTTATTTAAATTTCCATCTAACCACCTCCTACTCTTCCATTCAAGTCTACTACTAAGCCTCAAGGTGCTATTCACAAGATGATCATATTCATACAAAGCTAATCCTTAATACTCAACACTAAGATTCCACAGGGGCTTTCATTAAAAGATCACTAGTCCTCTTCACTACTTCACTACTCTTTCTCGAACCCTTATTACGAAGTCTTCAATAGTCTATCATCAATACTTGCATAACAATAACCATAAATTCAAGCCTATCACTCTAACCACGTCAACTATGTCTTAGAATTTTTAAGCCTACTTAGCACTTCTACCTCCACCATTTAACGAGTTCTCACTCAAAGTCATACCAACATACTCTTTACTATCTATTGTTCATCATAAGGTTTCATCTCTCTCCTCCTTCCTATCTCTATACCAACCAGACAAAAGTTTAACACCAATATCATATAAGGATACACTCACTCCTCCTTATCTAGCCTCACTCTCAGTTTACTACTATCAGCATCACAATTGGACTTGGAGAAACTCATCATCTCCCCTTTTGATGAAACCCCCAAACTACTACCTCTCCATGCAAAATAAACACGAATATCATCAAGAATTCAAGTGCTCAGATATTCGAATACTCATTCTCAAGAATAGACTTCGATCACAATATTTAGAGTTTAAACTTTATCTTCAACATCAATATTAGACATGAATACTAACAAGGACTTCCATACTCAAGTACGTAGAGGCTCAAAAGGAACATCAACTCAAAGATAGGAACTCAACTCCATTATCACAATTCAGGAGCACTCATTCTCTCCCATCAACCATAACTCGTCTACTATCATCAATACTTCTATTAAGACTAGAAAGCTGGATTACTCAAAGGGATTGGAATAGAGATCATTAGGACGATTCAATCGAAAAATCTTATCTAAGGACATTCATAATGAAGTACAATCTCCCTCGTCTATCAAAATTCACTTTGAGTTCATAGAACTATACGTAGTGTAAGACCCAGGTCACATCTTATTCAGTATAGGACTGGAAACTTTTAGATTCATGGGGTAAGATAAAGATTAATGAATAAATTCATCGTTTCTCATCCTCGAAACATAGCTGAACGGGAATCAACATGATGTGCATGGGACTAGGCCATAGGTACAACAGTTATACACCAGAAGGAAGATCGTATGAGATGGAAAAGAGTTGATATCTCATCTTGATCAGCCCATCACTATCGAAGACTCAAGATCAACTCTAGTTTACCACTTCTTCATCTCCTCGTTAGCTCTCAAAATCCTCTCTCTAAATTTGGGAATCAATTTTCTCTACTAGGTTGTAAGCATATACCTCCACTCGGTCAACGAATCACTACCCACAAGAATATCTTAAACTCTTTTGTATACTAGAAGTCGCACACATATAACTAGCCACTCAGGCACTTTTCAATGATATCACTCTTAGCTTCTTCCTATTTCTAGGGAGATCTCTTTCTATTATTATGGTACACATAACCACTTCCCATAACTCTTACAATCTAACCTCCTTTTTTTGCCTGCAGACCCCCATCTTCTATGCCCCCCCCCCTCCATAAACACATTTGTATAAGACTTAGACTATCATGGAAAACTCTTCGTCATCTATCCATAAACCCCAAATCGACTTAGCTACTTGTGATGATAAATATTACTTACATCAGCTCAAATATACTATCTAGATTCTCATAGAAGTCATAACTTAAAGCTTCACACATCTATACACAATCATGGATACATATCTCAAACCTCTTAAGCCTCCTCTTTTCTAGTGCTTCTCCCTTAATTTACTATCTCTATCTAAGGGGTACCTCTACTCAACTCCTAGCACCATGTTCCTTGCCAGTCAACATCTCCTATTTTATAGTGCTTTCTCTTAATTTACTATCTCTATCTAAGGGGTACCTCTACTCTACTCCTAGCACTACGTTCCTCGCCAGTCAATATCTTAATCATTAAACACATACTACAGCAAGACTCTTAGGTCAAATCTCCAACAAGGACTATCACTATCATCATGTTATCTCCCTCTTCATATCACTCCCCAAAATCCCAAGCTTAGGGATTATTGCTACCATCTACATCACAGGCTTCCCTCGTATTATACCAACCTATAACTACCAGGTAACAATTTAGGAATATGGGCCTAGTAAAGTCTCATAGAATACTCAATCTACATCCTTTCTTTATAACTCATGTACCATTTACCTATCTAGTATACCTCGCCTTATTATCTAGCTAAGCTCATCACTGTATGAATCTTATGATACTCTCACGTCGAAATCATAAGCCTAGTTTTAGTCTATTACTTCAGACATACTCTGTTTCCCCTATTTAATATCTATATTACACCCTCACTAAAAGAATATCAAAATACATCAGTATAGACCTGATTCTAGTTTTGAGCATGCTCTGATACCAAGTTTGTCACGCCCCAAGAGGGTACCGTGGACGTAACCGGCACTCAGAGACTATTGCTAGTCCCCAAGCGAACCGATCGGTCTTACAATAGTCATTCATTCAACTATATAGCATAAATCATTAGGGGATTAAGTAAATAGTATAGTAAGTATCTCAACTCAATAACATCTATAGTAAGAATAAAGGTCGTAGGCCAAAACTAGTCTTAACATCTATTGCATAAAGTGTGTTCAAAAAACTCAGGTTAAGGTGGGAAATATCCCAACTTCAAAACCATCCTTTCTATCTCTATGAAGCCTCTACTTCTACAATCTAAGAAGGTACCATAATAGATCATGGCTACCATAAGCTCAAAAGAATAAACTCACATCATATGGAAAGAAATAAAAGGTATCCTCTGAATGCAGGGGACGACTCACCAAATCTCTGAAACTAGAAATCTTTGAACCTCAACGATTCGCCTACTGAAGTCCTCTATCTTCTGTATCTGCATCATGAAATGATACAACATCGAGTGGCATTAGTAAATGGAATGTACGGTATGTAAAATAGCTTATTGAAACAATACAAGCAGAAATAACATGGAATAATCTCAGCTCATAAGATACTCACTCAGAATGATAGACACTCATCTCAGGTAAGGATAAGAAGTAAACAATAACTCATCAACATTAACCAAGACTCAAACCATCAACTCAATATCAGAGTAATATTAGTGTGGGACCTATTTGGAAGTTTC
Organism: Solanum ossicruentum; assembly: GCA_025774065.1. Classification (NCBI taxonomy): domain Eukaryota; kingdom Viridiplantae; phylum Streptophyta; class Magnoliopsida; order Solanales; family Solanaceae; genus Solanum; species Solanum ossicruentum. The sequence continues at coordinate 9,083,951 of JAOTQR010000069.1, read as the reverse complement.
TTGGATATATAACCATCACCTATGAGCCGATGATAATACAAAGAAGTTATGTCATTGCAGCATCCGCCTAGTACCTTGCCGATGTGAAAGGGAGTAGTATCTGTGGATCCATAATAACATCAAGTCCTCTTTTGGGACTAAGAAAATATTCACTTTTCACGGTCTAATCCTCTCCTACATTGGCGAGTGTGAGTGGGACTCACTCTGACTCATTTCGATGCTCGATACTCCTCCCAGGACTTAATATAGTCATAAACATCAAACATTAAGATTTCTCATCATTTAGTCTTTTTGGGACAAAGAGCATCAACTCATCTCATCAACTATCAACTCAATGGATTCGGAACATTCTTTTAAGATTAAATTCAACCTCTTTAAGACTCTAAGGATGTCAATCTCATCAACAACATCATCAAAACACTCAATTTAGGACTAGAACCACAACAACAAGCACATTTATATCATCAGACGCTAGATCCATCTCCTAAGTTCATTCTTGCATGCTTTCAAAAGTTAACATATAGGGTTTATACAATATCTCATGAAAAGTATTCAATTCAAGAAAACAAGTTAATGATGATCATCAACGTATGAAAATACATGTAAGTAATATAATTTTCAAGAATTTAATCAAGATAATACTTCAAGAATCATGTATGGAGTCTCATGGACTCTCAACACATCTATGACCATCTATAGGGTACAACCATCTATAGGGCACATAGGTGAACAATTCCATGCTTTTAGTTTAGCCTTACATAACTGAGATGAAAAATAACTCAAGCTTCTTCAAGAAATTAACCCCAAATCTTGAAAATATCAAGCTTTCTCTTCTTTCTCTCTCAAGAACTCTCACTTGGAAGATAGGAAAAATGGGTTTTGAAACTATTAATCTGAAGAAAATGACCCTTATACATGTTTTTAGTACTTAGGAGCGATTGGAAAATGACCAAAACATCCTTCACGAATTGAAAGAAAATATTCAACTCGGGATTGCCTAGTCCGCGTCGCGAACTGGGCGGCACCTATGTAGTTTCTTATTGAAAACTTAAAATGCGTTGAAAAACTATTTTTCTATGAAATACACACAAATAACATTTATCAAATGCATTTTATGTGTAATTTTTTGTAATGCTTTTCAATCGATTTTTCAATCCCATAGAAAAAAATTAACAAAGATATAAGTGTTGGTTCATGTCCCAGGCGAGTTGCGCCTCGGGTGCGTATCAACATTGTTTTTGTTTTAATTATAGAAAATTATCTTTTGACTCAATCGCTCTAAAATCCGACTGAGATCACTTTTCCACTCAATTTTTTGTGTTGATCACAAATTCGATCGCAGATTTTCCATCAGAGCTTAGGAAGACTGGTTATGCGCACAATTCTATTCTAGTGGTATTTCGGTAATTTCATGGGGTGTTAAATTATCTTTCCCTCGAGATCATTCATCCTCGAATGATGAGTGAAGATAGATATCAAGGCATGAATTGCAATCAAAAGCTCCTCACAATACTCATTCAATCAATCAAACTATCGACTCCTCATCGATCTTAACAGTATCTATTCAAACTTAGGAATATACACATCTAGAACTTACTCAAATACTCCAACTCATGGATGAAAATCTAGTCAAGAGTAGAAAACTCAACTCATTAGAGGGCATTATCATCTGCAGCTCATAACTCTCGTAAAGGCCTAAGTTTTTCTGCATACTCTTACCAAAGTCAAGCCCAACTCAAGGTCACCATGTGCTACCTCGTAAGTTAGTCACAATCCTACAATCTATCCTATAAGGTTCTCATTTTTTACCCTAGACATCCTCACCGGCAAGCACGAAGGAGACATCGGAACTTAAGCAATTCGAATCATTTGAACACCTCGTCAATCAATTGTTCGGACTCAAGAAGGAGGTCATCAACTCTAATCTAGAATGAGACCATCGTGATATGCAAGACTCTATGGACAATCTCGAGCTCAACTTCCCACCTCAATGGTACTCCCTTTCGTGGCACTCTACTCCATCAACTTAAGCTTATAGCTCTACTTCAAATTTCCATCCAACCACTTTCTCCTCTTCCATTCAAGCCTAATTCTAAGCTTGAAGGTGCTATTCATGAGATTGTCATATTCATACAAGCTAATCCTCAATACTCAAATCTAAGCTTCCATAAAAGCTTTCATTGAAAGATCACTAGTCCCCTTCACTACTTCACTACTCTTTCTCGAACCTTTATTATGAAGTCTTCATTAGTCTATCATCAGTACTCTCATAACAACAATCATGAATTCAAGCCCATCACTCTAACCACTTTAACTATGTTTTAGAATTTTCAAGCCTACTTAGCACTTCTACCTCCACCATTTAATGAGTTCTCACTCAAAGTCACAGCAACATACTTTTACCTATCTATTGTTCATCATAAGGTTTCATCTCTCTCCTCTTTACTATCTCTATACCAACCAAACATAAGTTTAACACCAATATCGTAATAATAATACACTAACTCCTCCTTATCTACCCTCACTCTCAATCTACTACTATCAGCATCACAATTGGACGAGAGAAACTCATCATCTCCCCCTTTGACGAAACCCCCAAACTACTATCTTTCTATGCAAAATAAGCATGAATACCATCAAGAACTCAAATACTTAGATATTCGAATACTCATTCTCAAGAATAAACTTTGGACATAATATCTAGAGTTTAAACTTTATCTCCAACATCATTATTAGGCATACTATCAAGGACTTGCATACTCAAGTACGTTGAGGCTCAAAAGGAACATCAACTCAAAGATAAGAACTCAACTCCATTATCAGAATTCAGGAGCACTCATTCTCTCCCATTACCCATAACTCATCTACTATCGTCAATACTTCTATCAAGACTGGAAAGTTAGATTACTCAAAGGGCATGGAATAGAGATCATTAGGACAATTCAATCGAAAACTCTTATCTGATGACATTCATAATGAAGTACAATCTCCCTCGTCAATCAAAATTCACTCTGAGTTCATAGAACTATGCGTAGTGTAAAACTCAGGTCACATCTTATTTAGTATAGGACTAGAAGCTCTTAGATTCGTTGGTTAAGATAAAGATTAATGAATGAATTCATTGCTTCTCATCCTCGAAACTAAGCATGAACAAGAATCAACATGATGTGCATGGGACTAGGCCATAGGTACGACAGTCATACACCAAAGGGAATAGAGTATCACTTCAACTTAAGGGTAAAGATCGTAGGAGATCGAAAAGAGTTGATATTTCATCTTGATCAGCCCATCACTATCGAAGACTCAAGATCTACTCTGGTTTACCAATTCTTCATCTCTCCCTTAGCTCTTAAGGTCCTCTCTCTGAATTTGAGAATCAATTTCCTCTACTAGGTTGTAAGCATATACCTTAACTCGGTCAAGGAATCACTACCCATAAGAATATCATAAACTCTTTTGTTATGCTATAGTCACATACATATAACTAGCCACTCAGACTCATTTCAACAATATTACTCTTAGCTCCTTCCTATCTCTAGGGAAATCTCTCTATATTTGCTATTCTTATGGCATACATAACCACTTCCCACAATTCTTACAATCCAACCTCCTCTTTTTGCCTGTAGACTGCCAACTCTTGTGCTCCTCCCCCTCCCCCCCAATAAACTCATTTGTATAATACTTAGACTATCATGAAAAACTCATTATCATCTATCCATAAGCCCCAAATCGACTTAGTTACTTATGACGACAAAGATTACCTACATTAGCCTACTCTATATTGACAACTCAAATATACTATCTAGATTCTCATAGCAATTATAACTTAAAGCTTCACATATCTGTACATAATCATGAGCACATATCTCAAACCTCTTAAGCCTCCTCTTTTCTAGTGCTTCTCCCTTAATTTACTATCTTTATTTAAGGGGTACCTCCACTCTGCTCCTAGCACCACGTTCTATGCTAGTCAACATCTTAATCATTGAACACACACTACATCAAGATTCTTAGGTCAAATCACCAACAAGAACTATCACGATCATCATGCTATCTCCTTTCTTCACATGACTCAGGGATCATTCCTACATCTGCATCATACACTTCTCTTGTATTATACCAACTTATAACTACTAGGTAACAATTTAGGAATATAGGCCTACTAAAGTATCATAGCGAATACTCGATCCACATCCTCTCTTTACAACTCATGTACCATTTAACCATCTAGTATACCTCACCTTATTATCTAACTAAGCTCATAACTGTATGAATCTTATGATACTCTCACGTCGAAATCATAAACCTAGTTTAGGTTTATTACTTCAGACATACTCTGTTCACCCTCGCTAAAAGAATATCAAAATACATCAGCATAGACATCTTTCTAGTTTTGAGCATGCTATGATACCAAGTTTATCACGCCCTGGGAGGGTACCCTAGATGTAACCGGCACTTAGAGACTATTGCTTGTCCCCAAGCGAACTGCTCGATCTCAAGACAGTCATTCATTCAGCTATACAATAGAAATCATCAGGGGATTAAGTAAATAGTATAGTGGGCATCTTAACTCAATCACATCTATAACAAGAATAAGGGCTATAGGCCAAAACTAGTCTCAACATCCATTGCTTAAAGTGTGTTCAAGAAACTTAGTTTTAAGCGGGAAAGATCCCAACATCAAAACCATCATCTCTATGTCTATTAAGACTCTATGTTTACAGTCTAAAAAGGTACCATGACGGGCCATGACTACCATAAGCTCAAAAGAATACACTCAAATCATATGGAAAGAAATAAAAGATATCCTCCGAATGCAGGGGAGGACTCGCTAAATCTTTGGAACAAGAAATCTTTGAACCTCAACAATTCGCCTGCTGAAGTCCTCTATCTTTCGTATCTGCATCATAAGACGATGCAACACCGAGTGGCATCAGTACATAGAATTTATGGTATGTAAAATAGCTGAATGAAACAATATAGGCAGAAATAAAATAGAATAATCTTAATTCATAAGATACTCACTCAGAATGATAGACACTCATCTTAGGTAAGGATAAGAAGTAGAAAATAACTCATCAACATCAATCAAGACTCAAACCATCAACTCAACACCAGAGTGATATCAGTGTGAGACCTATCGAAGATTTTCTCGAACCTACAATCATCACCTATGAGCCAACGATAATAGGAGGAAGCGATGTCATTGTGGTATCCGCCCAGTACCTTGCCATGGTGAAAGGGCATGGCATCTGTGTATCCATGATAACATCAAATCCTCTTTTGGGACTAAGGAAACATCTGTTTTCACAGTCCAATTCTCTTCTACACTGGCTATATAGTTATGAGTGCAAGTGGGACTCACTCTGACTCATTTTGGTGCTTGATACTCCTCCCCAGGACTCAATATGTCCATAAACATCAAATATCAAGATTTCTCCTCATTTAGTCTCTTTGGGACAAAGAACATCAAATCATCTCATCAACCTTCAACTCAATGGATTAGGAACATTCTTTTAAGATTAAGTAATTTGGAATGAGCTAGAATAAGTAAATGTATGTTGATAAAAATAACCTAACTATATCTAATATGTATTCACCTTTGAAAAGATAAGTGTCCATAATAAATATAAAAATAAAATAATAAATTAAATGAGAATGTGCATATAACCTAAATTTGATTGAGGGCAAAGGGTGTTTGAGTGGGTTCAAACTTATAAGTTGGTCAGTATTTTTTATTCTTTCTGCTAATTCAGAAAAGAATGCACCCAAATATCAGTGTTCCCTTTTATAGGTTGCACATCTTTCAGTTTTTTCTTTTTTTTTTTTTCTAAAATATACTCCAGATATCATTTTAAAAAAAAAGTCGCACTATTATTGATTAAATTCTTTAATTTATTTTCAAGTGCTTCTAAGCAATTGTGAATATTATAGTCTTATTATTACCCTTATTTATAAGCCAACAAGCCAAGGAGCCAACACTGCGCTGTTGGATTGTACAAATAGTAGTGTAAATGGTACCTTTTTAGCAACCCATTGCCAATACCTTTTCCTCCTACCTTTCTAACAACTGTATTCCACCTTCTTTACCACCGAATCCCAACAGTTTCTATACCAATTTCATAGTTCTTCCTGACAGTGGAAGAGACACTCTGTCTCGCAGTATGATTTGGGCTTTTCAAAATCGAAGAAGCCATAATTGTAATCGTCGAAACGCTTTCTAATTGTACTTGGCGAATCTCCAATGGTGAAAGAAGGTGAGTTTCACTCAGAATTGAAAGTTCATACATTAGTCTGATTTTTCGTAGTAACTCTGAAACATCTGTTTTCGCTCTGCTCATCAATTTTGATTTTCAATTCTGTATCTTTTGCTGTCCATAAATTTTTTAATAGAGATTCAAGCTCTTGCTCTGGCGATACTATATTTATGACATACAGGTTATATTTTGTTTTTATGATTTTTGCGGCCCTATCTCAACATCCTTCATCATCGCTACGCTCACCCGGAAAAAAAATTATATATGATGAAGCTACTGCACAATTTCTTGTGACTTTATCCATTCGTTATGTAGTTTGCACATGCATGTACTCACCCAATAGTGTTAAGAAGAATCATCTTATGAAAAGAGAATTCACAGGTCAATAATGCATTTTTGTGCTGTCAATTTTTAGTTGCCCTTCAACTTACTCATGATCTCGAAGTGAGAAAGATGAAGAATGGATCATTCAACCCTATCGGTGGAAGCCTGAAATTTTATCTTCAATTCATCGGAAGAGAGAACATATAATGGGCTTTGATTCTGAAAAGTTTCTTAGGAGCATTTTATTTGGGTATTAGTGATAGTAATTTTAATTTCATTGCTAAAAACTTATAGTTGTGGTAAGTAAATGACCTTGCCGTATTGACGTCTACTTTTTTTTAAATTTTACCTTATGTTAGGAATAAATTATGGTGTCTTGAAAGGGCTACTAATTTCTTAATTTATTAGCAATCAAATAAATGTTTTTTCGCCACAATAATTCACGACATCTGCAAAGTCTGTCTAAATCGAAGAGTGCTAGAGTTCAAACTTTCATCAATTGGGCCTCGGAAATGCTACCAAAATTGTAATTGATAATGAAAGCCACTATGGAGTCTCTGGTGGTTTTAAACATAAGGGTCAGACTGCGTACATCCGACCCCCTTTACCCCGCAATGGGCGGGAGCCTTTGAAACATTGGGGTAATGTTGTTGTTGTTGGTATCATCTATGGTCTAATTATACCGTTCCTCATGAAGCCATCTCTGCTCTGGATTCTACCTGTGCCTTTATGGTAATAAAAGGTCTTCATTCCTTTACTTCGAGCAACCTCGCTAACATAAGATTTGCATTATATTTTTCATAAGAATATATTAACTCTGTGGTGGTTATCTTTAAAGTAGCTTTGTTTTGCAGAGATTTTTTTGGCAATCTTTCACTGGTTACTGTACTCACATAGTTTTCCATTGGCAAGGTATATGTTAGTTCCTCCTTTCGGTATTCCTTAATTTGTCTATTCTTTTGAATTGTTTCTTGTGGATTTCTGATTATCCTATATACATGTAAATGATTTATTTGATATGCACATACATCATTGATACATAGGTGCGATGGAGTTTACTTGAAACATCTTATTCTTGGATGCTATCATTGAAGTGGCGCCAACAACAAAAGGACCAACAATACTGCAGTGTGTAATTGTACAACATGTTGTGTGACTTGTACTATTAAATTTATTCTTTTTCGACGCATGCTGCAATAATTGTACTGCGTGACATTTTGTCTTTTGAGTGCACATTTTTGTTTGACCTGAAAGAATCATATTGTCATGTTATATATATTTATAATAGCAGAAATGAGAAGACACAGATATGTTTTTAAAGCAAAAAGACTATGATTCTCAGGCCTCAGGGGCATACAGAGATGGTATGAGGGTAACCTTGAAGTAGGTTTGGGTGGATGATGTGTTTTCAGAATAATTACTTCACTGAACACATAGCTAGCATTGAAAACAGTTACACTCCCTAGCAAGTAGCCAAATCCTTTTATACACCCCAGTTCAACAGAGAACTTTTATACACCAAACATTTCACCGAGTGTCTTAAAAACCACTTTTTCACCAACATAGGCCATAAACTCCCCTCCCATCCTCTGATCATGTTGGAGCTTGAGTTCGCCTTGCTACGGAAAGATTTCAAGAATCTGAAGCTGCCATTGATGGTGTCATGGTAATTGAAGTGAAATTTTCCCCTGTAATTAATTTTCAATTTCTTCTCCTTGTTCCTATATAACTAGCTATACACAGCGACCGAAGTGAAAATTTTACGCTTTCAGTTTCACTTGGCCTCGCCTTGATCTTTGAAAGTAAGAAAGATTCTCTCTTTGTGATTGCATTTTATTTTTCTTATTTCACTAAGCTAACTAGATATTCTATGATCGCTTATAACTTCATTTCTTATCTTCTCAAATGTAAACAGAGATTTGATATTTTTCTGTTCCTGCATACTATAACTGAATCATTTCAGTGTAATGCTATTGGCTCACAATATTGACATTTAAATTTTCTAATAATGTGAAATATTTCATTTATAGATCTAGATTATGATGACTATGTGATGTAGTTTCTTAGCTTTTTGTGTCTTAGAATAACTATCAATTACTTTCTTTAGGTATAGTGGCGAGAGGGTCCAAATAAAAAATTATGATCCATTCACATTTCAGTGACTGCTTGAGATGTAAGAGGAAAGACCGAGCCCTAACCTTAGGTAGAGAGCATTGTTTCAGATGTTCCATAATTATTAATCTAAGTTTCAAATCTCTCTCCTTTTTTTAAAAAAACTTTCTTTCGGGATTATTTTCTGGTTCAATGTTGTTTATTAAATTTTATGTATGCTCTTCGCAAGAAAAAAACATATCAAGCTGAAAACTTATAAGTAGTGAGAACAAAAAGGTATTCAACTGCAAAATTAACCGAGTCGGACATAATATATTCTATCAAATACAATAAACCAGCTAAGCTGAAATTCTCTTTCAAAATTTTCTAATATATTTGAAAGTTGAGATATTGTGTTAGTATAGTTAGTGGTGCCTTTATATCAAAAGTTACTAGCCCTACATAATATCGTGAAACCCTTTATGGTCCATCTATGAGCTCTATTAGTTTTTCAACATTTTATTTTCATGCACTGATTCAATATTATAAAGAGAATCTTTTGGAACACATTCTAAAAAAGGAAAAAATGTGTTACATTATTCTTAACCGCATTGTGAAATGTCATTTTATTGTGACCGAAAGCTGATATGGTGAGTACTATTTCTCTGTTTTAGTATCTGATTAGAGTTAGTTTCTATTTCCTTTTTGGGCAAAAAAATATGACTTTCTACATAGGATTGAATTAGATTTGTTGATTTGATTATAAATTTTTTGGTTATCCTTTGATAGTGATACTTATTGGTTTAAGGGATTTATGTTGTTTGATTTGTTTCGACACTAAACTGTTGCTTTCTTTATGGGTATAGTGAACAGAAGTTGAAGCTTCTTGGATCAGTGAATCAAGGTTATGTAAGTTCATATTCATATGTTACAAAGCTCTATATTTCCAAAAAGAGTTATTTGGTAAATTTAATTTTTATTAATTAATCTCATTTGAAAGTGTGCGCATTATTTTTTGGTGTTTTGATAAATTTATAAGGTCTTGGTGTTTGAAATAGGTTTGTTGTATTTATTTATGCAAAGATGTTGGAATCTTAACTTTATGTTCGGCTGATGGAACTTTAGCCTTAGCTGGTCGTGATTGGTTTCGCTTGGTGGAACAAAGAGACACATTTGGTTGTGAATTCCCATGTGGTAGGTAATATCTACACAGACCAAAGGCCACGAAGTAGATTAGAATCGTTCTCAACGAGTCCATAAGAAGTTTTTTATATTTCTTAGTTTGAATTTTTCAAAAAGAGTCTTCCTACCTCCACGAAGTAGTGATAAGGTCTGCATATACTCTACCTTTCCAAGATCCTACTTTGTGAAATTTCAGTGGGTATTTTACATTACTCCAACTCACCTGAAGTTTGAGTTATATTTTCTAATGGTTTTGGTTGTCTTGCAATTCTGTGATGTTGTTTTATAGTCCAGGTTGAAATATTAGCTATTGGAAATCAGAAAACAAATGTCATCTCTGGAAAGAATATAGCATTCTATATATAAGAAAGGAAGGACATCATCTGAATGGAGATACATGAGTTTTGAGAAATCTTCATCCTTTAGCTCTCTTGTGATCGATTCCTTGGCAGCTAGGTGGTGCTATTCGGTAAACACTTGATCCTTCCAGTTCTAGACTTTTAATCTTTGATGATAGAGTTAATGCTTTGCGTTCTTTTTTTCTTGTGGTTTAGATTTCATTGTTTCTTAATGTGGTAACATACTTTTTGGTACTTTGCCTGAAGACTTGCTGAAGTTTCATTTTGTTGCCATATATATTTTTTGTAATTGAATTTTCTTCAACTTTTTAATATCCCTATGAATGTAAGAACAATATTTCTCCAATGAATTTCAATTCTTCCCGCAAATCAAAAGATTCTTGAATAGATGGTGAGTTCTAACACAAAAAGGGACCTTTTCGAAACCGCACAGCTATTTTTCAGATTTGTACTGTGAGACATCTATGAATTTTTTCCTTCGCACCATGTTGTGTTCAGTTCAGAGAAAAGCTAATAGCGCATTCTATGATCTTAAGGCAAAATTGTCTCTTAAGCAAGATTTGACACCCCTCTTTGCCATTGATTATGTTTATGACTTGTCAAGTAATTATTATATTGCATCAACATTTGAGTTAATTTAATGAAGTTACTAAACTTTTTCTCTATCATGTGAAAGCTAACTTGCTTACAATAAAGTCAATAAGTTAATATAATTCTATCACCCAAAGATTATTGAACTATGCAGATCATACGCAGAGTTCAATTCAGGTCCATCTTGATTGATTTCTCATTTTTCCGGATCTGATTGTAACAATGGAGAAGTAGGAAGATTTTGGCGATTCATAATAGAAGGGGGTATCTAGAATATCTCTGTCCCAGGACGGACATAAAAGATGAATAATGAAAGATGAGGAAGAGTATACTCTGTAGTGAAATAGCAGTTCTCCTAATCGACTACTTATTATGATAATGATTCTACTTAAAAACGAAAAAACGACTCTCCAGGCGCTTTTTTTTTATATTCATATTTATATCCTCTGCAACAATTGTTGGGACGGACTTTGTGAAGTCACTGATTCTATCAGATAAGAATTTATTTGTTCTTTGCACACCTTGGTCATATAAATAATGTACCTGTTAACACAAGGAAATGAACAAAAATGTTGTTCGAACAGATAGATAAATTCCGCCGCGCGCCCTGAACGGAGGCGAATGTTTAATTCATGTGCCTTATGCATTCATTGTAGTAAACAAAATCAATTATGGCCATATTTCATATAGACAATTGGTTATTATTGTCTGTTTAAACTTCAATCCGAATAAGAGTTTGGTTTTATAGTTTGATTGACTACTATTTTATTATCATTATTATTCATTGGTATGCATGAGCTTATATTTTCCACATATGCACATGAAAATGTCATGTTCTGTTCATGCAACTACAACAACATCTTTACTCTAGATAAGGATAAATTAGGTATTTGGTGTAACATTATCTTTTGATTTCATAAAGTTGACAATTATTGTTAGACATTAATTTTTAGTATAGTGAACAAATAAAGATGAACAGAAAGAGTATATTATTTCAACAAAAAAAAAATTAAAATCAGGCATATTGGGTCCCTGCTAAGCACGGGCTATGGCCTTCTAGTGTATATAAAATGTGAATAAACAGATATTTTGGCCGACATGTCTGATTAAGTAGACAACTGCTGATTGACGTATCTGTTTAAGGCTTAAAAAGTTGTGAGTCGACACTTATTTTGAAAATCTTGTTCTTGAAATCATAGGGTTTTTTTTTGGTGTGTGTGCGTGTAATAGGAATTGCTTCCTAGATTAAATCATTATGTCGCGCTGTTATTCATTAAACATATCATTTCAATTCAAGATATGAGCAATTTGCTTGGAGAATATAGGTGCTCGATCCTTATGGATTAACTGGATAAGTAGAATCTACAAATCCTACTTGGATGGTGGATGTTTTTGATCCTTTTAGTGCCTGGTGGAAGATCCTCTCATCATATAGCTGCAGGAACATAGGGAATATTATATGGTGTATTCCATCATAGTGTCCGTCCGCCATAACGTCTATACAAAGGATTGTGTATGCTAAATATTGAAACCGTTCTTTCGTGTAGTATCGCTGCAGTCTTTATTGAAGCTTTTATTGTTGCCTGAATTATGTGGTATGGTTCGACAACAACTTCGATTGAATTATTTGGGCCTACTCGTTATCAAAGGATCAAGGGGTACTTCCAGCAAGAAATATATCGAAGAGTTAGAGCTGGACTAGTTGTAGTGATTCTGCAACTTTAAAAAAATATGATAGACGTGCTCGAGGTTGATTAAGGCTATGAGGATAAAGAAGGACGTCTACATCAGTCCATCATTAAACAAAAGGATTAGTATTGCATCATGTGGTATTTGTATAGGATTTGTATATTGACTAAAGGTTAAATAAAGTTAAAGTCGTTTTATGCACTCCAAATAAAATAAGTTATTAATTTCCCAAAGTTCGATGGGGCTGCTGACTCGAGGTATTGCTATTGTATAAAACTTTGCCTTTGTTCTATTCTAGCTCGTGGTTGATTTGCCGGTATTAGTATTTTTTTATATTGATTTAAAATTAAAAGTAAAATCATTTTATGGACACTAAAGAAATTGTTAAATATCTGAAAGTGTATGTTATGGTATTTATAAATACTTTTTATGGTAGTTGAAGTTATCATTCATTTACTTCAACATTAATAAATTTTTTACAGTCAAAATAATATGGTAGGGCCTCAGCACTTTTTATTGTTTTCCTAGAATTTTCTCTTCGTAAAAGAAAGTTTGATGAAATAGTTTTTGAGAAAAAATGATGAAGAATTTTTTTCCTCGTAATAATAAAACCTCACCTTGAGTTTCTAGAGTCCATTGTAGATATAATAAATCTAGCAAACTATAAATTAAATACCATATTTTATGAGATTGTGTATTTTTAGACAGAAATTTTTGGATTTAAAGAGCATTTATTGTGCAACCTTTCTCTTCAACTAACCCATAGAGGAGTACTTTCATCTCGAAATATTTATCATATTTTTTATTTATATTAAGAAAAAATAATTAGGAGAGATATCTTTTAAGATGTAACTTTTTTAATTGATATTTACATATCATAATTGATGTGTTTGTAGTCTTCAAGAATAATTACTGGTATAATTTTTTTTTTCAAAAATGCTTTATGGTAAGTATTTTAAATAAAAACTATTTTTAGTTGGAACGATAATTATATATATATTCAATGTGTACTAGATTGCAAAAATGTATATTGTGTTGCCGCACACCGATTTAAATTCCTTGGGGCCGTCTTTTTTTCTCCTTCCCTTACTGTTCTTGGGCCAACCTTATCCTACAAGTTTGAAACCTTTAGACTTTGCGATATAATCGTGTCCAAAAAATAAATAAAGACATCCTAGAATATAATGCTAGTATTACTATTTTCAACAATATGATTGTAGTGTTTATAAAATTGAAAAAAGAAAGACTTTTGAAAATTATAATATAAAATTATTCTTGAATATTTGTGGCATGTGGTCGAGGACCCCAAGCCTCATTCCTCTCATTTTTCCATTGTATGTGGTATATTTGAGTGATCCCTTTTAGTTGAAAGGTCGTAAACTTCACTTTTTCCTTCGATGTCACTCCTATAACAGCTAACATTGTGCGCTTCATTCACAAACTCTTGATAAGCACCTTCCTCCACTTTTGAACCATTGAACTCGGGAGGGCTCATCCTATCTAAGTCCCTTACTCTAGAAACCAGGTGAAAACATTCAGAATGTTTGCACCTTGGTTGGTTTGATCAATCACAACTTGTGCCAACATAACAAAAGAGGCTTGAAACTTTGTATGACTCACTCTCTCATTATATACTGCCAGTTAGATATCATATAAGGTGTGTGATTCTAGCTAACTTATTAAATTATATTAAGTCGCCTCTAAATTATGATTCTAGTTATAAAAAAAAAAAGGAAAGAAGAAAACATAAATAATTTATGTAGTGAAAATGATGTGTACATTAAGATGGACCATAACGTACGATATATAGCATACCTTTTTGGCTTTAGAGAAAGTTGGTTTTTACGTAGCTTTCTAAATATTTATTTTTTTAACTGCTGAAATGAAATTAGCTTAGTATTTTGACATGAGGTGACGTACAAACAAACCTTCTATCTCAATCAAATAGGAAGGGGGCCAAGTTAAGGCCAAATAAAAACAGTTAAGATATTTCAATTAGATTTGACTAATTATGGTCCTAAATTATATCAGAATCTTTAATTTCGTTCTTTTCATAAATCTTTGAAAGATTTAGTCCTAAATTATATCAGAATCTTTAATTTCTTTCTTTTCATAAATCTTTGAAAGATTTCCTTACCTCAATAAAATCTATTATATATGACAATGTCTTTTCTTTTTCTTGATATATATCACTATTTTATATTTGGTTCATATTACGAACACTGATTAGTTACGATTTATGCTAGCATCGCCATTAAAGAAACTTTTGTCAGAATAAGTGGTTGAACGCCTCTCTCCTGATTCTGCCCTTTCTATTGGGATAACAACCTTCAGGCTTTGCTTACCTTTTCTAATAAAAAAATTTCGGCTCAACCCAAGAAAACGCGGGCAACAACTAAAAGGAAGATTCTCGAGATTTAAACCCCCAAGCTTTTAGTTAATAATGGAAGATCTAGTTCATCCCAACAATTATTTGTCAATGTCTCATGTCACTTAGCATGAAGCTCAATTTCCTTGATCAAGCTAGGCATATCCAGCTTCAAAGGGAAAATAAAGAGTCATTTATATTTCATTTCTATTTTATCTAGGTATTTAATTAAAACTTTTTTCCTCATAATAAATAATTTATTTCACATGATAAGTTTATCATATAACTTTTATATATTTGTATTATAATATTCTATTAGTTATGTCTGTTTCTAAAGAATTTATGCCTTATTGAACATAAGGTTGATTTCTAAAGAGCAAAAATTAAAGATTAAACTTCTTTTAAAGAGCAAAATGTACAGGAAAAATAAAGCAAGATTTTAATAGATGTTCCACCCATATTTTGTGTCTTATTAATTTAATAAATTACAATTACAGTACTAGTAAGAAGGACAGTTCACTAATGGAAATCTTTCTTTTTGTAAACACATATCTGCAAAAATACGTTTAGAAATTATTTATGGAAATATATAACACTTATAACGGCTCTAATTAATTTGATTAAGATTAGAAATTTAATTAGAAAGTTAGGCAGGATATCACAACTTTCTAACCAGCACCAACAACTAGTTGCAAAGTTGAAATCATAATCACTAACAGCAGGATGAAAACGAAGAAATAAATGAGGGGTCACAAGTGCTTTTTAAAGTTAATTTTTCTATAAAATGGGTGCAATTATGTAAAGAATGATTTGCCAAAATGACAAATATTAGATATATTATTACGGGTTGTGATATTAAATAACGAATTGCAAATTCTAGTAATTACGGATTTTAATGATTTAATTACAAGTTATAACAGATATATACAATATACTCATTCTATACCAATTACATATTCAAATATGTTAGGATATGTGGTTGAGTATGTAATTAATATGGATTGGGTATGATGTATATATTTGTTAATTAAATTGTTAAAATTCATAATTAATATTATGTAATATTACAACCAGTAATAATATATCTAATATTTATCATTTTAAAAAATATTTTTTTGTTGTGTGGGGTATGCGTAAAACCAAACTAAAACAATTGCAATTCTTTCCCTTTTTAAGTGTAATTAATTATAATAACCAATTTTCCATGGATTTGGGAAAGTGAAAGGGTCATGCAACTATGCAAGTAAAAAGAATTAGGCATCATACAGTTAATTAGAGTTATTAAGTGTAGGTTAGGTAGATTTTTTGGTTACAACACTCTTGTTGTACGCGTTTTATGCTTGATCAAAGCCTATATTTCATTTGATGATAAGTATTATTTAAAAAAAAAGCAAATTTAATTATAAATTTATGAAAAAATAAATAATTCATTACAAAATAATTTTGATAAATTATTTATTTATAAAGGTGTTATATATCATAGTAAATTAGATTTTTTCTAAACAACTGTAAAGTATTTTCTTGATTCAAATAAGGAAGAGTAGAAGTCTATTAAATAAGAAAGAATTAGGAGTTTTCCATGGCTAGAAATTCTTATTTTATTATTTATTTTCATGTATTTTAAAAATTAATATTATAAATATAATTAAATAACAATTTAAAGAAAAATAGTAAAAAGACATGTCTAAAGAAGGGTTTTAATAAAGGACAAAAAGTTTTACGCTTTTAATATAATATAGATATACATTAATTTTATTTATTTGTATACCTAAGTTGGATTATTTTAGTTAATTTTTTGACAAATTTATGAGGGGAAAAAAAGGCTGTAAAATAAAACCTTCCTACAGAATATATCTACGTTATAAAGATTTGAAAGCTACTTATGTATGAAGAAAGAGTAGGCACGTTGTGATGCAGTCCTTTTTTCTAATTTTAATTTGTTTTTAGTGAATATTCCAATTACAATCACTACCCCTACTTTATTAAACAATTATAGTTCGACCTAGCTTTTACTATAAGTACAATCGAGGGGTATATTTGGAAATTTATGAATTATTGAGAAGTGTAACATGAAGTTTTTTTGAATAAATTGATAGTGATACAGAAAATCGTGAATCGCGTATAAATTATCTATGATAAATTTATGATTAATAAAATGTTACTATAAGATTGCAATTCAAGTATCAAATATCGACAATTCAAATTGTATTCATTCTTTTTTATTATGAAAAATTATTTGTGGGAAGATATTAATTGGGATTTTAGGATCTAGTCAAGAGGCTTATTATTACTGAAAATTTTTATTTTTAAAGTCTTTGTAGGTAATTATGATAATAACAAATCTTTTAGTGACAAATTGTGCACGGTTCAGATTTAGAATCATTTGAACTTAGCCAAAATCTTGCCTTTTCAAATATTTGTACTATTTACTTTTTAGATAGGAGAAAAGAAAAGTATAAAGTTGTCCTTAAAGTGTTTTACTTTCAACAGCGACCACAACAACAACATTATCACAATGCCTCAAAGGTTTTCACCCATTACGGAGTAGGAGGGTCTGATGTATGCAGTCTGATCCCTATTTAAAAACATAGCGCGACTATTTTCAGATAATCCATGATGAACGTCGAAAATTATATTGACTAACTGCTACTTCACAATTGAAAGAAAAGTAGACAGTTTAAAGAGTCATTTTGTTTTGTTCCATCATACCCCAAAGCCAAAAATTAGTGAATCATTGGCTCCATCCGAAATTGATAGAGTACTTTCAACATTTTAATTAATTTATTCGTTGGATGCAAAAGTATTTATATTAAAAAAACTCATCGCGTTTGCCCATCCTTCTTTAGGGACTCATCGTACTCACTGAAATTTATCTTATAATTGTATTGAGAGAGTCCGATTTGATACCATATTTAACTATCATAGCTCATGTCACGTATTTATCTAAACATACCTCATATATTTATCTCTTACGTTCAGCTATCATCAAATTGTAAAACTCGCTTATCATATAAACTTGTGTTACGCCTTATAAAATTCTTTATTTTCTTCTTTCGTTACAACTCTAGATCCACATGTGCATACTTTTTGTCAAAAGCTTTTCAACCTAAAAACCTATCTCTCTTCCTTATTGGCCCATCCTCCGCCATTGACATCACAAATATACCATTATAACAATGGATAATCCATAATAATATTCTTAGAATTAATATATTCCTTACACTATCATTTACACGTGTAAGTAATATCACGATAATGTTCTACGAATTAAGAAATTCATAAATTTGCAGCGCAATTTGACCTACAAAATTAGTTTTGACAATAATGTACTAAGATGAAGATCTTTGAGAATCTATTGTCACAAAATTGGATTCCTCTTGGTTCTTTATGTACACTAAAAAGATATGGAGGATGATAACATTAAAATAAAAATAAAAATAAAAAATTAACCAGCACTTTTTTTTAAAAAAAAAATCCTCGCATCATTTAAAAGAATTGCTAATGTCGATACCTGGTATATTCATTGTCGTTTATTGCTTAATATTCATGTTTATCCTTCTAACTTTTTTGTTAATACGAGGAAATACTTCACTTTGTTTGGATGGTTTTTATGTATTGTTTTATAATGTATTGTATTGTATTGTACTGTATTGTTTCAATAACTACAATGTTTGGGTAAATTGTATTGTTCTTCGTCGTTACATAAGTCATACATCCATAATTTGAACGATAAATCTACAAGAAATTAAAGGATATTTGGTAGATTCCATGGAAAGATATGATAAATGCTAAACTAGAATTATTAATTAAATAAATAAAATAAAAAAATGAGCAGAAGATAATAAAGTAACGACGCAACCACACCAAATCGATCGTTACATAAAATGGATTTTTTCATTGCTACCTAACGACGAAATTAAACGATACGATACAATAAAATTTACGTAACAATCAAAATAAATATTGTACTTAAACTAACAATACAATACAATACAATGAATAACATGCAAACAATTTAAATAAGATATTATTGCTTTTGTACTTTCTTCTTGATTTCACATTTATAAAATTTCTAAAACAAATTAAATAGTTATGCCACTACAAATTTGTGCTATGATTGTTCTTCAATTATTTTAGACATACGAGTGTGAACCTAAAATTTGGTCGATTGCTCTTGTGAGTGCCAAAATGATAGATTGAATTATTATTATCTAAAATATTGCTAAAGAGGACTAATTGTCTTAAATTTATTAAAGATTAATTATGGGATTTGAAGTGGGATACAATTGTCTCTTTAAAATACGTTAGGGAATGTTCTGATTCTTTTATTTTTTTTAATTTCTTCTTGATGTTTGATATTCATGATTGAAATTGATTAAATTTAAATTCACATCGTAAAAATTTTATATTAAAAATAAAATTCTTCCTAATAAACATGAATCAATATCTGAAACTAAAAAAATTTAAATAGATTTTTTATATTACGTTATAAAAGTATGTTGCTATAATAATTAAACCATATTCAAACGATAAACAACAACATACCAGTAGAATCTCACAAGTGGGGTCTGGGGAGGGAATAATGTACGCAGACCTTACCACTACCTCATAGAAGTAGAGAGGTTATTTCCTGTGAACCTTCATCTCAAAATCAATAGAAAAGAACTAGATATGACAATACGAATGAAAGGAGTAGTAATATGTGCCTACGAATTAGAATGCAAGAACTTGAAGACTAGGTGCCAAAGAAAAGAAAAGGGCTCTTTCTCTAGTAGTAGACTAATCATTCCTAGGCAGTATGTATAAATGAAAAGAGTGGTAAAAGTAACACACAATACGACATATACTACGAACACAAGAGAACCCCTTCCTAGTGAATCCTACTGTACCCCGAAACAAAACATCACCTAACCCTACCAATTAACCCACTCTTCTAATACGCGCTCTTCACTTCTTTCTATCTAAGGTCATGTCCTCAGTGAGATCAAGTTCCGCCATATCATGTCTAATCACCTCCCCCTAATACTTCTTCGGTATACCTCTACCCCGCCGAGTAGCTTCCATAGCCAGCCTCTCGCATTTCCTAATAGGAGCAGCTGTACTTCTCCTCTGCACATGTCCAAACCACCACAGACGTGTTTCCCTCATCTTTTCTGCCACCAGGGCTACCTCTAACTTCTCCCAAACGGCCTCATTCCTAACCCTGTCACTCCTGGTGCCGCCGCACATCCATCTCAACATACTCATCTCTACAGCATGCATCTTCTGCACATATGCATTTTTAACTGGCCAACATTATGCTTTATACAGTAACGATGGTCTAACCACCGTTGTATAAAACTTACCTTTGAGTTTAAGGGGTATCTTCTTGTCACACAATACTCCAGTGGCAAGCCTCCACTTCGTCCATGTTGCCCCAATACGGTGTGTGACATCATCATTGAAATCACCACTACTCTGAATGATAGATCTCAGATACTTAAAGTTATCCCTCTTAGGGATAGGATAAGTGGCAAGCCTCACATCAAAGTCTGTGTCCTCCCTCTTACCACTGAATTTGCACTCCAAGTATTCAGTTTTGGTCCTACTTAATTTGAATCCTTTGGACTCCAAGGTGTGTCTCTAGGCCTCCAACCTCTCGTTTAATTTAGACCGAGTTTCATCAATTAAAACTATGTCATCTGCAAAAAGCATACACCATGGTATCTCCTCTCGAATAGATTGTGTCAGTTCATCCATCACTAAGGCAAATAAGAATGGGCTCAACACAGATCCTTGATGGAGACCAATATCTACAGGAAAATACTCAGAGTCTCCTCCCGCTGTTCTTACCCGCATTTTGGCTCCGTCATACATATCCTTTATCATCTTGATATAAACCACTAGGACACCTTTCACCTTTAGACACCGCCATAAAACCTCCCTTGGGACTTTGTCATATGTCTTCTCGAGATCAGTGAACACCATGTGGAGGTCCTTCTTTCTTTCCCTATATTTCTCCACTAACCTTTGAACAATATGAATCGCTTCAGTCGTCGACCGCCCCGGCATGAATCCAAACTGGTTCTCTGTGATAGATACTACTCTTCGCATCCTCATCTCCACAACTCTCTCCCAGATCTTCATCATATGGCTTAACAACTTAATACCCCTGTAATTGTTACAATTTTGAATATCCCCCTTGTTCTTGTACAATGGGACCATTGTACTCTTCCTCCATTC
>JAOTQR010000069.1:9046719-9062768 GCA_025774065.1 Solanum ossicruentum | reverse complement strand
CAATTATACAATATTTGCAAAATTTTCCAATGCGACAATTTACCTCAATTAAAATATTTACGGGGTCTAACATTAATACTAACAAAAGTTGTGCAGACATTGTTGGTTATGCAGATGCAGGTTATTTATCAGATCCACATAAAACCCGATCTCAAACAGGCTATCTGTTTACATACTGAGGAGCTGTAATCTCATGACAATCTACAAACCAGTTCGTTGTTGCTACTTCTTCAAATCATGCTGAAATAATAGCGATTCATAAAGCAAGTAGAGAATGTGTGTGGTTGAGATCGATGATACATTCCATCCAAGAGAAGTGTAGACTGAAAAATGATTTCAAAGTACCCACGGTCATATTTGAAGGTAATGTCGCGTGCATCGCTCAATTGAAAGGTGGTTTCATAAAAGGAGACAGAACGAAATATATTTCACCAAAATTATTTTTTACACATGATCTTCAGAAGAAAGGTGAAATTGATGTACAATAAATTTGTTCTAGTGATAATCTTGCAAATTTATTCACTAAGGCATTACCAATGTCAATATTCGAGAAGTTGAAATATTAGATTAGAATGCATCATCTCCAAAATATCAAATAAAGTTTTCATTAGGAGGAGGTAATACGCGTTGTATTCTTTTTTTCTTACCCAAGGTTTTATCCCACTGGATTTTCCTGACAAGATTTTAACGAGGCAATTAATGATGCATTTAAGATCACTTAGAAGTTTTCTTTTACATGGACAATTTAGAGGGAGTGTTATAAATTGAAATTGTATTGTAAAGAAAAGTGTGAATTATTAGGATGGATGGTTAGTGGATCCCACCCACATAATCATAATGTCTTCCATTTGTACAGCCAAAGAAGATGGCCACACATTTCTTGATTTCCCCCCTATAAATATGGCACCTTGGGAGGTGCAAGACATACATAGAGAAAATACACAGATCATTGTTTCCTTTCTTCTCTTCTTTGATAATTTCCTAAGTTTTTATTCTTGCTCTTTAAATTTATTCGAGTCAATTCTAAATTTATATTTTATAACAAATTCTATATTTTAAAATAAATATTTAGTTATTCAAAAACTGCATGAAAGTCAATCTTTGTGAGACCTTGGTGAAAGTATAATTAAAATGTTTAAATTATTTTTGTTAGAATTCTTTTGTGACTTGAATTTTGAAGTAATTTCTTTGTTATTTAATTTAGCAAATAAGTTAGTAGAATATTTTCTAAATAATTAATTTGAAATTAAAAGCTATAAATGTATGCCTTTGAGTTATTTATAAATTAGTTTTTTCCTTTGACAATATTGTAATATTTTTCTCTATTATTTTGCTATTTTGTAATTAAAAATCAAGAATTGGTATATATCTAGAGCTTTTTTTGAGGGACCAATAGTGAAATAGTTTCAAGAATAGTTTTTCTCATATAGTTTGTCATGTGTTTAATGGTGAGAACCAAATCTAGGCACTAAGAAGGAAAATTTATCTTGATGCTTTAAATTTTTGAGAATTGTGAAAGAAAATTATGATATTCTTTTGTTGCCTAATAATTTTAGATTGGCCCGAATCAAAAGTCAAAATATTGAAAAAGGAATTAAAATCAAATGCAAAAAACAATTTTGTTTGTTGGTGTGTCCATAATAATTTTCATAAGAATTATGTTTGCAAAAAAAAAATTGATATTTAAAAAAGAATATTCATGAGATGAAAGAATACAAGAGATTAAAGTGTTAAATATATAAGAATATTCAAGTTGCAAAAAAAGAAGAAATCTAAGACCAACATAGAGTAATGAAATTGATTTCTTGGCAGTGTTAACAAGATAGTTACTTGGTACCAAATTTAAAGATTCAAGAAATGTTGAATTATTTTTTATTATGTCTTAAAAATAATAATTTGAAACCATCTTTAAAAAAAAGAATCTATTCGAGATTATCCTGGCAAAATTTCTAAATACACTGGATGACAAAAGTACAGAAGGCTCAAGAGGCAAGATGGTAAGATTGAATGAACCTTGACAATCAATCACGAGTCTCAAAGAAAAGGTAATAATTCTAAAAAGAAATATCTACCTTGTCAGTGGTATGATTGAATGAACCTTGACAATCAACCACAAGTCTCAAAGAAAGAGTAATAATTCTAAAAAAAATATCTACCTTGTCAGTACTATGGCAAAAAAAAAATCACCCTCCATCTTTAAATGTTCAAAGAGGTTAATAACAATCCAAATCATTATTATTTAGGTGGAAAAAATTATTGCATTTTATAATTCTTTTTGGATAGGTGTTATCCTGTCATAACAGAAAATTCCTTCCATAACGATGCCTCTACGGCAGGGTGAGACTTGCCATAGCAGGATCGACAGATCAAAATTAAAAGAAGCGAATTCTTAATTTCTCCTTTCTCTCTCGAATGTCTAAAATAGACAGGAGTTTCCCTAGAAATCTTTAGAAGGCTGTTTAGGCTTGGGAAGGAGGGAGAGAAGGGATTCTAGTGCAAGGAAGCTACAACCAATGGATTTTAAACCTACCACCCTCAATCACCACTATGAAGACAAGAATCATGAAATATACGCTTGGCACCCAGATAGGCTGGATGTTTCTTCTTGAGTAGTACTAACCTTGTTCCCATTAAATAGTATAAGTAGATTGATGAGAGAGATTGTACTTAGGCCTTTTGGCATTGAATAAGGATACTAAGAACATGTTAACAAAGGTTAGATCAGGAATTATTGTGGGTTGGGATTAATCTATGAGCAATGGTGATGATTTTGGTCTTAATTGTTAGACTTAGTACACTGTGTTGGGATGGTTTTGGACCTCGTAAATATATGTATAAGAGATTCTTGGGACTAGAGCGGAGCCACCCTTGGCTAATGGGTATCAAGTGATACCTCTTCAATGAAAAATTATATTATATGTATAGGTTAAATTTTGAAGTAATAAATGTTTATACGAGTATTGACACCTCTTCGCACAAGCTAGATGTTTAGTGTAATGGTTAAGGGGTTGTAAAAATTATTTGAGATCACGTGTTCGATCCTTGATAATAACATATATCTTTTAATTTGACACCCTTTTTAAAATATTCTACCTTCGCCACTGATTGGGAAAACTAGATGTCATGGTATGTGTGGTAAATAAGAGGGCTTACTGTTTGATTATTGATTTGTATATGCAAATTGGTGTATTCATGTTGATTGTTATGCGTGAATTACTTGAGAATGCCTATTCATGAAGTAATAGAGTTAATGTGAACTGTCTTCATGCTAATAATACCCTACAATGAACTTGTTGACTTACTTGTGGCTTCAAGTGGGGCATTTCATAGTAGGTGATGACTTGATATTCTCATTTGTGTTATTTATGCTTCTTATCTACTCTGTAGTATTTCCTGCATATATGTGAACAAGTAATAATGATATAAACCTAATAAATGTTTTTTCATGATCAAATTACATGCAACAAATTTATTACTTGAACTTGGCAAGTTATGAATTATTCATAGTGATTATAATTGTAATTGTGATTGATGTGTTTGTGGTTCAGATGTTATATTCCAATACATTATTGGATCAAGTGTTACACTCATACATATTATTGGATCAAGTATTATATTTTGATACATTATTGGATTATATGTCACATTTTGATATATTATTGGATCGATTATCACGACACATTATCGAATTGGGTGTCATGTTTATACATATAATTTTTTAGGTGTGAGTCTCATGAGAGAACTATTATTGATTGTTGGGTTGAGGCTTACAATTATTAAAATTGAGACATCTGTAGTTGAGCATGCCCATTCTATATGTTATTCATGTGAAGGACCACAATGCATAGTACAATGATATTATTCTGTTATTTATTATGTTGTGAGGGTATGGTGTGTTGATTTACCATTTTCATAAAATTAGTTAGGAGGTTATGTGTGATCTATCTAGAGGGTAGTCAAGGTGTTGTAAGTTGGGCATGGTGACTAAGAATCTGATATAATTGATGTCTAGAAGCTAGGTGTGCTAGTGGGACTACATCGGAAGAAGCTTGGATTTTTGTCTCTGTATAGACTACCCTAGCAAGAGGAGTCTCGCGATGGCGAGGCCACCTAAGCAGGTTAAGTCCCATCACGATGGGACAATACAGGTAGGGGGAGGGAGAGTCTAAAGCCTTTTTAATGTGTCCATCTTGAAAAGAAAATATCCTGACTATCTAGATCATCAATATTTTTTCAGAGAGTTGGAGATGTTCAGAGGTCTTTAATTCACTTATATTTACTCCTCTTCCTATCATTCAGGGACAAACAAGGGTAAATCGGTACCCATTGTAACAACCCGATCCATTTTTATTTATGTGGGGCAAAAGCTTCACAATTTATAACTCTTCCTGGATAGGTCTCAGCCTATCAGAACGGGAATATTCCTACCACAATAATGTCACCAGGGAAGGATAAGATCTACTATAGAGGGATTGATGGATCAGAATTAAATGATGTAAATTTTTATTTTCTACCTTCTCCTAGATTGTCCAAATCTATACGCTTATGCAATTTTCAAAGCCAAAAACCAATTAGAACCTTCCTGGTTTCTAATTTTCTTACTTGTGTTCCTTCAGCTGTAACAACAACATCTGATTCATCTTATTAAGATACTATTCGGATTTTGGAGATACCAATTTAAATCAACTCATATCACAAGCGACAATCGCATAAGAAGAGAGACGAGAATGAATAATTTCTCAGAACGCTTTATACTTTTTGAAGATTAGATTTAGAAGTCAATACACCAATCCCTGGGAGTCTACTCCATATTTGATCTTATATTGGGAGACTAGTAAATTGAGTTATGATACCAACTTATCACGGCCCAACTTACTGGACAACACAAGTACTTATTCTAAAACCTAGATAGAAGAATTGTTTAGATTATTACAGCCTCTTTAGTTAATTACATTTAAGCCTATCATTTACTATTTAAGTCTTCTACTGAGTAAAGTAACCAGGGCAAGTGATTTGCTTGGGACCAAAAATGATTCTGGGTATCGGCTACATCCAGGTTGTAAACTCGGGATGTGACAAAGACAGAGGTTGAAGTCCCCAACCTCTACATCAGAAATTGATTTACCCCCAACTTTTCTTCTTCATTGCTAATAACATTAAAGTCTCTACCAATAAGCCAAGGTAACGATATATTTTCTAAGCCTTCCTCCTCGCATACATTTAGCGTATAACAAGGAAACACTTACATCTATATCCTACCCTTGATTAAACAAATAAAAGAATAGAAGTTGTTCTTCATCTCTTATTACTTCACACTCTAGATATTCATCAATAACAGTCTTGATCTTCCCATTTGCATTAGTAATAGCATGTTTCATCCCTAATCTCCTCTTATAGATTCTAATTCGTACTTCTCTTCAAATGGTTCCATTAAGCCCACAAAATAGAAATTCTTTAAAGTTATCTTCCCATATTATGAACCGAGCGAGGTGTAAGGTTAGTTGTAACGGGTCTCCCTTACACAAATCAATTTAGTTTTCTAGTCGAACAGGCCCCCTATACTACTGTGTTCTATCCACTCCAGCATCTCTCGAATCCAGAGTGAACAACGAATATATTCCCTAGTTAGCCAGACTCAGAAGTATAGATATAAATAGCATAGGAATAATCGAAAGAACCCATTCATAGATGTTTAAACTTAAGCACTACACATTGTCTGTGGTTACAACCATAGAATATGGAGACTTAGCCACTCATGATCGTGAAATACACCATGAATGATATGGAAAACATAAAAACCCTAAGAATAAAGATTGAACCAACCAAAAGACTCTGAGGAAAGGGTTCTCCGTCGTCTCTACTGAGTTTTTTTGTGTAAAAATAGAATGTAAAACTTAAAGTCTATGATGGAATAATAATAAAAATCTCATAACTTGACTTTTCCGCCTCAGGTTCGTGACACGGACCCCTTGTATTTACTGGGTGTCCGCTTAATGTGCTGACCGGGCAATTTTACACATCTTTTGTACAGGTCCGCAACGCCAGACCTAGCACACTTTTCAGCTATGCACCTTTTTCTGCATTTTTCAGCTTTCAAAACTTTGTCCTAAGTTTGCCACGTGGACTTTGGTCTTATGGATGCTTCTACTGACTTTTATCTCCGAATCTCAAGTTGTGTTCTTTCTTCAAGTCCAGGTTTAACTTAGGACTTTCCCAATTAAAGCAAAATCCTGCAAAAACACAACCAATCGGTGCACTCAGCATTGTGTTAGCAAAATAAGAGATAAAATACACTAAAACTCCTAGACTCTATGAATTTTCCCTCTGACTTGTCTCTATTTATGGGCATTATTAGCTAATTAGGTATATAAATATACCTAAGATCACCAACAAAATCCAAACTGATAGAGATGATGAAGGTTGGATTCTCATGACTAGGTGGCGATGTAACAAGACAAGTTCACGAATAGAATCATCTAAGCAACTGACTAGGGAAAGGATGGTGAGGAGACCAAGGAAGCAAATGCTAGTCACGTATCTAAAGAAAGAAAAGGTGGAAATGCATCACTACCAGAATGCACAATGTGCTGTGACTTTTGGAGAGTTCATGCTGACTTGGTTTCATACCAGAACTATCCAAGACAACAACTAGTGATCATGCTTTAACACCGACAAAGGAAAGGTAGTGGATGAAAGTTCATCAAAGATATCTCCCATGGATGAAGCAGGAGCAATGGTTGAAACCTCATCAAAAGCGTCTCCCCTACCTTCTGAGAGCCTGTAGAACCCTCTTCCCGAGAATCACATGCATGTGATACAATAATCACATTTACAGAGGATGATCTCCTATTCGGTAATAAGCTACATAATCATCCTTTTTACATAGTGGGTCATGTGCTAGAGAAGAGGATAAATAGAATCTTGATTGATGAAGTATTTGGGTTTAACATTCTACCCATCCATACATTGAAAGAACTGGGCATCACAACTGAGGAACTTAGTGAAATTCGTTTGTTAATACAAGGATTCAACCAAGGGCGAAAGAGGTCTATAGGCTCCATCAAGTTAGAAATCCATTTTGATGATTTGCAATCCAGTGCATGAATGCATGTGATCGATGCAAAGACTTCATACAATATATTGCTTGGTAGACCATGGGTACATGAGAATAAAATTGTCTCACCCCTTTGCTATCAATGTTTGAAGTATCTTTAAGATACAATTGAAAGGAAAATAGTTGCTAATGATAGTCTTTTCACTGAAGCTAAGTCACACTTTGCTGATGCAAAATTCTATCTGAAGAATTACATTATGAAAGAAGCAAAACCTGACGATGTCAAATTGACCAAGTCCAATACGCTTGCCAGCAAAATAACTAATGTGGTTGTTGGAAAGGTCAAGGCCAGTATTGGGGAGTTGGAGTCCTATCCAGATAAAAGGAAGATGATGTCCTCGAGAAAGAAGCCAATGTTTGTACCTCGCTATATTTCGAAGGTAAAGAAAGAGGTAGGTCAATCATATGATGTTCAAGAAAATATACTGGGAGAGCTAACTCTTCCTATCAAACGCATTGATGTAATCAACTTGTCTTCAAAGCTGCTGGAGAGTTTGTGGCTCAAAATTCACCTCAAGATATGTCACTTCCCGCGAAACATAGAAAGGGCTTTGATCCAAATGCTTACAAGTTACTTGCAAAGGCTAGATACAACCCTAATAAGCCATCTAAATTAGGGAAACTCCCATTAGCTGATATCACCAGGAAAGCGCGCGAAGGTTTGGGCTATAACCAACCACATCCATTCCGTATTTCCATAAGAAGAGCAAGTAACAACTACATCACCATCGAATATGAGTCGTCTTCTTCTAATAGAAAGCCATCTGTCTTCGATCGACTTAGAAAACCCACTATGAGAACTTCTGTGTTTGAGAGGTTGGGACAATTGAGGAAAGAAAATAAGAAGCATCGGAGAAGTTACCTACGGGTGACAACACTTACTCCACTTATCCAAAAGGATATCCAAAGCACAATTCCCTCTAGGATAAAGCAAAAAGCGGAACTCATGGTTTCATATAGAGAGGTACTAAAGGCAAAGGCTCACACCGTGGTTTACACCAAGGAATGTGAGGAAGATAAAGAAAGAGTAGGCTCCTCATATCATATCGTAGCTTTGAGGGAGCTCAATGCCTCATCTCAAGTAAAGGTTGATGGAGGATCAGAATGCATTGCTTGGTGTTACCATATATCTGTTAGTGAGAATAATCCACAAGAGGAAGAAGATGTTGGAGATGCTCCACCAGAACTAGAAGAAGGAGTGAATGCCACGATAGATCCTTTAAAGGAAGTTAACCTAGGCACTGATGAAGTCCCAAGGTCAACTTACTTAAGCGCTTTTCTAGAAGTGGAGAAAGAAAACACTTATATGAATCTACTCAAAAAGTATAAGGATGTCTTTGCTTGGAGTTACAAGGATATGCTAGGCTTAAATCCTAAAATAGTGGTCCACCAATTGGCAGTCAAGAACGATGCTCATCTTGTGAGGCAGGCCCAAAGACGTTTTAGGCTAGAGTTGGTCCCATTGATCGAGAATGAAAGCTTATTGAGGTAGGCTTACTTTGTGAAGTTAAATGCCCCATGTGGATTTCAAGCATTGTTCCTATGAGGAAGAAGAATGGCCAAATTCGAGTTTTTGTCGACTTCAGAGACCTCAACATTACATGTCCTAAAAGATGAGTTCCCACTGCCCGTTCCAGAGCTAATGGTTGATGCTACAACTACTTATGAGGCAATACCATTTATGGATGGTTCTTCTGGCTATAGTCAAATCCGCATGCCACTAAAGGATGAAGAACTCACTGCATTCCGCAGCCCTAAAGGTATCTATTGCTATAAAGTGATTCCTTTTGGTCTAAAAAATGTTGGTTCCACATATCAAAGGGCTATGCAGAATATATTTGATGACTTACTCCACAAAAATATCGAATGTTATGTTGATGACTTAGTGGTGAAGTCAAGAAAGAGGGGAGGCCATTTGAAAGACTTAAGAATGGTGTTTAAAATTGCTTGTAATATATCGGCTAAGGATGAACCTATTGAAATATGCCTTTGGGGTTACTTCAGGCAAGTTTCCTGGCTTTATTGTGCGGCTTCGAGGGATCGAGATTGATCAAGCTAAAGTTAATGTCATTCTGAAGATGCTTGATCGTTGAGATATTCATGAGTTAAAAAGCCTTCACGGAAAGTTAGCTTACCTGAGAAGGTTCATCTCGAATCTAGTTGGGAGATGCCAACAATTCAGTCATCTTATGAAGAAAGGTATTCCTTTTAAGTGGGGTCAAAAATGTAGCAAGGCTTTTGAAAGCCACAAACGTGCTACAGTGGCAATTACAATAGGAAGCAAGGCTGTAAGGTGGAGCGAATTCAGAAAGATTGCCTCAGTTCGGATTGTTTTATGCAACTCGGGAACATTAAGTTAGAATCGCTAGTAATCGCGGATTAGCATACAACAGTGAATATGTACCCAGGCCTTGTACACATCACCTGTCACACCATAGGAATTGGTTTGGTCTGATGTGTGCCATAAAGGCCTTTGGTGGTCTTATTGGTGCATACCACGGTGGGGTCTTCAACTGGGTGAAAGTCGTAACAAGGTAGCTGTAGGGGAACCTGTGGCTAAATTGAATCTTTCGCGATAGAAATGCATTCTTCCCCCAACTTTCCAACATAGAGGGAGAGCTTGCTTCCACTGGTGGCGGCGGGCGAGGGGTCCAAAGGACATGTAGCCGAGGGCGAGTCCAAAGTCAAATTATTCCATTTTCCTTCTTGTTCATCAATTGGAAATCAAGACAAACCGGGCACTACGGTAAGACGTGAAAACACCTGATCTCATTCCGACCTCGATATGTGAAATCGTCTTGTGCCATACGTACTAAGATATTTTGGGACACATAGTCCAAGCCCGGACCAAAAAAAACACTCGCTCTCCCAGGACTATGTTGTGACTTAATCTTCTTCATTGAGGTACATAGATGCTTAAAATTATATTCTAAGTTCAGTTTCATGAGTGTCATAAAACCATATGTCCCCACTTGATCTCTTCCATGAGTGTTAAAAGTTGTGAACACCTTTCACCAAACTTTGGACTCATGCCAAATGGTGGTGTCTCGATGGGGGAAAACCTCTATCAAATATGAGCTTCACTAATAGTGTACTTCAAAGTCCTCAAATCCTCCAAATACGTGACTTGAAGCCTTCAAAGATTGCAAGCTAAACCCTTCAAACCCTCCAAGTCTAGGAGTTGAAGCGTTTAAATCCCCTAAACCTGTAGGTTGATCCCAAATCAAGCATGTAGACAAAATCGGAGTGTTCAAATTTTACAAAGTTGTAAGTTAAAGCCTTCAAGTGGAAGTTCTAGATTGCTAAATGCCTTCAAATTAACAAAAAAAGGTTGACAAGATTGAAAGTTAAAGTGTTCAATCTTTGGAAGTCCTTAAGACTTATCTTATGAGTTGAAGCATTAATATTGCAACATTTGCAAGTAGAGCTTATATTATTCCTATTGGCCTATAATTTATGGGTCAAGTTTGGGTTGTTAAAGATCACAACCAAAACAAATTCAAGTGGGAGAATGCAATAAAAGAAAAGAGGCCATAAATATGCATAATATAAGACAAGGAAAAAATATCAATATCATAAATTTTCTAACATATAATCTAACTCTAAAGAAAATAAAATAAGTAAAAGAAGATAAAAAAGAAAAATAAATCTAATCTAAGCATAAATTATAGTTAATCAGCTCTTGAAGCAAAGCCTCTAGATGCTCCTTCTTTTGTTCCAAACCATTGGAAAAATCTATGTCAGAGCATGCATCGAATTCCTTAGCTTCAAGTGCGGTTGCGAGCTTTGCCTCTTCGACTTCATACTTAATAGCTGCTAAAAGGGCTTCCAAAGCTTGTGCCTTTTGCATAGCTCCTTTTTCTTCTTCTTCATGTTCCCCAGTGATTGTTGGAGAGAGGACATCACTCTAACCTTCTCATACTCCTTAAGCATGGCATTTGAAAGACGTTCTCCCACTGCTAGGAACAATTCTTTTCTTGCAGTCTCCACATCCATAGCATGAAGGGTTGATCTTTCTTGGTCATACAAGGTAGCAAACTTAAAGAAAGAGTCTAATAACTTTATCAAAGGCAAGATGTCCACATCCTTGCATTTCTTCTCCTTGATAATTAGTTAGATTTAATCTTTAAGAGAGGAAGAAGAATCTACATCATATTTAGAGAGTTTCTCTCAGATAATGGTCCAAAGAGGAGATGAAATTCTTTTGAGCATCTAGGAATACCCTCTTCCCATCAAAGACAAACATAGCGGCCATTGGGTGGTCCCGTACATTAAACTTCAAAGTATCTTTGATCTTATCACAAGAGATGGAAGCTGGTCATTTATTCGCCCGCATTTAAGAAAAAAGGGGGGATGAATAATCAAAA
Source organism: Solanum ossicruentum (assembly GCA_025774065.1). Classification (NCBI taxonomy): domain Eukaryota; kingdom Viridiplantae; phylum Streptophyta; class Magnoliopsida; order Solanales; family Solanaceae; genus Solanum; species Solanum ossicruentum. Next base: position 9,051,287 of record JAOTQR010000069.1, on the reverse strand, counting down.
AGGGGAGCTAAGATATACTCAATAAGGGAAGTAAATCATACCTCTTTAATAGGGGTAGCTATGGTCCTCGAGGGGCTACTTGTCTCATCATGTAATTCAACCATGGGCATAGTAGCGTTTACATTTGGACGAACCCTTTTTCTCTTCCAACAACGATCTTTACTACTACTCTAACTCTCATATTGAAGCAACCTTTTAGGAACTCGAGCAGCTTGAGTAGATGTCTTTTCTTTTGGTACCACCGGAGGAAGTCGAGATTTTCCTTTATTGCGCTGTCGGGACACCTTGGCACCTAAAGAAAGAGTGTCATTCACATCACCATTGAGGACTTTGGATATATGTACTTCATGTGAACCCTCTAAGGGTACAACAAGAGTGGGTCCAGCAGCATTCACCAAACCCTGCAAATGATCACTAAGGAAACTCCCATGAGTCTTCTTCCACCAAACCTGATAATTGGATCCAAAAGAAATCCTTGTATTGGGTGTGAGTACGAGAAAAGTCGCTCGAGACGCAGATCTACGCATCGTGCAAATTCTCCAAAGCATGAGTCCTTTGTCCAAAGACGCACTATGAATATCATGTTTCATGATGCCAGGGATTTTTTGATAGAATCCAAATTGACGACTAAAGCGATGTGGACTATATGGTTCAATGATAAATGAATTTTTCCACCTAGGAGGAAGATAGTTGAAGCAAGTACTCATGAAATAGCTTGACTCCAACTTGGGTGCATTGTTATTATCCACATAAAAATGAGGGTATGTCTTGTCCAAAGAGGTAGATGTCCAAGCCGTATTCTCTCCACTATGGATACATTTCCTTGCATCACTTTTGTAGAAATACCTTGCACCTCCCTCTCCAGAGTAAATCACCATAGTGGGAACAAATGGTCCATTAGCAAAAGCAAAATGAGTCTTAAAATAATGAGCAAGCCATCCATAAAAATAATGAATAGGAAAGCAGGATGTGATCTGGTCGAGTTGTGACGTGGTTGAAATCTTATTCAAACCATTATAGACACTAGCTAACACCGGAAGTGTGAGGCTGACTTTTCTCCCACTTTCCATCAAGCTTGCCATCTTGAAAGTCCCAAGACGAATGAAATCACCTTCTTTATTAGGAAGAACAAAAGCGCACAACCAGCAAGTTAAGAAAGCCGCCAAATATGTCTCATCTCTTTTGTCAGGTCTCACCCCAAGCCTAGAGAATGCTCTCTCTTCGGCATGAGACCACTTTTTTACACTAGGAAAGACTCCACTAGGATTAACTCAAGATGAGTAGATTTTCTTTCCTGACTCGGTGGAGCAAGGACACACCTTGAAGGTTTCGTAGACCAGAATTGTATCCACTTGCTGAAAGAGACCTTTTAGTTGATATCTCGAAGATAATGGAAGGCTGCAAATAAATATTCACAAGTTCGGGGAGTGTACTTTATATTCTTTTCATTGAACCCCATAAGCTCTTTAGCCTCAAACACCATTTCTTCATAAAGAGAACCTCGAATCGGCAAGCCTCCAAGAATGTATAAATTCCATAGAGAAATAGATAACTCTCCAATAGATATGAGAAGTGTGTGTGTTTTGGGACACCAAGCTTCACAAAATGCTTGTGAAATATCTGAATTACGGTCATACGTAAAAAAAGCGATGCCTAAAAGCATTGTAGATTTGTGTCATACCCAAGATTTCCTGACTCCTACCAAGAACATCTTCGGTCCACTCTCAATATCCTGGGATATGACGGTACTCCCCGTCAACTATCATAGTGTCTCCCCAACGAATATCACCTTGAATTATACGCTGACCTAAGCTTGGAAGGAAAGTTGCAATATTAGCATGATGATCTAGTGCTTGAAGGAACCACAACTTGAGTAGCTTATTGGAACTATCGATTGGCACAGAAGTCCAATTCGTCATACAAAGTGAATTTTTCAAAAGAGGCCACAGGCTCGCATATCGCCCAGCTAGTAGAGTTTGGGTCAAGAATCGGATTTGCTCCACCCCTTCCTTACTTTCCACTACGAGATGCTTAAGTTTAGTAGAAGGAGAGATGTATTGTCTGAAAATCACCATCTTTCCAAGAGTGTAAGAAATAAAAGAAGTCATTAGGTGGCAAACTTAGGCATAAAACGACAAGAAAAGTACATAAATATGATCTTGTCAAGAAAAAGCTCTTTGTCCTTCTTAGGGTAGGAATGTGTATCCATTCCTTCACGCCATAAAAATTTCTCCAAATCGCCTTTTAAGGTGGGGGACGCCGATCTAGCCCCTTCACACCATAAGGATTTCTTCAAATCATCTTTTAAGGTGGGGATGCTGATCTATCCCCTTCACATTGTAAGGATTTCTTCAAAACATCTTTTACGGTGGGATGTTGATCTATCCACTTCACACCCCAAGACTGAGTTCTTGTAATACAAAGAATCTTGAATTATGGCCCTACAACAAATGAAAATTGGGGACCAAGTTGACAAGGAAATACAATATGGACTCTTTACTACCAAAAAAAGTCATCTTTTTTTGGTAAGTATTTTATTTTATTCTTTTCACAAAAGGGATAAAAATAAGATTATTTGGGAGCATGTGATTAAAAAAAAGAAAAAAAAATATGATTCATCAACTAAAGAAGTTGTTTCTTGATGAATTAGATAGATGTACATTCTTTTTTTAGTGATTCTCATATGAAATACAAAGTACCCATGTGAAAAAAAAAAAGAAAATATGATTCATCAACCAAAGAAGCTATTTCTTGATAAATTAAATATATGTACATTTTTTTTAATCACTTTCATATGAAATACAAAATACATACATGATTAAAAGAAAAGGGGGGGAGGGGGAATGATTCATCAACCAAAGAAGCTAATTCTTGACGAATTAAACATACGTACATTTTTTTTTAGTCACTTTCATATGAAACACAAAACATATATGTGATTAAAAAAAAAAAGGATGATTCATCAACTAAACAAGTTATTTCTTGATAAATTAAATGCATGTATATTCATTTTTTAGTCACTTTCATATGAAATACAAAATACTCATGTGATTAAAAAGAGAGCAACAAAAGAATACAAAAAAAATAAGGAGAAGAAATCAGCTACATATGGAGACGATTTGTTGGCTAACGACAAGAGTAATGCAACACCTAAAGCTTTGAATCAATTTTGATCAAAAAAAATAATGAGTCGTATGCCTATATTTATAGAGAGACTTCTGCAGTTAGTCTCTGATGCAAATTGGGTCTCTGAAATTTGACTCCTAAAAAGGCATCATTAAGCGGCTACACAATCTTTTAGTCATACTAGGATTGTAAAGAGAAGTGACAAGAATCCAAATACCACGACGGCCTCACAAAAAAAATTCTTTTGGACTTATACTAAGTCATAGAATGGGTAAATGTTGGCTAGTATGTTGGCCGTGTGACTCTGTGGGCAATTGAAATTGCCCCATTTTGGACCAAGTAAGTTTTTTTTTTTTTGATTTTTGAAAAAGAAATATTTACTTCAAGTCTAGTTTTTAAACAGATAAAATATCTCGACAAGACTTGAAGTAAAGGGGGCATGTGTAATCGTATAAAATTTATTAAAATATAAATTTTATAATATGATTCAAATTATATTAAAAGTTTGTTTGCAACAAATTTTAATGTGATGAAAAGAAAATTACGATCACAAAGAAAATACGAAAAAATAGAATTTTATTGATAAATAATGTAGGTAGAAATCTGTTACTCCCTTGATTTTTCTCTCTTAAGATTTCTCCACTATTCGAGGGGCGTAAGTGGCATATTTCTCGAACGTAAGATGATTTTGACCTCCTTACATCATCATATTTTGATTTTCCTATGGATATTTTGAGATGCATTTTCAAGGAAATATAGTACCTTTTATATAGGCATGAATAATGGTTTAGGGTTGAGTAGCCTCCAAGAAACCCTGACTGTAGAGTCCTACAAAATTTTGATATCAACATATGCCCCCTGCTTCAAGGCTTGTCGGAGTGTAGACTTGATAAAACTCAAAGACAGCACTTGAAGTACTCATTTTTCCATCGTTGCTTGCTTTAGATTTGCAGATTTGATTTATGAAAAAAGAGATGAAATGCAGATTTGGTCTCACTGGGCGTGCCAGTTTGTTTGCAACAAATTTTAATATGATGAAAAGAATATTACAATCACAAATAAAATACGAAGAAATAGAATTCTATTGATAAATAATGTGGGTACAAATCTGTTACTCCCTTGATTCTTCTCTCATAAGATTTCTCCATGATTCGAGGACCGCTAGTCGCGTATTTCTCGAACATAGGATGATTTTGACCTACTTACGTCATCATATTTTGATCTCCCTATGGATATTTTGAGATGTTTTTTCAAGGAAATATAGTACCCTTTATATAAGTATGAATCAGGGTTTAGGGCTGAGTAGCCTCCAAGAAACCCTAACTGAAACGGGACTCATCTTATAGAGTCTTACAAAATTTTGATGTCTATAGTGTTTCTTTAAAAATTATAATTGAAAGTCATTAATTAAGGAGTAAATCATAGTTTTAACAACTTTAAGA
>JAOTQR010000069.1:9000032-9046619 GCA_025774065.1 Solanum ossicruentum | reverse complement strand
ATACACACACACACACATATACACACACATACACACACACATAAAACACACAGATCACATCCAGCCAACTATAACATATACTCCATAACTCAATCCATAAATAGCATATTGCTGCATATTCTATCTCAAATACGCATGCATTTATTTCCCAAAAAGGGGTTTTGATAAAATGCAATAAATAAACCTAAACTAGCACTAAATATTCAAGTGTAAGTGTCGTGAAATCAAAGAGAGAAGTAACTAGGGTATTGTGTTCCCCATGAATTTCTAACTTAGTGTAGCCAGGTAATTGTAACCTTTTCTAGTGCGTAGCATACAAAAATGGTAAGCTATGTTCACCTAACCCTGTGATCCAAACATTAGGCAAATTTCACCATGTGATTTGATCCATCCCCGAGGTGGTGCATTATTAACCCTTACCTTGTCCCACTATAACTATCTCTTGATCTATTTCAGGTTGATTAGATGAGTTAATGACATCAAATCCTATTATTCTATCTATTTTCCTATTCATTAACCCCTTGATCCAGTACTTAAGAATTAAGCAAGTTCTAACATTGGCCACCATTAGAAACCAATCAAAATAAAGTGATAAATAATACATGCATACACACTTTCCAAGGATTATGAATTATCTGGGTTTTATTTCATTAGTTCTTTATGGTTCCCATAATCCTAGGTGTGGATTTAGCTACTCATGTTCGTTATAGATGAAAGAATCATGTTATAGATTTGAAAAATTAAACACTTACAAAGATGAATTGCAGAACACAAAATCCAAATTCTTCATATAAATCATAAGACTGTAATATGAAGATAATGTCAAAAGTTGTTAACAAGAAATCTCCAAGAAACAAAGTGTCAATCTCAAGTATTCAGTTCTGGATGTTCTAACTTCCCTCCGTCCAAAAAAAAAACCCTAAACCTATTTATAATAAGTAGAAACCAAATCCTAAACAAAATAAGTAAATTGGAAGCAGGAACTCAAATGAACAGTGTTACAGGACTCAGATGGGCTGGCCGTGACTGGCCTTCGTACACTGCAATGTCCAAAACCTTTCCTTAACATATGAACACTTACTACAGACTATCTTCTGACTTATGGCCCTCAGGAGCTTTCCTCTTGTATCTCTTCAGCAATCCTTCAAATCTTTGATCCTCAAGGCATGAATAGGTATACGACTCATCACTTACTTATGATCTAGGGAAATCTTCTTCTGGTAATGGTCAAACATTTATGCATATTTTGTGATCTTCAATACATGGACAGGCATACGAGCGATCAATTAGTTTAAGACCCATCTGATAACACATAACTTCAACTTTTGAAAATCAGTCTTTCACTAGATCTAGCCTATGAAACCCATCTACAGCTCATGGAATGAACCACAGCTCGTAGAAGGTCTCGTAACATCTCAGAAATTTTTAGTCTACTCAACTTAGCCCAAAAATATCATGATTCCTATAATACTGCAAGCTAAACATAAAGCACATCAAAACTACTAACACCGCTTTCAGAATACATAAAATTCTAAGTTTAAAGCATCAAAAGTGTTATATTTTGGTGGCACATCAGCACCCTCAACTTAAAATTGTTGCTTGTCCTTAGGCGATGGACTTAATCTATATAAGCAATACAATAGTACACAGAGCTCAACCTCATAGCATACATCATCTCTCAATCAATCACAGACACCTAGTCAAACTTATCTATTCATGTATTGAACAATTATTAAACAAACTCAAGTGTATCAAAATCCGATAATGCAATTATTACAAACAAGGCAACACAGATAAGCAACAATCACCCAGATAGCCTACAGTCAACAATATAATTCAAGTGCCCTTACAAAACGAAGTCTCATATGTCACACAGAATGGTGTATGTTTAAATCTAATGTTAGGGACTAACAAAAACACTCATCTTTACAATAAAAATCAAAAATGGTGTACAATACCATAGGCTTGCCCCTATACTCATGACCATGACATTTGACTAGTTAGACTACGATCACTATAGGACTTTTTTAGCTTGTAACGTAGGCCCAGGGGTTTTGGTATGATGTCTTAGGAACATAGTGACTAATGGCCCTCCTTGACATTGTGTTATTTTACATTTTTCTCTACCAATACTAATATTTTCAACTCATAGATCCTCTTTTCATATTTCAAACACTTTCAGGATCCTTATTCTAATTTTCAGCTCATTGTCTTTTATTTTTCTCAATTCTTTTGTTTTTTAGCTCACAATCTAGGCATTTATTTATTTTTCTCGCACCCACTTAATATTTTCCCTTTTTACTGCATTACCACAATTCCTTTGCCATTTTATTGTGATCACCTGATGTGCTACCAAAATACAACATTTTTTATGCTTAAAACTTAGAATTTTATGTGTTTCGATGCGATGTTAGTGGGTTTTATGTGTTTTGTTTATCTTTGTAGGATTATAGGTTGGCAATGATTTTGGGGAAAGATAAAAAGTTGTTATAGATTTTATGTTATACGAGACACCTTACGGGCTATAGACCTTTCTACGAGTCGTAGGGTGGTTTCGTAAGGAATTCCAGTGAGGGGACAAGTTTCTGTAGTTACTTCTACAAACATGCAGATGAGTCATAAAAGAATTTATGAGTTACAAAAGACGTTTCAAGCCCTAGGATCATATGAAGACTTTCTGAAGTTCATCAGAAGAAACCCCCTATATGGGTCATAAACCATATTACGAGTCGTAAAGGGTGTCGTAAAAAAGCATTCCAGTTTTTTAGCAACAATGTATGATACCCCGATTACAAGCTGTGAACTTCAATACGGGCTGTAAAGTGTTGTCATAAAGAAGAATTCTAGTTTTCCAGCAATAATGTACGAGATCCCAATTACAGGCCATAAAATTCAATATGGGTTGTAAAGTGTTGTCGTAGAGTATGCGGACCAGTTCTTTTAAGTCATTTAGGATTTGAATCGTAAATAGTATAAATAGGTATTTAGGTTATTTTTCAGAAGTTATTGCCAGTTTTGAATAGTTTTAGGTTAGTGCTCAAAAAACTCAATATTTTGAGAGAGAAAATTGTGAGAGAATCTTTGAGAATACTTGTGGTTGAATTTGATCTTACAACTTGTGATTCTTATTGATATTGGATTACTTGTCCTTAAATCTATTGTGTAAGTGTTTAATTATGTATTCTCAACGCATAATCTCTTCATCTACACATAGCATGAGTAGTTAAATCCACAACTAGAGTTGTGGGAACCACAAAGAACTTACAAAGTAAAACCGGATAATTCACAATTCTTGAAAGGTGTATATGCATGTATTAACTAACTCTCTTCATTTTGTTTTTTTTTTATTGTGGCCAACAGTAGAACCCATCTAGTGTTACTGACTGGACCAAGATAGTAATGAATAGGAAAAAAGATTAATTAACAGGATTCAACTGATGTGTTTTTGTCTAATCAACCAAACTGCGCTAAGGGGAAGTTCTACTGGGACTAATAGGTTATGGTTAGTAATGCACACTATAGAGATGGGTCAAGTCGCATAGTAAAAATTCACTTCTCACCTTTGACCAAAGGGCTTGGTGAACTTTAAACTATTGTCCTACATGTTATACACTAGATACGAATTAGGTTATTTGGTGATACTGAGTTGGGGAATCATGGGGAACACAATAGCCTAGTTGCTCTCTATTATTGATTTTATCTTGTGATAGTTGGTTAGTTTATTTTTCTCAATAATTATTGCAAACCCCCGCCCCTTTAAGGAATTAAGTTAGTTATTTACTCGGATTGCATATTGATGAATTTTTCATGAGTCTACGTATTCCCTATGAGGATCGACCCTAACCTTGGTTAGGTTCTATATCTTGACACAACCGCTTTATCCTCTAAAAAGGAGGCGTAACTTGGACATCATCATCACTTTGCAACAGCCACCCTTAACTTAGGCTTTTGGCCTTAGTTGAGGTACATAATATCTAACTTATGCACAAGGCCATTTTTGGTAGCCACCCTCAACGTAGACTTTTAGCCTAAGTCGAGGTGCACAGTATCCAAGGAAGGACGAAGGCCAAACTCAGGGTTTCACAAATAACAAGGTTTGGTTACTCATGCATCTACAAAGAAAAGTATATATAAGGCTCAAAATAGGATCTAGGGACACATAATGCATTTGATTAGTCATTTTTAGGTTACGTGGACTAATATGAACAACTACCTGATCCTTTTGTAACCAACTAACCTATAGACTCAGTCATAGAAACAGGGCAAGTTATAAATTGAGACACAGTATAAGAAGCATCCAATAATGCTCACACACACTTGGTACTGAATACACAACATAGACTCTCAAATCATGCTTTTCATTACAATTAAGCCATATTTTGTCAGACTGTCAATCACTCTTGCAACATAGTTGTCATCAAAACTACCTAAAAACACATCATTAATCTCCAATATAAATGGGTATCATTTTTCAATAAAAACTAACGTATGCCACAGATATCAGTATAATATGCTACTAGTACTACTTATACATCCTAAACATGTTGGTTCAACAAAAAATAAAAGCCCTTAGGGAAAGAACGCAGGCAAGAAAACTCCTTGAACTCAAAAATTAGGATAGATATAGGCCTTGGTTACTCAGACTTCATTGAGGCCTATAACTATCCACACCCCATCAGAAAACACTTGCATTGTGCTCAATGTAGAAAAATATAGAAAACGCAAAGCATATGGGTCAAAAAGAATATACCTAGGTGCCTAAGCCCTAGTCTCAGTCTATGTCTGACCACCCTCAACCTGCTAGGTGGTCTTCTCAATAGTGGTGGCATGTCTAGAGGGTCTGACATCTCTCACTATCTCTAGCTCATGTTCTTATCAGTCCCTCTCATAAATAATAGAGGCTTGTGTTGTAGCTTCCACATGTTCTCACCCTAGCCTCTTTGCCTCTAGTCTAGCAACATTAGGATCATCAGAATCAAGAAGATGCCTCTTCCCAAAAACACAGACTAGAGGCTCATCATCGAATAAATCAACCACCCTTGTATCAATATCAGGCATAGGAATCACTAGAGGTACTGAAGATGTTTCCCTCATATCTATGAAGAACTACTGGATCTCTGCTCGGATGAATGTTATATGAATCTAAACTAAATTGAGGCGACACTCTACATCTCTCAAAAGCATCTAAATATATGTGTAATGATGCTAGTATCTCTTCAATAGTGGTTGTAAAATGTACCTATGTGTGCTCCCCAGACTTGATAATGGCCTAGCGAACCCAAGGCCAAATCTACTGCAACAATTGAGCCAACTGGGACTCAATGTGAACCTATCTCTGTACCAGAGTCTAAATAGACTTTGCAAGCACATGATCCATGCCTAGCGGGTTAGGAAATATAGGTGTACACTATGGTACAGTAGTTGAAGTGGTAGTAGGCCCCATCTCCTCCCCAACATCAGTCCGTGGGAGGCTCTCAATCTCTGTAGTAGTAGCAATGGAGGTAGTGGGATCAGCTTGTGGTGCCTCGACAAACATCATTGGTAGTTGAATAAGAGGATGAAATGCTCACCAAATAGCCACAGGATTCTCATCAAGCTAACATCCTGAGTCTGCTAACCTCAATCATCATGTCCATATTATGCAAGATCTCCACCCCCACCTCTATACATAAATGGTAAATCAAGCACGGGAATGGGATTTATGTGGACCTCTTTAGAGCATGTTCGTATATCTCCTCCACTATATATCAAGCCAAATTTATAGCATAACTAGCAGTGATGTTGGCAACCAACACAGTATGGTCCAATATCAAAGTATTATTTGCTTGGGTCAGTCGGTCCGTGTACATAACACAGCCCACCAAAATATATTGGCGAAGCTGAGTGAAGCCTTCACCATTAGTGTAGAACTAGATATCTAGTCAGGGTACTGGCCATGCTCAACTATATGATTGGTAATCCACCTCATCAAAGCAACCCTTTAGGCCATACCCCTCATCAGTACTCTGTCTCTGGTCTACCCCAACCTATAATCATACTTTGTTGTCATCATAGGGGCCTGGTAATTGGGACCAAGAACAAATCTCTTAATAGTGGTCTCAAATATGTCAACGAGGACTCCATGCACCATTTAATGTGTTAGAAGGGGTTGTGTAAGGGACTTCCCCTTCTTCAGGGTTTCCTCAATGATGATAGCAGCATAAGATACATAAAACTCCTAAATCAGTATCAAGAAGTACTTCCCCGACAGAGTTGCTAACCAATCTAAGTTGTACCGAGCTATGGTGTCTCATAGCATGGAAGCTCTATCAAATCCAAAAGTCTTAATCCCTGGCTCCTTAAAAATAGTACAGACTTGTCGACCCCTATCATCCTGCTAGACATCCTCCCTGTATATGTCTCGCATGTGCCGGATAAACTATCATCATGTCAATCCAGCTTGAGGGGTTAGTGCTGGGGTAGACTCTGCGGACTCAAACCTTTACTTCTCACCTAAATTGGAGTCCTCTCTATCTCTGGACCTTCATTGAGACTCTTCGCCGGAGTTTGTCATCTGGATCAAGCTGCTCTACTGATCACCTCCCTCTTTAGCCTGGGGAGGATGAGTAACTATGTCCTATGTCTAGGCCAGCAATATCTTGTCTAGATGCCTCCCTAGTATATCTTTGCTCAACACCCTCGTCCGATTGGACGTTGACGACTTCTAAGGATCCACTAGCATTACGACTAGCCTCGATATCTGTAGGCTCATCACAGAGTCAATGCTCTGTAAGGCTCGCATCTCATCTCTCTTGGGATGAGGAGCTATAGTACCTAAACAAACAAAAGAAAAGCATGGATGATTCCTATGAGTATAGAAAAGAAAATCAAAAAGTAAAGAAAAATGTTCATAGAAGGACCTACGAAGCCTTATCTATGGACCATAGTATAAATTATGAGCCATAGAAGTCCTTTGTCAGAAATAAGGCATACTAAATTTGTCTAATAGAAGTGTACATACAATCCCAATCACAACTTGTAGCAGGAACTACGAATTGTAGACTGGGTCATAGGTACAACATCAGAAATCACTACTTGCAAGCATGGAATTGACGAACACTGTTTATCGGTATAGTTTGAACTACAACTCATAAACAGGTTCTTTTAATAAATAGGTTCATCCAGCAATAATTCAGAAAAAACAATTCATTGACATCTACTTACGAGGGGCAACTACGGTCCATGGACTAATCCACAGGTCATAGAAGACCCTTGTGTTGTTGAAAAATAGCAACCTGAGTTTCTATGTTTACCATTCGATTCCATTTGTTAATGTAAACTACAAAGTTACCTAAGTCCTAGTTAAGGTAAGATTACATGTTTGCTTAAGTACAATGACTTGGTCTTAATAATAGGGCACACAAAATAATCCGACATCGAAGCAACGGTGCCAAAATTTGATCACCTCCATGTAGTGATAAAACTCTGTGAAAGTATGGATAATCGTATTGCTTGTGCACCAGTGAGAGGCAATTGGAAGACACAGAGCCCAATGGAATCCATGCATAAATTCTGATTTCCAATTATACTCTAGCAGAGAAAAACAAAATTATGTGGATGGTTATGTGGATCCTTTGATGGTAGACCCGAAAATAAGTCTCTATGATGCAACATCTGAAGTAACCCACTAGATATGACAAATATGGTATTCTAAGAGAGGACGTAACACAATTGCTCCTATAACTTCCAATGCTGTAGGATCAAGTCTGTAAGAATTCCACCCATTTCCTGTCACTTGTTCATTTTGTGCGATTGGGCATCTGTCACTATTGGTAGTGATGGGTTCTAATTTCCCAAGTTAAGTGCAGCATTATTGGTATTGTCTTGATCCATTCTTCTCAACATTCTATAGATTTTTGGATCAAACAAAGTCAAGGGAATGTCTCGACTTCAAGTATTGGGCATACACTACACATGTAATGCTGAAAGAAAAACAAAAACAAGAAAAAAATGTATAATAAGGAAAATAAGGATTCACTCACAAATCACCTTAATTAAACCAATCTAAAAGTTGTATTCCTCGGGAACGATACCAAAATTTGATCACTTCCAAACTACACCTTCCAATCAAGGTATAAGCAGTTACTCTCCAAATCAAGGTCGATCCCACGAGGAATAAGGTCTAGACTTGGTATAACTAAAAGAAACTAAAATGAATTAATTAACTTATTTCCTAAAAGGGGGTTTTGATGAAATATAATAAATAAACCTAAACTAGCACCAAACAGTCAAGTGCAAGTGTTGTGAAATCAGTAAGAAAAGTAACTAGAGTATTGTGTTCCCCATGAATTCCTACCTCAGTGTAGCCAAATAATGTAACCTTTTCTAGTGTGTAACATGCAGAACTAGTAAGTTATGTTCACCTAACCTTTTGATCAAGGAATTAGGCAAATTTTACCATGTGATTTGATCCATCCTTGAGGTGTTGCATTACTAACGCTTACCTTGTCCTAGTACAACCATCCCTTCATCTATTCAAGTTGATTAGACGAGTGTAATCACGTTGAATCCTGTTATTCTATTTCTTTTCCTATTTGTTACCCCCTTGATCCAGTAAGTAAGAATTAGGAAAGTTCTAACATTGGCCACCGTTAAAAATCAATCACAATGAAACGATAAATAATACATGCATGCATAATTTTCCAATGATTATCAATTATCCAAGTTTTACTTTGTTGGTTCTTCATGGTTCTCATAACCCTAGTTGTGGATTTAGCTACTCATATTCATCGTAGATGAAAGAATAATGTTATAGATTTGCATAATTAAATACTTACAACAATGAATTGTAGAACACAAAATCCAAAATTCTTCACAAAGCACACAAGATTGTAATACGAAGATAATGTCAAAAGTAGTTCACAAGTAATCTCCAAGAAAAAAGTATCAAGTTCTAGATGTTCTAACTACTCTCCATCCAATAAAAACTTAAAACCTATTTATAATAATTAGAATCCACATCCTAAAGGAAATAGGAAAACTGGAATCAAGAACTTAGACAAATAGAGTTACGAGCCATAGATGGAATCACGGCCCATGACTGGCCTTCATAGAATGCAATGCACAAAATTTATCCTTAACATACGAACCCTTCCTATATAGTGTCTTCAAACTTGTGACTCGTAGGAGGTTTCATCTGGTATCTCTTTAGTAATCCTTCAAAATATCTAATTCTCTAGGTATGAACATCTGTCACCTGACTTGCGACCCATGGAAGCCTTTGTCTGGTAATAATTTAGCATTTATGCATTAATTTTTTTATCTTTAATACATAGACATTCATATGGACTATCGAATATTCTACGACTTGTCTAATAACACATAATTTCACCTTTTGAAAAATCAACCTTTCGTTGGATCTAACCCATGAAACCCATCTACAGCTCGTGGAATGAACCATGGCCAGTAAAAGGTCTCGTAACATCTCAAAAATGTGCAATCTGCTCAAGTTAGCCCACAAACATCTCGATTCCAATAATCCTATAAAATCAATATAAAACACATCAAACTTACTTACATTGCTTTGAGATAACACAAAAGTCTAAGTTTAAAGCATCATGTTATATTTTGGTGGCACATCTAGGTGTTAACCTTTAAGAGACTCCTAGCCTTGATACCAATTGATGGAAGCTTAGGCTTCCATTGAGTACAACAAAACAAGTCCCTAGTCAGAATAACAATGATAGAAATAGTTAAAATAATAATGGGAACAAAGTAAAAAAAGCCAAGCTATTTTATGTGGAAACCTCTTTGCTCAAGGGAGTAAAACCATGACCTGTCCTTATAGGATTACAACCCAACTTCATTAAACTTCAAGGGAGCAAAGCTTTTAATTACAACCTCTTTCAACCAAGGAACCTAACTCTAGATCCCTTCCTCTCTCACTGTGATAATTCTCAGGTATGAGCCAACAAGTAGCTACTCCAATACCCATTAAATTGACTAACTCTAGCCAACTTAGATTTCAACAACCTCCATAGCTAACTCTAACAATGAAGAATTAAATTTTGCTTTAAATATAAGATCCCTTCATAGATAGGAGTCAATTCACACTATGCAAGCAACATTTTAGCATAATGAAGTACATAACGTAAAGATACAAATCGAATTTTTCCTTCTGAGTGTAGTAATCAAGAGCCTCACCATGAACAATCACTTAATGTGTGCAGAAACATTCAAAATTTCTCTTCAAGAAAGGTTGGGTATATATACCCAACACCATCACCATTTGGAGAAGTTTCATTGTCTAGACAATTTCTGCGTAGTAGGTTGACGCGCACCAACAAATAACAAACTTGTAAGTGCACAGGGTACTATTGTCAGATATTGTTTTTAGGATCACAACACATATAGAGTCAGGTCCTTCATTTGTTTCTTATTCCATCATTTGTTAAATCATGAAAACATCAGCAGGCAGCATAAATACTAAACATAGGGTTGGTTAGAGGCCATATATGTTGGAACTAATTGTATTAGCTGATTTATATGACTAACTTTATAGTTGTGTACCATGTTAAGGATACTTATGATAGGTATACTAACTACCTCTTATACTCATGATTATTAAGGACCGACAGAGTACTTGTTTAATATGCAGAGTGTACCTATAACTGATATATTTATTGTCCACCATATTTATGATTATCTATTATTGGTTAGGACTTAGTTTGGGATTAGGCTAATGATGCCTTAGACCTACACTAGTCAGGATTGGTAGACTGCTATACCTATATCTGGTGTGACTTGAAAGGCGTAGTCTTATGGACTAGCAGACTTGAGTCCATAAAGTTAAGCCTTAGATAGGCATGATGAGACAATAACCTTTAATATTCATACAATTGGCTGTCTATCTTGGAATGTTCCTGTAATCCATCAGATTCTGCTCGGATATAGAGGTGATCAACAATGTTACATTGAAACTTAGAGTAAGGTCCCATGCAGTTAAAGGGATGAGGATTTCGCCATAATTAGGCATATTTCCTCCCACTAGGATATGTATAAACAAGGATTAGTTACATTTTATATACTCCTAGTTAGAGACTATACCATTATAGGCACTACTGGTAGAGGGTATTTTGGGACTAGTATGAGGCCGAAGGGCCAAGGTAGACCACTGGACACATCTAACCTTATCATGGTGAAAGCTCAGTTAAAGCTTGGGTTGGAGGCAGGTGCTAGCCTAGGTTGAAATCTAGGTTGGGGTATAAAGATTTGATCAAAGATTAGGATAAATTATCATAGAGAGGGAGAGACACGGTAATTCTTGCACAGGTTATCAGATTACTCCAGACTTAACATTGTCATAGCTTACTATAGCATATACCTCTTCACCCAATTATTGTGTATAGGTGTACCTTTGGGGGCCTCACACCCACATACATCACTATACATTTTCCTAGTTCTTGTTACTTGTATATTTATTGGCATGCTTAGTCTAGTTCATATGGTTATACACTCGTGGAGTTGTATTCTGAGTTATCCAACTTTTACTATTCATATGCAGTCGGCCTATGATGCCGACTAGATACCATATTTCTGGGACTCACCTTATATTCTACATCTATTTCGTGATATAGGTCCTAGTATGAGCTAGCAACATTGATTCTAGCTATTGTAGCGGCCACATTTAGACACTAGGGGTGAGTAGACGTTCCTGGATCCTTCTAGTCTCCATAGGTATCTGTGGACTATCTTTTTTTTCTGACACTTTCCTTGTATATTATTTTGGTTTTGTATATGTATAGAGATATATTATGAGTGAGCTATGTTGTATCGCCTCTATAGTAGTTTTGTACGGGTGACTTGTAGGTCTTGGAAGATTTGGTTTAGTGTTTCCGTATGTTCATATATTTAGTATTGATTCGGGTTTCTTTATGCCAATTGTCAGTTGATTCCTGTTCAAGAACCTTCTACCCTTATGCTTGTTACTAACCATTCATGGTTAGGGTTTGGCTTGCCCAACGAAGGGTTAAGGTTGGCGCCATCATGACTTGTACACATTTTATGTTAGATATATACATATTTTTTTATGAAAGTAGTTTTTGTACTTACATACCGATCATAACTAAAATGAAGATATTTGAGAGCGAAGGGTTAGGTAGGATGGTATAGATTTTTTAAAATAAAAATACAAATAATATCTAAGAAAATTTTTAGAAGGGAAGTTGGGTTTTTTGTTTGGGGGGAGGGGGGATGGATGGAGTGGATGAACTAACAATTTTTTTAAAACTTTTATAAAAGAAATTTTAATAAATAAATTAATATTTTGGGGTCTTTTTTGAGGGAGGGGCGTTACGGTAGGAGGAGGTGATAAAATGGGGTAAGAAAAATATTTTAAATTTTTATTAATCGTACTGTAATCTTTTATTTAACTAACATTAGTAATTTATTTCATTTTTGTCAAAATGAAATATTTTTTCCATATTGTAATACCCTGTAAGCTGGAAAGTCGGACATGGAATAAAAGTTGGGAATCTATTCTAAAGGGACTATGAGTCCAATCTATGACTCATAGATGCTTCTACGGGTCATAGACAAGGTCTCTTAGATGACCCTAACACTTAGAAATAATTTGAAAATTTGGAATTTAGTGTACGAATAGCTTTTATGGGTCGCCATCATGTTTACAAATCATCAATAGTAGTCGTGGTTTAGATTATGAGAAGACTAAAATAAGGACCAATAGTGCGAGACCTATCTATAGGTCATTGTCCTATTGGTGGATCATAAATGTAAGAACCCATAACTTAGGAAGTTAGAAAGTACAAAAGAAGTGGAATTGTAAATGTTGCAAGTCAAAAGTAAAAGCCACTTTTAAGTTTTGTGGTTCAAATGATGGTTGTAAATAGGGCTCGTGGAGGGGATAGCTTGGATGAAAATTGACTAAGTGTAACAGAAATGTATGAAGGGTGTTTATGGCCCGTAATAGAACTACGGACTGTAGAAAAGGTCTGTGGGTTGATGACTTAAGTTGATGGAAAATATAACTTCTGAAGTTGGAACAACTAATGAACAGGATGACTCATAGTCTTGTTTACAAGCCATAGTTTGGTCTCGTAGATTGGGTCTTTAGTTCAAAACATTTCCTAAGTGTTAAGGTATTCCATGATGTTATCTATGACCTATAAACCAATCTACGTAGATTGTTCTCGTGGATTGATCTTCAGAGATCAAGTTTTAGAAGATTCAAAAGTTTAGCAGGACGAAACCCCAAGTACAATCTGTGGGTTTGTTTTGTGACCCATAATCAGGGTTGTGGTTTGCAATCTGGAAATTTTAATAAAGGGAATTTTTATCCTTTCCTCGTGTCCTAAGACTGAAACTATATCATTTTGGGATACTTTTACCTCCTATACCAAACCTAATCCCTCATTCACTCTTACTTTCACCATTCCAAACTCTCCTTAAGATTTCTAAGGCAAAAAACTCCCTAAGGTAAGGCAAGGACTAAGGTTTCTTCCAAGGGATTTCTTCTTCAACTTCTTTAAACCTTTTCTCAAGGTCATTATCAAGTATGTGAGCTTGATTTGTGGTTCCTTTCACCCACAAAGACCAACCATAAATCCTTACCTTTTCTTTATGTTCTTGAGACATTATGAGTTCCATGAGCATGTTTTAAATATGGTTTTAATGGCATATTTTCATGTATTTTGACTCTAGTGATGTAATGTGATAAAGTACTATGAGTTCTTATGGTTATCGAATTAAATGTTATAATTCCATTATCTAGGTTTTCAATATTGATATGGGATATTTAATCATGGTTTTAACTTGATAAATTTTATTACCATATTGCATCATTTCCTTAAAGCATGTGATTTTGAAGTCATTGTCTAAACCCACTACATTTAAGATGGTTATAACGTGATTTTGATGACAAGGGCCTAATAGTAAGTTTGAATGTCATGAATGTTGTCAAAGATGTAAGCATGTTGCAAAGCCTTTAATGATATTTATGATAGACCCTCAATGTGAAAGGTCAATTCTCACTTGAGTGGCTTCCAAGTTAATAAGCTACTCCTGTACGTAGCTACATATAATTCTAAGTTATGATTGCATAATGATGTTAAATGATTTAAAGTATTCCATGGGATTGACTTAGCATCGAATGGGATATTGAGATGGGGTTTGTTAAGGGAACCTTAGAAGCAACCACTTATCTCATTAACTATGTGCCACCATAGGAGCCCTTGTACACTAAGACAAGTGGATCCATAATAGTTATGTTAAACTAAGATATACATGCATAAGTTGATGGAGTTCTACCTGGCAAGTAGACTCCCTGTGTTAATGTAGGGGGTTATATTGGATTTCGTGTAGTAACTCACATGGTTGCATATGTAGGCTATGATCTTCTCCCACAACTTACGAATTTGATTTTTATGTTGCTTTAAACTTGCTTCACATGTTGCAATGATCTTTACTTTATACTGAACTTTATTCCTTGGCTATGGTTAAGCATGTTTTGAATGATGGCATTACAGTTTCATACAAGATGGCATTATAGTTTCATGTTTGCATTGCATCTCACATACTTAGTACATTCAAACATACTAATGCTTAGTTTGTTTACATGATGTTACCATGTAGGGACCGACACTCCTCCACCACCACCAGCACATGGCTAGCTTTGAAGCTTAAAACTAGTAGTTGATTGGTGAGCCTTTCAGATTCGGGGATTTCAGCTCTTTCTCCATGATTTGTATCTTTGAGACATTTATGTAATTTAAGTTGTGTATGGAGACTTTTACTTTCTATCTTATTTTCATGATTTTTGTTCTGGAGGGAGCTTGTATGTCTTATCCCCTGTTAAGCCTTTATGTAGAATGGTATACTTG
The DNA here is from genome assembly GCA_025774065.1 of Solanum ossicruentum. Lineage (NCBI taxonomy): Eukaryota > Viridiplantae > Streptophyta > Magnoliopsida > Solanales > Solanaceae > Solanum > Solanum ossicruentum. The sequence goes on along the minus strand of JAOTQR010000069.1, from coordinate 9,031,743 downwards.
GACGTTATAATTTGAGTTGACTTCTTTCCATGTTTCAAATGCTTGAATGTTTCCCTTGGTCCCATTCCCCACTTTTAATTTTTCTTAATGTTATTTGATCACCTATGAATTCTTGATGCACGCTAAGAGACTTGGGTGAGGCACATCCGATCCCCTTATTTGTCATGTCACAACTAGGCCCCAGGCTTGGATCGTGACAAAATTATGTTTAGGCAAATCCTGTGAGACAAGTCAAACCTCAGTGCTGAGTTTAGGCAAATCCCATATGGTGGGCCTAACCTCAGTGAGGATGTTGAGTCTATAAAGGGGGTGTATGTAACAATCCATCTTAAGATGATAAATCCCACATCAACAAAACATATGAGAGATATTGGGTATATAAGCAAACTAGCCTTACCTACTCGTGATGAATTTTATATCCTTGTGGATCTAGGCCCAAAGAGGACAATATCACTAGTGGGTTGGGTTATTACAGATGGTATCAGAGTCACTCTTGTGTCAGCCTTCTTGATGTAGGTCAGAGTTCAACTAACTTTAGGCAAATCCCAGTGAGGTGGGGCAAACCTTAGTGTTGAGTCTAGGCGATTCCCATATAGTGTGGGGAACCTCAGTGAGGACACTAAGTCCATAGAGGGGGTGTATGTAACAATATATTTTAATATGAGAAATCCCACATTGGCAAAACATTATAGAGATATTGGGTATATAAGTAAACAAGTCCTACCTACTAGTGACACATTTTAATGTCGTATAGGCTTAGGGCTAAAGGAGAGAATATCACTAGTTGGTTAGGTCATTACAATAGAAGGATGGGTTTGTAGTTTGGATCAAGGGTGGTGAAAGTGACTAAGTATTGTTGGGGTTTAGGAGGGGTGTTCTGCTACCCCTACAATGTATTATGAACCGTAGTTGAGTTTATAGTTTTGTCACAAACTTTATGCTTCTAAAGAATTTCTACGAACATTCAGGATGAGCCATAAATGAAACTATAGGCCATAATTGTCCTTCATGATTTAAGTTCCCGATATAATAGAAGTTACCTATTTGTATGAAATCCCTTATCAATAGAACATGGATTGATTTACAATCCGTAGACCCCCTTTCATAGATCCTCCCAACAGTTTTTAATGAAGAGTCTTTTGGTCATTTCCTCCTACCCCAAGTCCTAAACCACTTCTTTTTAAAACTAAAATAGCCTATATTCACCCCCCAAACCTTACCAAATCACTCCTTCTCTCCCAAACTCTCAAATCGCTCAAATTCTCTCAAGTTTTCAACCCCTTGAAGCTTCCATTGGAGACTTCAAGTTAGGATCTTAAGCTCCTCTCCTCAAATCTAGATTTCCTCTATATATATTTCACCCAAGGTAAGTGGGCCTTTATTTATCGGTACCCTTCACCCATAAAGCCCAACTAAACCTTCTTTTATCATTAAAGTTTCATTGAAGGTATTTTAGGGTTTTCAATGATTTCAACTTAAATTCTATGTATATTGTTGTGTATCATACTTTCTTATCTAGTTATGCATGAGTTATGTTAAATTACATGAATTGCATAAATTTCAAGTGATTTCAAATATATGCTACCTAATATGAAATTGTCAATGGGTTCCTTCAATTTTGAATTAAATTGTCCTAAGTTACATCATTGTGCATAGATTCACTTTGTTTACATGATTTCAAGCTTATTGATGGTGAAACCATACATTGTCCTAATCTTTGTGATAGGTTATGATTATGGAGGTTCCAACCATGCAAATAAATTCATGAATAGGGTGACCTAAGACCCTACATTAATAAGAATTGCAATGATAGAAGGCCTACACCCACATTGCAGATATAATTATAAATGAGCTATTCCATGAATATGATTTTTATAAAATTGATTGGTCAAATTGATTTGCCTTTCCTCTATGACAAGTTCTGAATTATGAAAAGTATGAACTACAATTTTATGACAAGTATGGCCTATGTTTATGATATATATTATGTGGAATTTGAGTTAGCATTGGATGAGGCTTAAGATAAGGGCTCGACATATGGGGTCTTTATATAAAGTCTACACTCTACCAAACAACCTATTGGTACATTTAAACATACTAATGTATACTTTATCCCTAGATTATATCACAATGTAGGGATAGTCGGCCATTCTCCTCAGACTCGTAGCTAGATTTGGATTTTGGCTTTGAAAATCTTGGTGAGTCCTCATGCTTCAAATACAAACCTCTTAGATTCTAGCTTTATTTTTCCATTTGAGATCTTCTGAGACTATTCTTTATTTACTTTCGTTTGAGGGTGAGATAGAGACATGTATTAGCCCCCGCCAAGTCTAGTATGTAGATGCACTTGGAAATGATGTGTAGAATCCATACGACTTTTAGCCCTTTTATTATGATATTATGATATTATTATTATACCATTTATTTGGTTTTCCTTCTACTTTATTGTTTATTGATCCATTACCTATGAATGTGTATAATATGCTAAGAAGGCTAAATTGGAATTCCTTTGGAAGTTTCAATTGTCATGTCATGCCTAGGACCTAAATTGGGTCATGAAAAACTTGGTGTAAAAGCACAAAATTGTAGAAATGTCCTAAGGAGTCCAACATGTCGTGTCATATAGAGTCTTATTCATTAGTGCGAAGTGTGCCACACCTATGAATAAGAATCTATAAAGTGTTTTAGGAATCTTCACTTCTTTCATAATCTATGACGTGCCTTATATTAACTTAAGACTTCTCTTCTCTATTGATCGTTCTTTGCACTTTTCATATAATTCCTCTAAGAAGAGTATTGTTTCAATGAGGAGTCAATGCCAATGAGGATTAAGTTCCACCATTTTCCCAAGCTCCCTAGGGTCTCTTAGAGGAGAAAGTGATGAATGCAGAGTTCTGGGCCACTATTACTAAGTTGATTCAAGCTAATCAAGGTGTTGTTGCCCCTCACAATGATCTAACCCCAGCTTCTAGAGGAAGGGACATCACTAGAATGAACCCTCATGACTTTTATGCTTTCAAGGTGAACGAAGATCCATAATAGTTCAGTATACAAGGTGTTGGCTATTATAGGGGTGTCCCCGAAAGAGAAAACGAAGTTGGTGGCCTACTAACTCAAAAGGGTCGTACAAGTATTGTTTACCTAATGGAAGGCCGAGAGAGTTGATGACAATCATATTGCTTCGGAAGTATTCAAAGCTGCATTTGTTAATCGTTTCTTTACACTTGAGCTAAGAGAAGCAAAGATGATGAGTTCATTAATCTCAAACAAGGAAGAATGAATGTGACAGAGTATGCCCTCAAGCTTACCATGCTATCCGAGTATGCTCTTTCCTTGGATGCTGAACATCAGTCTACAATGAGAAATTCATCTCGAGAGTCTCGTAATTTTGTAGTGAAAGAAGCCCAACTGCCATGCTTGTGAAAGAGATGGATATTTCTCATCTCATGACATATGCTAAGTAAATTAAGGGTGAAAATCTTAGGAAAGGACATGAGTGAGTAAATGAGAGATCGGTTCGATGGTGGCTTCACTAATGCAAAATTCAATGGTGGAAGTGGCCATTTCCAACAAGGCCAAAGGTCTCAAGGTCAAGGATAATCTCAAACTTCTAATCAAAGGCTTGAAAATCATAAGGTGCCATAACCTAAAGCTCAAGGTAGTAGTGGGTAGAATTTTCCAAGATGTGCCAAGTGTGGAAGAAGGCATATAGGTAATTGCTTGCTAGGAGATAGGACACAAACTTTTCAATCGCCCAATTGTTGTTAATAGGGGTAAAAAGTGTTGGTCTCAAGGTCAAGTCGCACAAGGAGAACAAGTGCAACAAGAAGGTGGATAATGCAACAACCAATTTTATGCTTTTCATGCTAGACAAAAAGTAGAGAAGACTCCTAATGTTGTTACGGGTATGTTGTGGGTCTTCAACTTTGATGTATATACATTATTAGATTTGGGTGCCAGCTTGTCATTTGTTACTCTCTTTCTTGCTACTAGATTTGATGTGTTCTCGAAAATCATGTCAGATATTCTTTTTGTATATACTCCCATTAGTGAGTCAATTTTGGCCAAAAGAGTTTATAAAAATTGTCATGTGTCTGTCTTGCATAAAGTCATCCCTTGTGATTTTGTTAAACTTGAAATGGTCGATTTTGATATCACTTGTGGTCTCATATGCCTTTATCAATTACAGAATCCATAAGTCAAGTTTCAATTGCCTAATGAGCCCATTTTTAATGGAAGAGTGTTTATTAGTGTATAAGAGTTGGTTTATTTCTTGTCTAAAAGAACTTAAGTTGATCACTAAGGGGTGTATTTACTATTTGGTTCTGGATAGGGATGTCAATTTTATATGTCCCTCTCTTGAGTCTATCCCCGCTATCAAATAGTTTCCCAATTACCTACCTTATATTTCTTTTAAAAGAGAAATAGATTTTCGTATAGATCTTCTTCCCGATGTTCATCCTATTTCTATTCCTCCTTACCATATGGCCTCGACATAACTTAGGGAGTTGGGGGAACAATTGAATGACTTGTTGAAGAAAAGATTCATTAGACCAAGTGTGTCACCATAGAATGCCCCCGTATTGTTTGTAAGGAAGAAAGATGGGTCACTCAGGATGTGTATAGAATAATGGCAATTGAACAAGGTGACCAAAAAGAACAACTATCCAATTCCAAGGATAGATAATTTGTTTGACCAATTGTAAAGGGCAAGTTACTTCTCCAAAATGGATCTTCAGTCTGACTATCATCAATTAAGAATAAGAGAGTGTGATATTCCATAAACGACATTTCGATTAAGATATGGCCATTTAGAATTCTTGGTAATATCATTTGGATTAACACATGCTCTGGAGATGTTCATAGATCTAATGAATAGGGTATTCAAACCTTACCTTGACATGTTTATAGATATCTTCACTGATGATATTTTGTTTTACTCTCATAGTAAGGAAGAACACATGGATCATTTGCGAGTTGTGCTTCAAACTTTGAGGGATAGGAAATTGTATGCAAAATTTAGCAAGTGTTACTTATGGTAGAGGGAAGTGGCATTTCTTGGTCATATTGTGTCCAGTGTTAGAATTAAGGTCGACTCAAAGAAGATAGAGGTGATAGAGAATTGGCCTAGACTATTGTGTCCTTCAGATATTTGGAGCTTTTTGGGCTCAGCCAGATACTATAGAAGGTTTTAAAAAGGATTCACGCCTATTGTACCACCTTTGACCAAGTTGACTCAAAAGAAAGTAAAATTCCAATAGTTAGATGTATATGAACGGAGCTCCCAAATATTGAAGGATCATCTTACTTCGACTTCTATCTTGACATAGCCCAATGATTTTGATGATTTTTTTATCTATTGTGATGCCTCACATGTTGTTTTGGGTTGTATCTTCATGCAAAATGGTAAGGTCAAAGAATATGCCTCAAAATAATTGAAAGTGCATGAACAAAACTATCTAACTCATAATCTTGAATTAGTGGCCACAGTATTTGCTTTAAAAATTTGACATCATTATCTCTATAAAGCCATATTAGTCAACACACAAGAGATTGTAATGTGTGTTTAAACAGAGGGACTTGAAATAAAGAAAAAGAGGTGGCTTTAACTCTAAAAAGATTATGATATGAGTATATTATACCATCCATACAAGTCAAATATTATGGCCGATGCACTTAGTAGGTTGTCTATAGGAAGTGTGGCTCATGTTGAAGATGGGAAGAGAGAAATGGTGAAAGACGTGCATCATTTAGCCTATTTGGGGGTGAGATTAAATGATTCTAATGAGGATGGAATTCATGTGCACAATAGGTTTGGATCATCATTAGTAAAGGATGTTATGGAAAAGTAAGATGTAGACCTGATATTTATTGAGTTGAAGAAATTATGGGTGAAAAGACGGTAGAGATTTTCTTATAAGGGGGAGATAGCATATTTTATTACCAATGCCGAGTGTGTGTTCCAAATGTTGATGGACTAAGAGGTATGATATTGAGTGAGGCTCATAATTCTCAATTTCTATTCATTTGAGTTCCACCAAAATGTACAGGGACTTAAGGGAGGCGTATTAGTGGAATGGCATGAAGAAGGATATAGCAAGACTTGTAGCGGAATGCCTAAATTGCCAATAAGTGAAGGTTGAGCATTAAAGACCAGGTGTTCTAGCCCATGACATTGAAATCCCTACTTGAAGTGGGAAGTTGTGAATATGGACTTTGTGGTGAGTTTGCCTCATATTCGAAAGTAACATGAATCAATCTGGGTGATTAAGGATAAAATGATGAAATCAACCCATTTTCTACTAGTGAAGACTTCTTTTAGTGCCAAGACTTATGCCAAATTGTATGTCTGGAGGTTGGTAAGATTGCATGGTGTCCCATATTCCATCATGTCGGATCATGGTACTCAATTTATTTCTCAATATTTAAAAGTTATTTCAAAGAGATCTTGGTACCAAAATAAAGTTAAGCACCATTTTTTATCCTCAAACTGATGGGCAATTAAACAAAGCCCCAAAAAGTTCCTGAAAATATGCCTCGGAAGTGCCTAGAATCATAATTTCTACATTTCGTAAAATCTATGTGTGATATCAAAAATCCGACTTCATAATATTAATTAGAAGGTCAAATTGAGTGAGAAATGGGTATAACTCCAATTTTAAAGCAAATGAATCACAATTTCATTTTCCCAAAAATCAAATTCTAGTGAGGTTTTCGCACCAAAGGCACGACATGCCAAGGGCCGCCTCATTGTGAGTTGTTTTTCAAGTTCGGTCCAAGATTTTTTGGTCTTGGTACTAAGTGTTCCCAAAAATGAAAATACCTATATTTAGCCATATTTCACCCTCATATCATTCAAAACATTCCCCAATACTCACTCAAACACTTAGCCAAATATTTTACTCCTAAATTCAAGTCTCAAAACTCATCCGAATCTTCAGGTTCTCATTCAAGTTTCAAGTCTCCATCTCCAATCTTCATCAAGTCATTCTCCAAAGCTAAGGTATGTGGTTTTCTTCTTTCATGGATTCCTTTCACCCATGATGCCCAAGCTTTATTTTACCTAAATTTGCATGATTTAAAGTTGATTTACTCATGGGTCTTACTTATTCTGAAATTCATTGCATAGTATGTTGGAGATTATGAAATTATGATTGTTTTACTATGTTTTGAGCTATGAATCTAAGGTCTATGGTGAGGTTTGATGGAGGATTTTGATGTATATTGCTTGAGGGTGTTACAAAGTTTTGAATCATGGTTTTACATTAGATTTCCTTGCATGATTTCACCTCTAAATTGCATGATTTTACACTAGCACTACACACTCGCTAAGTATTTAATAAAATACCTGGTTATGGTTATCTTGAGTAATTGAAGGCCCAATGCATGTCTTATGAGTTGAAATGGCCATATGATGATGAAATGAACATATGTATATGATTTTATCCTATATAGTATTGGAATGCAATCATGCGCTACTCGGGAGTTTGGCGCCAAGTAACCATGTTCAGGGGTTTGTACCTTGATAACTATGTTGAGGGGTTTGTACCTTAATAACTGGGGAATTTGTACCTCGATCATCAAGGGTGGTAGGGTGCGATGATCCACCAACATGTCGGGGGGTTTGAACCTTGATAACAATATCGGAGGGTTTGTAACTTGGTCACCAATAGTGGTAGGGTGCAACGATCCACCAACCAATTGATGGGGTTGGTATCTCAATTACCAAGGGTGGTAGGGTGTGGCAATCCACCAATATGATAGTGGTATCTTTTTATACATGTATCTTCTATATAAGCATGATTTACTACATAGCATCTCGCATGCATGTCATATTGTTATATACTACTCATTGTCTATGCTTATGTATTTCAATTATGTTACTTATCTTGTTACATTGCATAATATATATTTAGTACATTCAAACGTACTAATGCATACTCTATGCCTACATGATTTCACCATGTAGGAACCAGAGTTCCACTTGATCATCCTCCTTCATATGGCTAATACGATTTCTCTCGAGCTTATTAGTGAATCCTTGATTCCAGGGACATTTGTGTATGTTCTTATTCTATGTATTGCTACTCTCTTCCTTTGTTGTATACTTGACTATAAGGGTGAGCCCGGTTGCTTGTCTTGGCCCTGGTTATTATCTATGTAGTAGAGGTGTTGTTGGACATGTTATGTATCTATGGTATGAGCCTTGACTCTCTTGTTTCTTGATGTCTATGATCTGGAAGTTTCTCCTTAGTCCATTGCCCTCGTTTCTAATTTTTTATGTCATTTACTTCCTTCAGTGACCAATCATATGTAATGATATGTTAAGAGGCTTGCTTGGGGCCCCTTCGGGTTCCCCATGCGCCATGTCACGTCTTGGACCTAGGCTTGGGTCGTGACAAAATTGGTATCAGAGCACTAGGTTATTACATCCTCGGAGTCCAACAGACCACGTAGATTAAAGTCTTATTCATGGTTGTGTTGTGCACCACAACTATGGGTAAGAGGCTATGAGACGTTTTAGGAAATGCTTCCCTTCTTCATGTTCTAACTCGTGCTATAGAGTTAAAGTAAGGTTTTTCCCCCCTAACGATTGTTCCTTGTTATGCTAGATCATGCCTAACTTAAGAGGAAAGAGAGCCCACACACCCGAGGAGAAACCGGCTCATAGAGAGCTTCGGAATGCTCTCACTTTGCTTGCACAAGTTGTGGCTAAGCAATCCAACCAAGGGGCCCAAACCCCTTATGCTCCTGCACCGTCTTCTCGGTGAGAGACTTCATGAGGATAAATCCCTCGGAGTTCTATGGGTCTAAGGTTGATGAGGACCCTCAAGAGTTCATTGATGAGGTCTATAAGGTGTTGGCTATCATGGGTGTGAGGAATATAAGGCGGAGTTGGCGACCTACTAACTTAAAGGGGTAGCAAAGATATGGTACAATCAATAGATGAAGGAGAAGAGAGTCAACAATGTGGTTCTATGGGAAGAGTCAAGGTGGCCTTTCTTAATCGATTCTTCTTTCTTGAACTTAGGGAAGCTAAATTGGTGGAGTTCATGAACTTAAAGCAATGATCTTTGAGTGTGAGGGATTTTGCCCTCAAGTTCAGCCAACTCTCAAAGTATGCTCTACACTTGGTTGTCTATTCAAGATCTAGAATGAACAAATTTGTGATGGGTGTGACCGACTTGGTGAGTGAGGAATGCCGGTCTGCAATGTTGATTAGTGATATGGACTTATCCCATTTGATGACCTATGTTGAACAAATGGAGGAGGAGAAGTTCAGGAAGAGAAGGGGTCATGAGGCCAAGAGGGCCCGTTTTGATGGCAAGTTCCAAAGCCGAAGAGGTAGCCGGCTCCACCAAGGCCAAGGGTCTTTTCATGCTTCTAATAAGGGGTTTGATGATGACTTCCCAAGGACCCAAGGTGTTGGTGTTGTGGTTCCTAATGAAGTGTGTCCAAGATGTTGTAAGGGTCATAAGGCCCATGCTTGAGAGATACTAATGCATATTATGGTTATGGGGAAGTGAGTCACAAAATGGCTAATTGCCCCCGTGATCGCAATAAGTATAAGGATGGGGTGCAAATGCGATTCCTTTGGGTAGAGGTGGCAAACAAAATGGTGCCCCAAGGCATGATCGATTTTATGCTTTGCATAGGACGCAAGTGGTTGATGAGGTGCTCGATGTTTCCATCGATATGTTAAAAGTCTTTGATTTTGATGTGTATCAATTGATTGATTCGGGTGCCACTCTTTCTTTTGTTACTCCTCTTATCGCCAAAAAATTCCATGTTGAACCGGAATTGTTGTGTGAGTCATATGAGGTGTCTACTCCTATTGGTGCATCTATTGTTGCTAGAAAGGTCAATAGAAATTCTTCCATCTGTATCTTGTATAAAATATTAAATTATGATCTTGTTGAGTTGGACATGGTTGATTTTGACATTATCCTTGTAATGGATTGGTTGCATGCATACTATGCTTCTATTTGAACCCATAGGATCAAATTCCAATTTTCAAATGAACCCGTCCTTGAGTGGGAGAGTCATAATGTGGTGGTCAAAGATAGGTTCATCTCTTGCATTAAAACCCGTAAGTTGATATCTAGGGGGTGTTTTTATCATCTTGTGAGAGTTAGGGATGTGGAGTCCAAAGTCCTTCCCATAGAGTCGGTTCTGATTGTAAATGAGTTCCTTGATGTCTTCCCAAATAACCTTCCTGGTGTTCCTCCCGAGAGGAAAATAGATTTTGTTATAGACCTCCTCCCCGATACTGTGCCCATTTCTATTCCCCCTTACCATATTATCGCGGCGGAGTTAAAGGAGTTGAAGGAACAATTGAGGTACTTATTAGAGAAGGGTTTTATTAGACCTATCCAATCACCTTGGGGTGCACCAGTGCTGTTTGTGAAGAAGAAGGATGGGTATCTTAGAATGTGTATTGACTACCGGCAACTCAATAAGGTCATCATCAAGAATAGGTATCCTCTTCCAAGAATTGATGATTTGTTACCAATTGCAAGGAGCTAGCCACTTCTCTAAGATTGATCTTTGGTCCGGGTATCATCAAGTGAAGGTGAGAGAGTGTGATATTCCCAAGACGGCCTTCCGGACTAGGCAGGGGCATTATGAATTTGTGTTTATGTCTTTTGGATTGACCAATGTACCGGCCATCTTCATGGATCTAATGAATAGGGTATTTAAATCCTAACTTGATTCGTTTGTTATGGTGTTCATTGATAATATTTTGATCTATTCTCATGGTGAGGAGGAGCATAGGGCTCATTTGAGGGTTGTGTTGCAAAGATTGAGGAGAAGTTCTATGCTAAATATGAAAAGTGTGAATTTAGTTGAAAGAGCTTGTCTTCCTAAGTCATATGGTGTCGGGGGATGGTATTAAGGTGGATCCTAAAAAGATGGATGTGATCAGAAATTGGCCTAGACCATTGACCCCGTCGGATATTAGGAGCTTCTTGGGCTTAGCGGGTTACTACCAGAGATTTGTGAATGGGTTCTCTTCTATTGCGTCTCCTACAAAAAAATTGACTCAAAAGAAGGCTATGTTTGTGTGGATCGATAAGTGTGAAAGGATCTTTCAAACATTGAAAGATAAGCTTGTGTCCACTCCTATATTGTCACTACCAGAAGAGCTAGAGAGGTTTGTGGTGTATTGTGATACTTCTAGAGTTGGTTTGGGTTATGTTCTAATGTAAAATGGTAAGGTCATAGCCTATGCTTCTAGGCAACTCAAAGTGCATGAAAAGAATTATCCTACTCATGATATTGAACTAGACGTCGTGGTATTTGCATTAAAGATATGGCATCATTATTTGTATGGGGTGCATATTGATGTGTTCACCGATCATAACAGCCTCCAATATGTCTTCACTCAAAAGGATCTTAACTTGAGGCAAAAAAGTGGTTAGAACTTCTTAAGGATTATGACATGAGTGTACATTATCATCCCAGTAAGGCTAATGTTGTGGCGAATGCTTTGAATGGGGTGTCCATGGGTAGCCTAGTTCATATTGATGATGGTGGCAAAGGGGTGGTTAGGGAGGTCTATCGGTTGGCTAGATTAGGGGTTAGGTTAGAAGAAGTTGATAATGGAGGTGTTGTTGTTGTTGATGGTTCTAAGCTAAGCAAGATCTTGACCCTGCTTTGTTAGAATTGAAGGTATTGGTAAAAGATGGTAAGGTGGAAGTTTTCTCCCAAGGGGGAGATGGTGCCCTTAAGTACCAAGGTAGGTTGTGTGTGCCTTGTGTTGATAGCTTGAAGAAAAAGATTCTTGATGAGGCTCATGGTTCTTCTTATTCTATGCACCCTGGGTCTACTATGATGTATAGGGATTTGAGAGAGGTGTATTAGTGGGGAGGCATGAAGAGGGACATTACCAAATTTGTTTCCGATTGCCATAGTTGTCAACAAGTCAAATCTGAACATCAAAGAACTGGTGGCCAAACCCAAGACATAGAGATTCCTATCTAGAAGTGGTAAGAGATTAATATGGATTTTGTGGTTGGGTTGCCCAAGACTGGAAAGGATTTTGATTCCATATGGGTTGTGGTTGGTAGGATAACAAAATCAGCTCACTTTCTACCTGTTAAGACTACATATGGGGATGAAGATTATGCTAGGTTGTACATTCATGACTTGGTGAGGTTGCATGGGGTTCCTTTGTCTATCATTTTGGATCGTGGTGCACAATTCACTTCACACTTTGGGAGGTCCTTCCAAAGAGGTCTTGGAACTAAGGTAAAGCTTAGCACGGCCTTTCACCCTCAAACAGATGGCCAAGCCGAAAAAACTATCCAAACTCTTGAGAATATGCTTAGGGCTTGTGTATTGGAGCTTAAGGGTAGTTGGTATGATCATCTTCCATTGATTGAATTTACATATAACAATAGTTATCATTCTAGTGTTGGTATGGCTCTTTTTGAGGCTCTCTATGGTAGTCGTTGTAGATCACAGGTTGAGTGGTTTGAGGTTGGAGAAGTGGCTTTATTGGGTCTGGATCTAGTTATGGATGCTATATATGGAGAAGGTAAGGATGATTAGATAAACGTTGAAAACATCCTAAAGTCACCAAAAGTCTTATGCTGATGTGAGGAGAAGGAACCTTGAATTCAAGGTTGGTGATTGGGTTTATTTGAAGGTGTCAACCATGAAGGATGTGGAAAGTTAAGCCCTAGATATGTGGGTCCTTATAGGGTGATAAGAAGGATTGATAAGGTGGCCTACGAGTTGGATTTGCTTAGGGAAATGGAAGAATGAAATTGCTAAAGCTGTAGAGGAAGAACTTGAAAAGGTTATATGATTCTTGCCTTAAACAACCAATTCACTGTTTCAATCTCTTCACATTTTAATTATGCTAAAATTCTTGTCCGCTTTTCTATAAATTTACAGGCTTTGTCTGCTTATGGGTGTGAGATTGTCCAGACCCTCATTGTGGATATAGAGCCAGATATCCATGTCAAGAGGGCAATGAATGAGATTAATGCTGGTAAGGACAAATTAATATCTGAAGATGTTTGTTAATTGGATGTCAAAATTGTTTGGTGCCTGCAACAATGTTGAGCTAATCATTTTTTCATTTTTCTTCTACCTTTTTCGTGAAGCAGTTGCATTTCCTAGACAATGACTGCATTCGATATTCTTTTCAGAAATTCTAACTATCTTTTTAGTCATCTGTTGCCTAGTGGTGTATGTGATTGCTCTGATGAACCTTTGCTGGTGACAACAGCTGCAAGACTCTGTGTTGCTGCAAATGAGAAGGCTGAAGCAGAGAAAATACTGCAGATCAAGAAAGCTGAAGGAGAAGCTGAATCCAAGTACTTGTCAGGGCTTGGCATTGCTCGACAGCGTCAAGCCGTTGTGAATGGTCTTCGAGACAGTGTGCTTGCTTTCTCAGAGAATGTACCTGGAACATCAGCGAGAGATGTGATGGACATGGTTCTTGTTACTCAGTATTTTGATACGATGAAGGAGATTGGAGCTACTTCCAAGTCATCTGCTGTGTGTATTCCCCATGGACCAGGTGCTGTCAAAGATGTTGCTTCTCAGATCCAGGAGGGTCTTCTTCAGGCTGAAAGTATCCAGCATTAGTTTAATAAAGATTGAGGATAATTGATAGTCTTGTGGGATTTGATGTGCTTTTCATTTAATATTGATGGGGTAGCTTTACTTGTGAGCGATGCGTATATAGTCCCCAGATTGATGCATGTAATGTTTTGTTTTAGTATCCGGTGTATAGGTCTTTACCAACTAAGCTGGCAAACAAAAAGTTTTGCAGTTGATACCATTTGTCTTGTTAAGACGTCGCTACTTGCCAAGAGCAAATCACATCACTTAACTGGCTTATATTAGCCGCTAGTTGGATTAACTAAAGTCCCTTGCGCCCCTCCTGTCCCATTCTGCATTTTATATATTTTTCCCATTGTTTTGCTAACATCTATCAACTATTTTAAAATGCGTTGATTTAGTTCTGTTGGAAGCCATTTTGTAGAGTGTATCAAAAAAAATAACACATGCCTTATCTTTGTATTTTACTAATACTTTGTTTGGTACTTTTTTCATCTCTATAAATAACTTGTATATTAAGGTGTGTATTATTAATACCATGAATTTCTAGTGATTTTAATGTATGTATTAGCATGATTAAATTCTTTTTATATTTTTTTTACCATAATTGTGGGGTGCATTTTAATAAATAAATCTTTTTATACGATGAATGTTATATTTAATGCATCAAACCAAACATATAAGAATTTTTCAAAAAGATCTTGAAACATAATAAGGTAAAATAGCTATAGCTTTCTAAAATTACGATCTGTAACTACACATTATAGGAGAGAGACAAAAGAGGGAGAAGAGAGGCGAACGAGAGAGGTCAGAGAGTAGAGAGAGACGAAGTGCATATATTTAGTTGCCGAATTAATATGTATATCTATTAAATAATTGTATATATGCAATTGCTAGACATATATTTGTATATTTGACAAGAGATTATAGAGATAAAGGAGAGATGCGAAAGAAACGAAAAGGGAGAGAGAAAATAACAATAAAATCTTAACTATAGTTACTTAATGACTTTTAGTTTCTCCCTTCATTCCACCCTTCCTATTGTGAACTTCAATAGAAGCCCTGCCCTGCCGAAGCTTTAAAAAACACAAAGAATGAGATTTTCTTCCATCGCTCAAGTGAGCTGCTACGAATTCTAATAAATGCCACTTTGCAGTAGGTCCTGTAAGAATCTGATGCTTTCATAATATAAGAATTTCAGTTTTGTATTTTATCTTTGTTCATAGGACTAGTTCGACTCCTTGTACATTCTGTGGTATGTCATTCTTAGAGATAGACAAATGCACAACTGTTGAGCCTACAGTAGCAGCCACGTACGACACTGAAATAGGTCACCTCACACGGGCTATGGAGCAAATTAGAACGACTGCAAATTAATTTTCTACCTTTGTGACATTCCAATGGGCATGTCATATTGTTGTTTTGGGCCATTAAAATTGCCTCTGCCAAAACAGTGCCAACAATTTAAACAGCAGAACAGATCTAACGACGGGCAATTAGAGAAACAACATTTAAGTAACCCAAAAGATCACGCAATACCTATCATAAAATCAAGAGGATGAACGAATCCAAAATCCAAATCCAATGAATAACAATAAAATCTTGGAATTTGCTAAGCCGAAAACATGGAGAATGATTCTTCAAATTATGTGCTTTTACTTGAACAAAAATCTCGAACAAAAAACTCTCAAGCCTCAAGTCTCCGGGTAATGAGGTACCCAACTACCCATCATCAGTTTCAAAAAGAGTTGAGAAAAAGAATGTACGATGTCAGAATGACAAGATGTTGGTTGAAACAACCACCCAAAATTATTTTTACAGTCGAGAACTACCAGATATTTTGCAACAGAAACAAGTTCACTAAGTTGTTCCATAGCCCATTGTCTAAGGGTGGGTGATTGTCCTAAACCTCTTCCAACGCCTACGCTTAAGAGCCAAGTGTCATGGACTGTCCATGCGAAGCTGGCCCTGGCTAATAACGTGACTCAAGGCTAGTCCAAATTTGGCACTTTTGTCAACAGATTTTGTGTCCACTTCACCTGAAATGGTGAAAAGTGACTTTGGACGCCACTCATGCTGAATCAGAGCAGTTGCAGTGCCAAAGTTATTAACCCTTGCCTTCACAGTCGTCAAAGGATCCAATTGATGCTGAGTTCCAACAGTGATGGTGTTCTCGTTGGTAGAGAAGCTATGGGTCACCTCCGCGCCAACAGCAGTATTAGTCAGGGGGCTGACTATGTGGTAGTATGACGCACTCAAAGAATCTCCCTTGTTATTACTGATTGTTCACCATTCATGCACATTAAAAAGCAAGATTATTAAAATACTAAATAAGCAGTCCAAAAATCAGTCTGCAACTAAAAGTCTAAAAGTTACAAGCTCATCATATAGTGTTTTGCAACAAACTTTAATCGCATGTGTAGCATGGGACTAGGTGGACAAATTAAATATAGATCATACACCCCACTCAGCAGTAATGCATGGTCAATATCAAGCAACTCACAGATTCAAAGAAGTAATGAGGTCAGCATTTCTGAAACTCAAGCACGCATTGCACTTTGTGATAGCTCCCACCTTGGTGTCGAAGGATACATCAGTTCCTAGAGCAAGAACATTAGTTCCCAAGACACCAGAGAAGTTGACAATGGGGGTTGCTGTCAACCCAACACTGGTGCATATCCCAGCATAGTCATGCAGATATTGAAGTTCCATCTGCCATGCAAAACAAATAAGAAAATAAGCATCAGCAGTACACATTTTGACACATTCAACCTATAACAGCAATTGGTAGCAATCTTAGCCAAGACAATATAGCTTTTTACCTTTGCAGAACTTTGATCAGGAATTCGGCAGCTAAAAATTGTCTTCAACCCAGGAGCAGCTTCATCGACAGTAACAGTTGCTAAAAGCTAGCATTGGAGACAAAATCAAGTCAAGACTAAGAAATTTATGATAGCACGTCCCAAGAAGAAAAAGGCTTAATGGGATTATGCTAAATAATACACTAGAGCCACAGAAAGGAGGATGAGGTAGGTAAATAAGACCAACCTATAATTGATCAAAGAAAGTTTTTTATGGCTTGTAGAGTGTGGGTACGGGTGTGTGTATCTGGGTTATTGAAGTGGCTTGTGACTCATAGATAGAGACAGGACACATGAGGGTTATTGTCAAATAAAAACTAGGTAAAACTTTAAAGATCACAAGCTAAGACCATAAAAACACACCATAGGCGCTAGGGAAATATATTAACTTAAAACAAGTTAACAGAGGTACTCACGTTTGAGTTCGTGTCTACTTTTATATCAGTTGTGATATTCTTGTTCTTCAATTGAGTGTTAACATCAGCCAGAAATAGATCACCTTTCTTCAGTCCAGATGAAGTAATAGCCTACCAAAAGAAAGAGAAGGGTGCTTAATCCTAAGAAAAGGAGAGCAATGTACATGCGTAAATATATCCCCATATATTTAGTTAAGAAGCACTAGTGCTTGCAATACAGGCAAAGTAACAATCGATATTCAGACAAATTTCAGTTGCAAGCTTGAGCAAGTAACTGCATTCATCATATCAGAACATAGGGTGAGGAGAATACCAAAATTCTGCAGTTGAGTAAGACAAAAGATAGTGCAGCCAATCATATCACAATGGAAAGTGAAGGTTTCTTAACTTACAGAATGACTTATACTACTTGAAAAAGACGAGCAATGTATGCACGTACATATATCCCCACATATTTCGTCTAGTTAAGAAGCTCAAGTGCTAGCAATTACAGTCAAAGTAACAGAGACAATATTCAGACAAATTTCTGTTGCAAAACAGGATAGTCACAATCAGCTTGACGCAACATATTCAACATATCAGAACATAGGATGAGGAGAATACCGAAATTCTACTGTTGAGTAAGTGCAAAAGATAGTGCATAGTATCATATCACAACAGAAAGTAGTGTGCTTAGCAACTATACAATCAGAAAAAAGTGCATTAACGATCCACATGGTTCTTCTGGCTCATAAGAAGTTGCATACAAATTATAATGTATGACTGTGGCATGAATATAGATCACCAGTTTTTTTACGCGATGGCTCAATTATTTTTATGGTTAAAATTGGAATAAAAATCGTTTCCACATTCGCTCGAGTTCTAGTAACTATATCGTTTACTCTATATGATTAAAGCCAGTATAATATAATCAAGAATTTGAATAAAATCATAATCCTGTAATTTAATTATCTTAAGTTAAGAATAATTTTAAAAGAAAATTCTAAGAAGGCATATTAAAAAGTAACAGATAAATGAATAGAGCCTCTATTAAACATGAACTTTGTTAAGAGTTTTGACACAAAGATGACTTGAGACAAAAATGAGAGAACAAGAGTAGATTAACTACATTAATAATGTAAAAAAACATATTTTTGACCATTATGCGCTCAAATGCAGGCATGTATTGCAATATGTAATGTGTAATTGACGCCTATATGTTAATGAATGATTCAAAATTAAGCTAGGACACAAATGTCTATATATATAAAAGCTCATAAACCCTTCAAAAGAAATTAACCTTCCAAAAAAATCACATATATAGCTAACAAACCCGAGTCAGATCTTATTTTTCCACAAAAAGAATCCACAGATAACTCATAGTTTAAAAAAAAATAGATCCACAGCAAACAAAGGAGAAAACTCACGACTCCGGTAGGAGAGTAGGTCGTTATTGTGAATTTGTGGTCAGTCTGGTAGTCCCTGTAGAGAAGATCTGTTCAACACAAAACAGAAAAAGAACATTACCAAAGAAACATCAATTAGAAACCAAAACCAAGTCAACACGTATTTCCTCTTGCGAACAGCAAAGTTCAAATGAAAAACCATAAAACAACAGCTACTAACTCCGCCATGTATGTTCAAACAAGCTTGTAACCTTTACTAATGCACAACTCGTTCTAATATGCATGAAAAATATACTCAAATGCACACTACAGACTCCGAATCTCTGGACTGAATTACCTCAATCTCGAATTTTAAAATGTGCATCTACTCATATTTCAAATTTTAGATCGGTATCTCTCCAATAACACATATCTGTACTCATTTTCTAAAATTTATAAACATCGTATCAAATTATCTGGTGTATACCTGTCAAATGCTAGATCCAATAATTTCCTACGGAAAAATAGAAACGAACCTCGGGCCTTCTTGCCGATATCGGAGTAAAGACCAGGTCCTTTTCCCATGATGGAATCGAAAATGAAACAAGAACAAGTAGAGACAACAAGCTCTGCAGCTATGGAGAAGAAGAGTGCAGGGAGTATATAAAAGCAATAAAAGCCCTAATTTGTAGCCAGTTGTTGATCAAAACGGTGGTGTTACTACGTGTACTCCGCTTCATCTGGACCGTACATTCAAGGTTCTGATGCTTTAATGACCGTCCATTCTGGCGTGGAGATGCGGAATAATGACGCACGTGGCATATTATAGAAATGGGTTACGATTTTCATTTCTTTGGCGACAAGATAATGGAAGACATGTATTCTTCTTCAAGAAAAGGTTTGATTTTTCTCATTTTTATTTTATTTTTCCAACTAGAAGAAGAGAAGAAAACTATGAAAATAGATTAAAACTCAATATCTATCTTTTCTTTTTTTTTTTAGTGTTTTGTTAATATGAACCATTTGACTTTTTATTTTTTCAAGTATTTTGTTAATATTTATTTGAATTTATGTGATATTTTTTCTTTTTTTTATTTATCTAAAATTAAATATGCACCACTTGGTTGTTCCTTATTCTTTTTACTAGTGGTGATCAACCCATGCTAAGCATGGACCTAATTTTATGGTGTATAGTTAATTTTTCGTGATAAATGAAGTAGTAGCAGTTCTGCAATATTTCTTGTCGATTTTTTTTTTTAAAGTAGTTAATAGTAAATTACTAATCTTTATTTATATTTATATTTATATTTACACAAAATGCATTGTTGCTGCAGCTGCACATTGTCTGCTTCTATTTAGATTTATATTTATATAAGATTCAAAAACATTGCCTAACGCTGCAGTCGGTTGAGGGGACATCCAAAAGCATTTACATACTAACGGAGCCAACAACTTGTTCAAACTTTGCTCCTAATTCATAAGGAAAAAATATGAAAAATTTAGAATACGTAATTGTAGTAGAGAGTATTCACTTTTATTATTATCGTTGATTCTACATTTTAGACTTTTTGCTTGATGTTTCTTCCCCGGCTGAGGTGTCGCAGGCTTCTAGAGCAGCCGGGGCTTCCAGCTTTCTTTTGCCACGTGCAGTAACATTTGTTGGCGGCGAAACTACAAGCAAATCAAAGGTGGTTTCTTTCTGGGTGAGGGACAAAATGATTAGCTGACCAGGTGTTTTGTCTGGCGTCCGGAGTAGTGATTTTTGCAAGTGAATTTTGAACCATTTCTGTGGCAACTCTTCTCGAACATGGTCAACAGAGTATTAGGAAATCACGATCTTTGAATCTGCAAGAAGAGGAAGAAGATGAAGATGGAAGCACAAAGTTCTTAAAGAGAGAAGGCAGAGAATATTTTTAAGAGAGAGAGTGTTAATTTCGTGGTAACGTTCAACGGGTAAATTTCATGGTGATAGGGCTATATATATTAATGATATTCGAATATTTACAATTACACAAAATACAAGTATACATAGAGAATAAACAATAGCACCTAAAATTAGCCCCGAACCTCGGCAACCTCACCGCAGAGGTTGAACCGCGACAGCTACTAAATATAATATCAGTCTCCACTAGCCAACACAAAGATTGTTTCTACATAAAGAAGTTAATTACAAGTTGGAACTAATATGCAATCTGAGGTAGCCTAAGTATCACCTGTTTTTTTTACCTTGACAATGGTTGTTTCATATATTTGGTCTGCCGTCGTTGACAACATTTTTTCAGCCAGTTTGTTAGACATGGTTGCTGTCACGGTTCCACTTGGATCTGTGATTTCAACCTCAAATTCACACCTGCAATGTTGTTTATCACAGTGATTGCATGGGAAAGGCGATATTTAATAATATCTTGTTATTCTGCGGAGTTGTTATTTACCTTGGAATCAGCATTCTGCGGAGCCTGCAGCTGATGCACTGAATTATCTTCTTTCGCTTCATTCGCACCAAATGTTTACATTCAGAGCAGCAAAGTACGTAGAAGTACTGAAATTCATTTGTCAACGATATCTCGCCTTCGATGTAGAAAGTTTGAGCCTGTATAAAAAAGGCAGTGAGCAAATACAATTGAGTCACCCAAGTTTCATCTTGTTGTAAGGGCACTCAGAAGCTAAAAGACACAAAATTTCAGACAACTGATGAAGGAACTATAAACGTGCGAATAGGCAGTTTCAACAATTCAAGAATCAACCAAAAAATGTAAAATTGGCATGTTAAATGTACCTGATATGTGAAGTAGCAGTGAGTGAGATGGGGAGCAGAGTAATCAAGTTTCCTACCCTCAACACAGAAAAGCTACAAGCTTTATGTTTTTCTAAGCACACCCCAGAAGGTAAAAGGCGAAAAAAAATGCGTAAAATGGACTAAGAAACTACAAGGGTATGTGGCTATATTAGCTGGTATGACATTCATGGCGCAGAGATGGCATGTAGGGAGGTGTGGAATTTTGTAGGGCATTCTTGTGTAAATTCCTTCAACGTCGTATAAAGTTTTCAGCCTTCTTTATCTTTAACAACATATAAAGTTTCCAGTTTTTCTCCTTCTCCCAGTTACCCAATCCCTTGAACACCATTATAAAGTTTTTATCTCTGTATGGCTGGCTAATTCACAAAAAATACTCCCTCTGTTGGCTAATTCACAAAAAATACTCCCTCTGTATATGGAAAGACTTAAAGACTTCTCTTTTGTTCAATCAAATCCATTTCCTCCGTTTTAGAAAATATATCTTCTCTTTCATTTTAATACTCTATCCAGTATCCCTCTATCAGGGAGCAATTATTGCTACTGGTCATATTTGTATTTTGCAACATCAGCGCTAATATACAATTGGTTTGTCTAATATCTAGAAGTAACAGATTAAATATGGATGGATGCCGAACAACCAAACAAACGTTCCACACCTAATTAAAAATGCGCTGGTAGAAATACCAAGCGCTGTAGGCTGTATCGAGTTAACATGTAAACTGAGAAGAATAGCGTTACCTGCTGAGGTGTCAAAGCTTGAAAAAAGGGATAGAAATTACAAAAGCAAGGAGGCAAGTTAAAAAGAAGGTAAGAAACCAACAGAGAAGAAGTGAGTCCCTTTGTTTTATTCAGTTGGTGAAGACTTGTAAAACACATTCTAACCTAGGTTAATTTTATTGGAGGAGGTTCGACAACGGAACGGGGATCATAAACTACTCAAAACAGAGTACGCACCCTGACAGGGTAAATGGAACCACAAGTTGACTAATTAAGCAATGTCTGACTACTTGTTTGAAAGAGGGACAAAAATAGAACGAAATGAGAACATGAACTTGACAAGTTATGACGCTAATATCAGGTAAGTCAAGGAACATTTGCGAGTCAAACTGGAAAGTTCAAACCCTTCAAGGCTTAAAAGGAGACACTACTCATTCATGTGGCTCTTATATCTTTTTTCCTTCTATTTGAGGGCACAAATAGTTCGTTTAAATCCTTTTCGGTCAGGAAGTCACATTAAGGTTGAAATAGCGGTTTATGCATATGTAGTAAACGTGTAGTGGGGAGATTTTAGATGCCAGAGCAGTTTAAGCACACGTTACAGCAGATAGAATTGAAGAGATTAAAAGAAAGGAAGCTATCAGCAGAGAATAAAACGCAGAAAGTAGAAGATACTCACAGTGGATTGCAGTTGAATGCTGGAGATAGAGAGGGTTTCATCTTCAAAAGGTGCGACATTTAGCGAGGAAGATGATTCAGATGAACTTTTCTGAGTATATTTGAGCAGCAACTGTTCATTTTCCTTTGTCCTGGAATGTAATGGTATATATTGTAAATAATAAGTTCTGTAGAAAGCATATCAAACAGGAATGTAATGGCGGGTGGTTTAATGTATTAGATACCAGTTAGTTAACGCTGTTGCCTGCGGGTACAAAGGATTGATCAGAATGGAGGAGTTGAACCTTGTTGTTAATCGAATTTCTGCGCAAGATGTATTTGTTAAAGACAAAAGTAAAGTTTTGTATATATGTGTGAGCAAAAAATAACATAATACCTTTTTTAAAATTCGAAACAGCTATTCATGTCACGAGTATGACAGGGTGCTCGCATAGTTGCTGCTGCAGTTGTGTGCCTTCGTTATCAGCTAGTTCTCCCCAGATAGAAAGCAGGAAAGGTTTTTTCCTACAAAAATGAAGGAGTATTAAGAATGTGTCATCTCATTTTAATTAAGATACAAAATAATATAGTATACTTTCCTGTCATCTATCATAATAGCTTCTTGAGATCATTTTTCTTTACTGCCATGATACTTCATGGATGCACAATTTGCGATAACAGCCAACATATCTTTTTTGGCACATCATGATGATACAAAAGTAACAGGTGAGTGTTTAACTGTGATAATGCGCAAGTATGAATCCTTATGTACAACAAATAAAATAAATAGAAGTAATGTTTGCCTAGCGAATTCAGTGCCTGGAATTTGTCTTTCAATGTCAGCAAAGGAGATTGCGTTCAATTTGGTAAGCAGTGGCAGTGGCTCTTCTTCTTCGTCATTACTTTCTGTCACTTCTTCAACAATGGTGAATGTATCAACAACCCATTCGAAATTGTTGACTGGTATTGCATATGGCGAAGGATCTCTGACGTTTGCTGTTGAGATGAGATATGTATGAAAAGTTGTAGCTGCTCATCATAATGTGGAATCTGGCCGCCATATATAACGACGCAAATTTGATCTTCCTCTATTTTATTTGTTAATAGTAAATATGGAGTTAGTATTTGGAGACGTAATAAAGGATTTGTTATTTAATTAAGAAGCTATGGAACTTACTTTTTCATCTTGAATAATGACTGTTTGAAATCTGACCCATTGATCTTTGCTGATTCTTGGATGAATTTTATAGAACCACCTGTACTTTACAAGTCCAATCTCTAATGGATTTGGTGATTTCGTTGATAGTGTACCTCGACTCCATAGTGGTAGCTGTATTGTCAATCTGCAGGAACAAACGAATTGTGAGTGGCAAGTAGTTGAATGAATAATTATGTACAGAGGTAGTAAAAATGGAGACAAACTGCGAAGAGGGAAATTAAGGGAACGCTCTTTTTATTATTTCATCATAAACTATATTAATTGTAGAATGGTCGTCATGCTCTGTTGATCTTGGCGGGCCAATCAGCACTTTAACAGAGTTTGCACTTTTCGCTTTGGATAATGCAACGTATAATTGACCGTGCGAAAAAACTAGTTTACGTAGGTAAAGTCCAGCAAATTCTAATGTTTGACCCTGGGCCTTATTTATAGTCATGGCAAAATACAGTCGTACGGGAAATTGTATTCTTTTGAAGGAAATCACCGATTTATCATCTCCAGGTAATAAAAGCAGTTTTCTAGAAATAAATACATGTGTATTTTTAAAATCTCCACTAACAATTTTAGGACTAATAATATTTGTTTTGAAGTCACAACAGATCAGTCGAGTACCATTACATAATCCTTCACAAGGTTTGAGATTCCGCAGTAGTATAATCGGGCAATTTTGTTTTAATGTTAATTTGTATGATGGTAACCTGGAGGATTTAAGGTATGTAAGAAATCTTTAAATTGGCTTTGGTCATTAAGGTTCAATAGTTTCATCTACAGCAACGAAGGTTTTCATTCTGTTGGGAAATTTGGTTATGAGCACTTTGTTGATTTAATTTACGTAATCATTTTTGGTTGTTAGAATAACACGGAAGTTGTAGTTGTTTATGTCAGTAAACAGCGTCTGAATATTTGGATAAGTCACATTAAATAGGGGGTGTAACGATTCCTTTTCAATTGTAAAAGGTATAAGTAAGATTGTGGAATTTCGATTTTTTGGTTATCGTTTTGTTTTTCTGTTTCGTTCCCAATTTGCATAAGGTAGTTACAAAAAGAGGAATTTGTTTTTGCTCGCGTATTTACAGATAATGGGAATTTTTGTAACTGACTCCAGATATGAGAGTATAACAAGCTTTTGTTAGTGAAATCTTCTTTTTTTTTCAGCTCATACAACTGGAAGAGTTTGTCTGAAATTACCTCCAAATACAATAATTTTTTCTCCGAAAAGAATATTTGTGCCCATTAAATCTCGCAGAAGTGAGTCTAATTTTTTTATGGCCATTGATACTTCATCTAGTTTTGCGTCTCATATTAATTGAGCTAGTGCGCTTTGTTTGCTAATGTTGTAACTATAGTTTTCATCAATGTCTATAGGAAATTTAAATCGCGATTGTGTTGTTCGGCCCCCACTGAGAAGTGACGCCGCAACACCGGATGTTGCTATTGGAAGAGGTATATATCCCTTGCTTCACACAGTAGCTAGCAAAGCACCATATAAAAATGTTTTTCTAGTCCCTCCAGGCCATCGATGAAAAATGCTCCAGCTTTATTTGAAAATATTGTTTGAACAATCGTATTGTAGGCCATTCGTTGTTCTAAGACGGTGATGCCCGGGATTGAGTGAGATCAGGCTATGCCTTGTTAACAAACTCTCCTCCTATCTCGTATGGAAGATAGCAATTGGTCAAATCAAGAATCTCGCGCAAGTGAAAGTTTTTGCTTGGTTGAGTACTACTAGTCTACGAGTCTAAGCCCGCGTTGAGTAATCTCCCCGAAATGTCTCTCTTCATCTCAGTGATATGAGAAATTCGCCCTTCCTAGCCGCTAGTAAAGAGAAAGAGGATCCTACCATACTTTGAGAAAGAAAACCCTCCTACACCAACTAGAAGGGGTATCTAGCTATGCTGAATCGATCTTCGCAGGAATCCCTTACCCTGTTAGTATCGAAGCCAAAAAAAGGGATCAACCCCAATCTCATTCAAGAATCTCGTTAAAAAATAATTACAAAAATTCAAACATTTATCTATCCAGTCATAGGGTAAATCAGAATTCACTCCTCCAATACGAAAATAATTATGCATCATTCGCATACCAGTGGCCGCTTCGAATAAGTCATATATCAATTCTCTTTCTCGAAAAAAGTTTTCTATGTAAAAGTAAATCCTTGAGTAATATTAATGTTTTTTTCAAAGTGGATTTCTTTCATTTCTCTAGCCTGAGAAGATGCTTTGATGGTATGAGCGACAAGTTTATATTCGTTAATATCATGCCCCATAGAGTGCAAGATATCATTGATATGATTTAACGCTCTATGTCGAATATCATTTACGCTTTAACTGCGTAAAATTTTGAAGTCTTCGCACAGTGGTTGCTCGAATTTTTCCCATAATTCTTTTGGATTGGTTGGTTACACTAACAGAGTAGCAAACAAACGTCTCAAACTATATGGCAGTTGATAGCTCACAGCCTCAGACATACAGTCAGTAAGATTACTATCACAATGCAGTAATCCTCGCTGTTCAGCAGCTTCTCTGAAGGTGCTGTAAGTTTTCCCATCGACTGTTAGAAGATCTTGGTAAGATTTTGGGCACCTTACGTTCATTAGTAATAATCTAAGATACTATCGCTCTCCTTCAGTTGGATGGCACGTCACAACTCATCTAACAGCAAAACGTTGTTTGCGACGGGTCCATATTTTATCTTTTGTGGACCACACAAAATGTTCTGGGAATTCTTTATATAATAAATTTAAATTTTTAGCATCTGCATTGACTCTTTTCATATGGAAAAATTCAGTTAACATTGTTGTGTTGATCATGGGATTTCTGAGGATCGTTTATATATCAGTGTTACTTTTAAAAGATACAAATTGTTGTCCTTCAAGATGTAGTTGAAGTTGGTAAACACTTGGATTCATCTCGCTTATAGGGAATCCAAACAAACGCCATGTAGCCTCTGACATTGGTACCCATCTTGCAGATTGGTATTCCTTTATTTCATCAATTTTTATATGCTCTTCATTATTACTCATAGTAAAAGCAATTTTGCCATGACCTTTACAAATGTACTTATATAAGTATTTAACCACTTTAATGTCTGAGCAAACTTCAACATTCATATGGCAGCTGAACTTACCCAGCAAATAGGGATTGTATGGAACAATCCAAGAGTTGTCTAATAATTTCTCTCTTACTTTAACGATCTGTCCGACATTTCGCTTTTATAAATTGAGTAAGCGTTTTTCCCTTTTGATGTTTGATTAGCATATTGTTTTGGATAGCCAAATTTACAATACCCTTTCTTTTTCATGCATGAATTTGTGGGATTTAAATTACCACAAGGGTTGTGCATCATATGCTTAACAACACATGGATATAAGTTTGGTTCGGCATCTGTATCAGGCAATTCCGCACTAATTATGGAATCATATGCCTCGGGCATTATCAATTTATACTTGTTGGCTAAAATAATTAAAAAATGAACATGTAGTAATCCTCGTTTCTAAAACTCTATTGTGTACATAAAAGCAGCGACTTTTCCAAAAATACTCCGCTTATTTGTATCTGATTTAAGTTCTTCAACCTTAGCTCTAAACACTTGGCTAATCAAGTTAGGTCTATTTTGAGCCTCATCTGTAGGTAGTAAGTGTTCTTTTATTTCTAGCCCTGTTGGATTACAAGTCATAGTTATAAATAAACTAGGTTTACCAAAGTGTTGTACTAGCATCCATATATCGCTGTCGCATATCTCGTGGCCCCCTGTGAAAGAAGCAGGGAGGAATTTTTGCTTTCCAACATTAGAAGTATTTCGTTCCCCTAATCTCAAGGTGTCAACTAACCCTAGTAGCACATCTGTTCTAAATAAATCTTGATCGAATGAAATGAAATCTAATCTTTGTGTTTCAAGTTTTATATATCCATCTACTAAGTATTGCTGGAGCACTCTGCCAGAATGTAAAATCTCATCTTCATCATTATTTCTTATTTGAAGTTTGTAACAGTAATATTCACGAACAGAAACTGTGTTGCGCTTTTTTTTCCTTTGTTGAAATATTTTGTTTTCAATGTTCAAATATTCATCAGCGAGTGAAGTGCTTATCGAAGACATATTTTTCACACCCACTAACAGATCATGTTGAGCCGCCAGATGTTGTCTGTTATTTCGCTCGGCTGGCCCAAGTTTTGAAATCCCACAATGCCATCCATTTTGTCCATATAAGGAAATGGCAGCGGATACTGCAAAGCATCATAGCACCTGTAATAGTAATTTACTACTTGGGATCTACTATTTCGCGTGTAGATCTGAATATGAGGTGTATGAGTAGTAAATTATCGTTTTGTTCAATCCATATACCTGCCACTTCGGATACAGTAGGAAGATTATATATTCGTTGGTCTAAACGTGAATTGCATTTGAGGGCAATATAGAGATTATCCATGTTTGGAATATCTATTAGGCTTTTAAGAAACATAGTATAAGGATCGACTTTCAAGATATCCATTAGTTTTCTAACTATTGCCTCGTCAATACTATCCGAGCACATCATTCTGTTAGCAACCTCATTATTACTATCAAAAAACTATAATTGTAAATTTTTAGTATTTCCATCAGCCGGGTATAAATATTCTATAAAGTGGTACATCTGACCTTGAACTCGAAATGTGTAAACCCCATGGTCTCGCCTTGCTAAATTTTCATCGTAATGCAGACCAAGAGATGTAAAAGCGAACATGTTGTATGTTCTAATGTATGTTCGGAAGTGTTTAGATTGTTCGGTATTTCCAAAATAGAGATTTCACAGCTCAGCAGGTAATTTATGTGAGACTAATTTAACTGACCCGTCGCTACAACAGAATCCAGGTGGTTCATATTGAAGCTTCACTGCATCACAGAATTTGCATCGTGTAACTTGTTGAAGTGGAATGTACGATGTTCGAAGAGGGTTGATATGCACAGTACTTCTGTGTTGATATTTGGTACCTAGAATTTTGAGAAGTTGCAAAGCTGACGGCGAAATAGAGAACAAATACTAATAATATCAAGCCACAAATTTTGTGTAGGAATTCGTACCTTTAGTTACTTCCAAAGGTATAGTATGGTGTTCATTAGGGCTGTAGGATGTTGAGCCTAAAAGGAGAGAGCAAAAATAATATGTATTACTGGTACGAATATCTTGCTGTGTAAAAAAATTTAGGAGAAGACAGTGCGTGATTTTACCTTTTCAAAAGTCATGACGGGCGTGCCATTTGGCTTTCTTTGGCAGAAGGATGTGTAGGTGTATTAACTTTGAGTTTAGCAGCTCCTCTTTGACAGCATTTGAACGCGACAAGCCTATGTGGCTTGTCATGGTTAACAATTTCCTCTGCGGAGCTAGTAGTTGGTTGAACGGATCATATAGTATCAGGATGTGTAGGGATACACTCAAATGTGAATGTTTTTCTTTTTGGATGTTCTACTGATTGCACTTTTTTTTTCAGTAGGCTGCATCTTCTTCTTGGTCTTATATTGCTTTGTATTTTGAGTATTGTGCGGTCTGGTTAACTACAAAATTTTAAAAGTGAATATTTATTTAGCAGTATATGCAGGCATACAATAAGCGCAAGCAGAATGACTACGCAAGACTCATATAAACTGCTAATAATGTAATGAGTGAGAGCAAGTATCTCTAGGAAGAGCGTAGTTAGAACATTGCAGAAAGAGAGCAGCTAGGATGCTATAGTACTGTAGTACTTGTGTATTTGCGTAGTAAAATTGGCACTTCAGGCTGAAATGTTGCAGCTAGGCTGGTATTTTACCTCAACTTCCAAGCGAGGGTAGAAAACCCAGCCAACCCAATTACATTTGAAAGTGGGAAAATAGACTTATAAAGACCGAGTAATGCCAAGTGAGAGTTGACCAGTATCTTGGGTGGGCCGAGCATATAACCAAGAAGTTGATGTGAGTATTATGCTGCAGGAGGATTTGGGGTGGTTCGCTGAAAGGCTCAGGCGAACAAAATTTCTAGCTCTGCTGGACCGCAGGGAAAGAGCAGAGGAAGACAGAAAGAGCGTCAAGATGCAAGTGGGCCGCTATTTTGGAACGGCGGATATTATTGAAGCGATAAGGAGGTTGGTGTAAAGATTTTGGGTATTAAAACATGATCTCTCCTCCTAAGAATATTAGGTATTGATGGTGGAAGGATGTCGAATTTGAGGGCTAGAAAACTTTTAATGATTTTTACGCCTGTATAGAAGATTGTTTCCAGGAGTGAGCATATTACTTCAGTGTGACAGCTAAAGACTGGTCACATGTTATCACACGAAAGAAGATCCTTCAACATACACTTAGAAACTACTAAAGCTGAGTGTTCCCATTTTAATGAAGCAGAAATCGAGCACACCCAAGTCAATACTGATGTTAGATTTGTAACTTGGCGTTCAATGAAAGGGAGAATGAACTCTACTTGTAGGGTTTCTTTTAAATCTGCAGCTCAACATGGAAGTTGTCATGGAAGAATTATGTGAATGGATGTCTGAAAAGTTGTAATGTGAAGATTTTAAGAAAAGAATTCTCTAATAAATACATTTAGAATGTGCGAGGAGATAACAGAATGCCAATTCCCAGAAAGGGAAACTAAGAGCAGGATCAGTGAAGACCTATATTTGTAAATTTCCTCGAGGTCACAATTTGTACATCACCTGATGCCAATTTGTTTTTTCCACAGAACACAAGAGAATGTTAGTAGGTCCTGGTAAAGTTTTTTATGTGGGGACCAAAATAGAGCCTGGTGAGTTGTCTTTGAAGATGGATATTCTTGTGCCTTGCTAAGAACAAATGCAATTTATTTCAGCTTCTTCAAAATAGCTTAGAAGTTCTGGTACCTTTGGTACTTAGAATGATACAGTGCAGTTCAGCAAGATGTTGCCAAAAGAATAATGCACTTTTCCTAACCTACCAGTAAATGTTTGGTTCACCAAAAGTAAAAGAAGAGCACTTGTACATCTCTTCCCGGAACAATCTCCATTCATAAGGGGAACCAAGCTTCCTGGTAAGGCATTCAATTTTCCTGCAATTCTTACTATAACATTCTATAAATCTATAGATTACTAAAAAATATATATCAGCTGCTGCAACTTGCACAGCTGATGGATTCAACAGAGACAAATAGAGGAGACGACGTTAAAAACAATGCCTATTTTGAGAGAGGAAAAGGATTATTTTGGTAGTCGGTTGAACATTTAGGCAGAGCACAAGATAATCTAGAACAAACAATTAGCTAGAAGGGTTTGCCGGAATCTGGTTAACCAAAGCACATCCAGGCACCGTTAGCTGAAAGATCTAGGGGATTACAACACCTACCTACATAACGTACTACTTCTAGATTATCCTCCCGTGACGGCTTGTAATGTAAATCTGGGCGTTTTATCAGATGACGGTATTATGCTGAAAAATGACCGACTTTTAAAAAAAATTGAAAAAAAAGTAAAAATTGTTCGAAAATCGAGAATCGATCTAAACTCAATTAATTTGAGAAAAACCAATTCTCGAGATTCGAAAAGACACAGAGTCGCTACCTAATTTTACGGATAATTAGGAAACCATTAAATATTTTAAAAGATCTAACAGAAAAATCTTTTAAAAATCCAGAGTTCAGGTTCGGGTTCACATTTCCACTTCGAGAAGGTTTTTAAACACTCGAAATGGCCGCTAAATGCAGTTATCCGACGATTAGGTGATTTGACTAACTTTGTTTGACTTGAAAATGTTGACTGGTTTTGAAATTTATTAAACTTGAAAGATTTTGACTCAACTTTTAAAAGATTTGACTAAACTTGACCCAGAAGTGTTTGACTCAATTTGAAAATTAAACTACGCTTGAAAATTAAACTACGATGTAAAATTTCTTTTTTTTTAATTTTATATTTTTATTTTTTTTTTATGCAAAACTTTTCAAAATGAAACAAACACAGATAACATAAATGTTCAACCTGTCGGGGAATTTAATTACATTAAAACCAATAGATTAAATGTTAGAGTCCAAACACATACAAATATATAAATAAAATAAAGAAGAGAGCTGAAGTAATCCTTATCCCATTTAAATTTCTATGGCAAGTTTTGCTTAACAGCTT
>JAOTQR010000069.1:8959000-8971828 GCA_025774065.1 Solanum ossicruentum | reverse complement strand
TATTATTATTATTATAAGGTCCAAAGATGAAAAGTTGGATTATCATTTTGCCCCTACACTAAATTAAATATCTAATCAATGTAATATTAAATAATAATATGTTAATTATTTTTTGACTTGTAAGTTACTTATTAGAAAGACAATGAAATAGTCATTAATTAAATTGTAAGTTACAATAAATTGTTTCATATACAAATTCATTTATCCACGGAATTGAAAGAGTTCCTTACAATTTGGCCCCTAGTATATTAAAATGTAATCAAAATATTTATAATCATATCACTAATATGACAACAATTTATTTTAAAGTGACTATTCATGATAAACATATCAATTTAATACCTTAATTCCATTTATTTAATACTTAAAAAAGTTATAAATGGGAGTACATTGAATTAAAAAAGAATACAAATAGGTAATTACTCCTTGAAGACAAGAAATTAAAGTAGATACATGCTACAAAGTTAATGTTTATGTTTTATCTTTTTTCTTTTTTTATATTTATTAAATAGTATTTGACCTTTTTTATATTTATTAAATAGTATTACCTTTCAAATTTCTACGTAGTTTTTTATATATAGCAATTTTTGCGCTGTAAATTTAACTCTTCTCGAAATGATTCTTTATCAGTGAAAAAATATTACAATTTGTAGGGAAAGTTGTGAAGTCTCCCTTGTACATCCTTGGAATAGATAATAATTGAGCTTGGTGTCTTAATTTTATGCTTATTTGTAGAGATTCAAATTATGATGAGACTTCTTTATCTCTATTTATATAGTTGAGTTGTTACTTTGTTTATAACTTGTCTTTAGTTTAGATTTTTTTATATGGTCAAAAACAGATTTTTTGTTACATTACATTTTGTTTTAATTTCCATTATCAAGACAAGAGCAAATAAGATAATTAATTGTCTTGCTTTATGTGTTTCTTTCTTCTTTTCTTTTTGGTTATTTGAATTTGTAATATCACCCTTAAAAATTGACTTGACAGTATAGTTACTTTTTTCTTCTTATTCAAAGATAAAACATATAGTATTAGATTAATGATAGGCAAATTATAATATACTTATCAGTAGGGGTTACACGTGCAAAACGCGTACCCAGAAACTAGTTGAGATTAAACGCTGAAAAAGAAGTTATAGATTAGCTTGAACAGGCATCCAAGAAGAGGGGCAATTGCAAGCAGGGGCGAAGCTATTATATGAATTATGGGCTCATCAACATCTCATTAACTTTAGTCAAAATGAAACGATCTCGAAAAGTGCTCGAAAATGTGCTTTCGAATGCTCGAAATTTAAATTTTATATATCTCTTCCCTGCGCGATATCGAAAATTCGACTTCATATTCTTGTTCAGGCGGTAGAAGTTAGGGGAGAAAGGCTCTAACCCCAATTTTAGAGCGAACGATTCATCCCCTGGGCGACGCACGCATGTGTTGAAATGATCCAGTTTTATTTTTCGGTCTAAGACTTTTAAGTCTTGGGCCTAAGTTCCCCATGTGTGAAAATACCTATACTTAACTTTATTTCACCCTCATATCATCCTAAACATTCTCTAATACTCACTCAAACCATTAGTCTTATATTTCTCTCAAGATTCAAGTCCCAAACCCTCATCCAAGCTAAGGTTCTCCTTCAAGTTTCTTCTTCAAGCTTCAAGTCTCCATCTCCAATCTTCACCAAATTCATCTCTAAGCTAAGATATGTGGGTTTCTTTCATAGGTTCCTTTCACCCATGATACCCAGGCCTTTTTTTCCTCAAATTACATGATTTAAAGTTGATTTACAAATGAGTCTTACTTATTATAAAATTCACTGCACATTATGTTAAAGTTATGTAAACTTATGACTGATTGGCCATGTTTGAGCTATAAATCTTTGATCTGTTGTAAGATTTGAGAAGGGATTTTATTGTATATTGCTTGAGGGTGTTGCAAGTTGTTGATTGATGGTTTTACAATGGATTTTCTTGCATGATTTCATCTCTATAATTCATGGTTTTATACAAGTATTAGACACCCTCTAAGTGTTTGATAAAATGTCTGAATGTGGTTTCTTGAGGAGTTGAAGGTCCAAAGCATGAGATATGATATGAATGACTATATGATGATGAAATGAGCTTTTATATGTATATGATATACTCTATATAAAGTATTGCATTTGACCATACCCGATCCGGGGCGATAAGAGCTCGGGTAACCATGGTAAGGATTTGTACTCATCAACCATGTGAGGGGTTTGTACTTCGCCATCATGGTGATAAGGTGTGATTATCATCAACCATGTGAGGAGTTTATACCACACAACCACCAAGGGATTTGTACCTTGAATAACTAGCTTTGTCTCTTCTACACATATGATATCCTATATGAGCATGAGTTATTTAAGCATGTTTTACTTAATCATTGATCATATATGTCATATTGTTATATTATGCCTATTGGTTAATATTATGCATTTTGGTTATGATGTTTATCTTTTGTTGCATTACATCCTACATATTTAGTACATCCAAAAATACTAATGCATACTCTATGCCTACATGATGTTACCATATAGGAACCAGAGCTCTTATTGATTCTTCTCGTGGCTAGACGGGTTGTTCAAGTTAGCCTTTGGTGAGTTCTCCATTCCGAGGACAATGACTATTCTCTTATGTTATGTATTAAGACTCTATTTCGTTTATTTTATACTTACGACCATGAGGGTGAGCCTGGTTGTTTTGTCTTAGCCCCCGCTAAGTATCTCCCTTAGTCCCAACTCCCCTTGTTCATGTTTCTTATGTTGTTCTATATTGCTTCCGAAACCAAGGATGTGTAATGATATGTTATGAGGCTTGTTTTACTTTCCTTCGGGTTCCCCATTCATCGGTCACGTCTAGGCCCTAGGATTGGGTCATGACACAAAATGCTATATTTGTCTCAAGAAATTTGTTGAATATATATTACTCCCTCCCTTTAAAAAAAAATAGTCTAATTTGACTTAGCACAGCGTTTAAGAGAACAAAGAAATTTTTTTTAAATCTTATCATCCTAAATTAAAGTTATGTTAAACGTACTAAAATCTCTTTTAATCTTATGATCTTAAACATGCCCCGAGAAAAGTTGAAATTAAAGTTTTGCCAAAAAATAAATCATTCTTTTTTAAGCAGACCAAAAAGAAAAGTAAGAGTCCGTATGGCTTAGTTGAAAAAAAATAACTTTTAAAAAGTACTTTAGAAATATTTTTTAAAATTTTGAAATTTATTTGAAAAATAAGCAGTTATGTATTTAGATAAAAGTGTTGTAACTGGAAAAAAGTTGTTGATATGTTTGGCACTAAGTGCTGTTAAGCACTTTTTTAATTAAAAATGTTCGAAATACCTTTCAAGTTGTTAACATTAAAAAACTGATTACTTTAAGATTTTTCTGTCTAAAAAATAAAATAAAGTAAAATAAATTTACATTTTGATTCAATATCAATATAAACTTATTATAGTAAATTTTGTATACACAATTTATTTTTAATTTTTAAAATATATAATTTGAATAGATCATAAGAATTTTAAGATGTCTCTTTTTTCATGATCGAAATCGAAACATGATTGAGATATTCAATTGCATGCCAATATATACCAATTATTCCACTTTTCTCTTGCCCTCTCAAGAAACTTTCAACATTTAACCAACTAATAATGATTATTCTTTCTAATGACATGCACATCACTTCTTATTTTACATAAAGAATTTAAGATATTTTTTAATTACATTCATGAATAATAATATTTCTTTATCATTCACGTATTTCTCTTATTATCAAAATTATTTATTAAAAAATATTGAAAGAAGGACAATATATATAAATAAATAAACATGCACTCATATTCCAATATTAGAAGGTTTGATACAAATAGAAATGTTCAAATAAACGAGAAGAGCAGCGATGAGAACACTGCTAGGCGGTGGTTTCGAAGAGCAGAAGATCGTTGGGTTGTGGTTTGAATTGAAATAATGAGAAGAGCGAAAGTAGTTAGGATTACTTTAGCTAAGGATACTTTTGTAAATATGAAAAACTATTTAAGATAAATAGATAATTTCGTTGATCAAACTATAACAACTTTTAAGCTAAAACATAAAAAGTTGAGAGGATGTTGCTTGGATAAATAGATAATTTCGTTGATCAAATTATAACAACTTTTAAGCTAAAACATAAAAAGTTAAGAGGATGTTGCTTTTAACTTTTAACTTATTTTAAACAAATTTCAACTTTTTTTAAAATTATTTTGAAAATTATCAAACACTTTTATAAGCTAAAAAAACTTACAAACAGATTTGACCAACTATTAAGTTAAGCCAAACAGGCTCTAAGCCATAAACATAAAGAGTAGTTATTGATTAACAACTAGTACTCAGTGTTGTGTGATGGACCTTGAGTCGATGTTTCTTCCAATAATAATGCTGAAATTGGTTTCGAGCTATAAAGCGATCACTCATTTCATTACTGAGACTTTCATTCTTCAACAAATGATGTTAACGGACAGTTTCTATTGAATGAAACACAGCAACTGTCAAGATAATCCATGTGTGTTATAAACTTAGCATTTGCGATACATGTAAAAAGGGGCCAATTTTGACCACAACATAACAATTTATACGTCCAAATATGTGATACAATTCTCTTCAATCTACTGTTCCCATTTCTATTCATCAGTGCCTTGCCTGTCTGCTAAAACTTCTATCAAAATTTGATTATCAAGGACCTTCCCCTAAAAGGGCAAAACAAATACACTTATTAACTAGGAAGATACAGAGGAATTCCTTCGTTTACCTTTTGTACCTAGAAATCTTCAAGGCATATAAGATAGTCTTCACGAGACCTTGAGTAACTCGTGGAATGCCTCTTGGGGTATATCGACGGATCCTACTCGCTTCATTCGCTTCTTCCCTTCTTTCTGTTTCTCCAACAACTTCCTCTTTCTTGTAACGTCACCACCATAACACTTTGCCAGAACATTTTTTCTCATAGCAGAAAGCCTGAAACAATATATAAATCAAACAGCAAGTACGACAGTTTATCTATGAAACTTTAAGCCCAACTAAAACTTTTAAAATGTATATATGGCATATAGAAGAAACAACATCGGGTGAACGACCCCATTTCTCCTCATGCAAAATACAGAACCGGACAAGGGAGGGAGCAAAAGCACGAACATGTACTCCACCTACTAGCTTTCTTTTCCTTACAACACTTGAAAAATCGAAGGATTTAAAAAGGTTGTTGTCTACTACCAAAAACTGTTGCTTCCAGACTGAAAGAAAAAGTTGGGACTGGAAAAAGATGAAACAAGATTGCCCATAAAATCCCTAATCCAATAAACCTTCAGCCAAACACAGCTATTCAGCGGCATGTTCTTACATCAGTGGTGCCACTCATTATGGGGAGGAAACCACAAAATATTCACCACTGTTTCATACAATAACAGACACTACAGAAATAACAGACATTACAGAAAAATGGTGAAACAGGGATAACTGCATTCACAAGATAATGAAATAGTCTGCCAGATGTATGATATCCATGGAGAAATTAAACTTACGTCTCCCTGGCGATGACCTTAGATCCTATAGCAGCTTGTATGGTAATTTCAAACATCTGCCTGCTCAGCTATATGTATTAGGAACTGGAAATAGCAAAAAGACAAAACGGAACAGATAACAGGGTGAATAAGCAAACCTGTCTATAAACTTTTTAAGCTTCTCCACAAGTTCACGGCCAACACGTGGAGCTTTTGATTTGTGGACAATGGTTGCCATGGCATCAACTGGTTGGCCATTAAGGAGAATATCCAGCTTCACCAAATCCGAAGCCTGATATCTATCCAAAAACGGAAAAAGAGGATAAAAGGAAAAGAGGAAGAAGCAAAACTGGATAAGAAGCACTTGCAACTAGAAAAAATTGTTGTGGAAAACATTTCTGCTGAATGAATCAAAATTTTGTGCGCAGACGCCTGCTCAGGTAAGTCCTTCATATTTATATATTTGATCTATAAATCTCTGAGTTGTGTTTGTATGTTCCTGAGAGAAACAGAGCAAGAAGAGGAGAGCAGAAAACTTACTCTGAATCCTCATAATCAAATGAAGCATATCCCGACGTTATACTTTTCAATTCATTGTAGAAGTCCACAACAATTTCCCTCAGAGGCATGCGATACTTCATAAAAGCCCGCTGGCTGCATAAGATGGAAAAAACTTGCATACCATCAATTTTGAAGTTAATAAGAACTTGAGAAAAGATGAAAAGAAATTCCTCATGAAAGTTTAAAGAAAAATATCAGTTCCAAATCATGCTTTGCTATATAAAGTGTCTTTCCAGAAGATATTAAAAGG
This sequence comes from Solanum ossicruentum, assembly GCA_025774065.1. NCBI lineage: Eukaryota > Viridiplantae > Streptophyta > Magnoliopsida > Solanales > Solanaceae > Solanum > Solanum ossicruentum. Next base: position 8,965,465 of record JAOTQR010000069.1, on the reverse strand, counting down.
CTGTAATCACCCACTAGTTTCACTCACAAATAAATGATTGAAAAAGAAAAGAACAAAGTTAAAACAAAAAGAATATGTACTAGCTTTCATGTCACTCCATGTGCCACATACTTGGCACAGCTTTCACGAGCAGACATCAAATCAGCACAAGAGGAACAGTTACCTATCAATGAATGAGTACTCCAATTGCTCCCCACGACGCTCAGCGCATAAAGTGATAACAGACCCCACATACCTTTAAGCAGAAGTATGATGTAAGTCAAAATATACATCCTTAACACCAAACACTCCAAGCAGAGAGATCAAGAAACTGCTACATATTGCTGAGGAAAATAACAAAAAATGCTGAGTTCATGGGAGCTTACTCACTAGGGATTATAATAGTAGCTGTCACAGTAGGTTCCCAGCAGGCAATAAGTCGGTTTTTGGGGTTTGAAGGCAAAGCAGCAGGATTCTGAACCTGTAATTTGCTAGAAGGATAGAACCAAGAGAAGGAGGAAACAGAAGTAGATGGGTTAGGTCAGTGAAGAGTGTTTTAAAAGGTAAAAGCAAGCAGGTAACCATACCATCCATCTGAATACTCAAAAATATATGGCACTGTAGGAATAGTGGAAATGACATGTGCTCCATGTTCCTGTCAGCCATTACACCAAATAAGCAACTTCTGAAGAAAAATACAGTCCTATCTTTAATTTGTTCCAAACAGAAAAAGAAACCAGAAGAGGGAGGAATCAAGATTTCTTTCTTCTTCCCTTTTTTCTTCTTTTTTTGTGGAAGTGTGTGCACATGGACAAGAGAGAGGGACGTGGTGTGGAGTGGGGGATTCCATCAAGAGAGAGCAGAATGTGGAACAGTAATTGCTTATGCAAGAGATAGGCTGTCTTTCTTGTCAGATATTCATCAATCCGGGAATACATTTAACATGATTTAGTGAACATGCCTGCTCAAGTCGCTGATGAAAAACATCCATGTGAAGTAAGCCCAAGAAACCACATCTATTAGAAGAGATTAAGAGACTAAATTAGGAACAATAAATGAAGTTAAAATATAATATCTTAAGGATTATGATTTATCCATACCTGAAACCCAGACCTAGAGCTGTGCTGCTTTCTCTAGTTACAGAGACACTAGCATCATTACACGTCAATCTCTCTATCGCATGGTTAAGTGCCTCAAAATCAGATCCATCAGCTGGATATAGGCCAGAAAAGACCATATGTTTTGCTGGCTTGAAGCCTTCATGTATCACCAACAAAAACATTGTGATGAGACAAGCTCCGCCAACAAGAATAGGAAAACACACAACCCGTCAAGGCCATGAGGACAATGTGCATAGCTAAACCTTTTAGGATATGAAGCTAAAACTGTTGATCAGATGTACTGTCCAATCATATGCTTTAACATTATGCATCTTTTGCTTTTGGTTTGTGGAACAACCACCAAAATCTCTTGAGAGGCATTTACTCTAGCCCATTTGGAAGATTCAACATAAACATTCTCTCAATTTTTCTTGGTCATGTATGGGAAGTTGCACATTAGGATAGAAGGCAAGTATGTGTAGAATATTGTCTTGCCTTGTGACGATTTAGGGTCTGTCATAGGACAAGTTGTGCTATAATAATTTTGTTGTTATTGTTTTTTGATTTTCAAATTATTTTGCTACTGTTACTGTTTTTTCTTTTAGAATTTATATTGATCTTCTTTTTAGCTGCTATATTATATCTATTATTTCCTTCTTCTTTTTACTTGGGTTTGACACATTTGAGCTAAGGGTCTTTTGGAAATAATCTTCTATCTCCGCAAGTAGTGATAAGATCTATGTACAATCTTCCTTCACTAGACCCCACTTTGCGGGAATTTTTACTAGGTATATTGTTGTTGTTGTATGCAGAGGGAGATTGGTAGGGGAAAGGAACTCCAATACACCATAAATAACATGGACATCTCGACTATGAAGGATGTGTTCTCCACAGCCCACAAATAAGCAAGTTGCTTAGCTTTTCTAAATATTCCAGTTTTCTTATAAAACCTAGGGCATAGACACAACAAAGATACCTGGAAGGGGCTGTACAACTGTTCGTGTATGATGCAGAGTATCTCCAACACGGGCCTCTTTTGTTGAACGCATTCCGCTGACTATGTATCCAACTTGACCTGTTAAAAGGATTCCTGTTGCCACAAGTTCTGGGTGCATGATACCAACATCGGAAACTTCATAACTTTGGCCAGTTGCAGAGGAGCAAATCTTGTCACCCTTGTGCAGAGCACCATCAACAATAGCCACATGGCAGATAACTCCTTTGTACTCATCATAATATGAATCCAGCAAAAGCATCCGCAAAGGCGAAGAGTTATTACCAGGGGGTGGAGGAATTCTCTCTATCACAGCAGGAAGAACCTGCTCTAGACCTAGACCAGTTTTTGCTGATGTCAATAGTACATCGCTAGGATTAAGGTCAAACATGGACTTGAGTTGTGCTTTTACCCGATCTGGATCAGCAGTGGGTTGGTCAATTTTGTTTATGACAGGAATTATGGCCAGATTTGATTCAAATGCGAGGTAAAAATTAGCAACAGTCTGTGCCTGCACACCTTGGGCGGCATCTACAACCAAAAGGGCACCTTGACAAGCTGCCAAAGATCTGGATACTTCGTAGCTGAAATCCACATGCCCAGGTGTGTCAATAAGGTTTAACAAAAAATCTGTGTCACTGCCAAGGAAGTTGTGATGATGGAACATAGTTGCTGTTTGGGCTTTAACGGTTATTCCCCGTTCCCTCTCTACCTAAGACAAATGCAGATTTTTCACATAAATACACCAAGCAATATCAGGAGTTAATTGCATATATATGAACAAAGAGCACAAGTAATTAATACTCTAAATTCTAATAATGACAAATTACAAACATTACAGATTTTTTTAGCTGCTCATTTCGAGTGGGGTTTTGAGGGTGTGTATAGTCCTGCCAGGGAGGGATCTAAAGTGATTTTTTGCGATTAGATAGCGGTGGCTTTGGGGGATTGGACTATTCTGTGGGTGTTAGGTGGAGACTAATACTATTATATTAGATTCCTGGAAGAAAGAGTAGGTCGTCAGGTGGTGTTCAAGGCAATGGAGGAGTTCTCAAAGTATATATTGTTAATCATTTTCTTATTGATCTTCCTTTGATAGGTGCTAGTTTCACTTGGGCCAGTTCAGAATTCTACATCTTAGATCAAGAGTTGACAGGTTCTTGGTGTCTACCACTAGGAAGGAGTTGACTGTAAAAGTGATACAGACGTCCTCCCAAATTGGTATCGGATCACTTACCTACCATGTTGGTGGGTGGAAGAGGCACAAGCATAAGATCATCTTTCAGATTCGAGAACATGTGGTTGTGTGCGATGGACTTTGGTGAAAGAGTGAATAATTAGTGGAATAGCCATGAAATTTTGGAAGATGGAACTCCATCTCTCAGACTTGCAAAAAAGTTAGAAGTAACCAAAAAAAAAAGGTGTAGAATAAGTGTTTGGAAGGATAAAGGTGAAAATTAAGGAAATTGTTAATGAGGTTTGGGAGTTAGCGAGGGTGGGAGAAGGGGGAAATAGGCAGAGAGGCAGAGGTTAGAGGTTTTGAAGGAGGAGTTGGCTTCTTTAGCGATAGCCCAAGAAACTAGTTTGAGACACATTGAACTGTTGTGGCCAGAAAAAGGAAATTCAAAGACAAAGTTCTTTCTCAGGACAGCAGTAGGAATTTCGGTAGAGGTTGATGGGAAAGGTTATATGAGAGAGGTGGGAGTAGAGGCGCAACTGTTAGATTCTCTGAGTGTTTATTCATTGAGGAGGTACATTGTAGGTCAACACCAGAGAGGGAAGGGCTTAGACGTTTAGTCAAATAGGTGAGGAAAAGCAACAGTGGTTTGAAAGGCTGATTGGGGAAGAGGAAATGAGGGAAGCTGTGGAGAGCGGTGAAGGAAATAAGGCTCCGGCGCCGAATAGTTCCACTCTGACCTTCTCCCAATACTGTTAGGAACATAAAACACAGTCAAGAGTGAGGTAATGAAGACTATTAAGGAATTCTAGGAAAGGGGAGACTTTGAAAAAAGTCTTAATACATCTTTCCGCCATTATTCAAGAAAGGGAGTGCGTAACGAGCATTAAGGATCATAGACCTATTAGCCTGCTGGGAAGCATCTATAAGATAATCACTAAGGTGCTTTCTGATAGACTTAAGAAGGTCTAAGATGAGAATGTATCTACTTTGTAAACTGCTTTTACTGCACAACTTTTGGATCTTTTCCTCAACATAACACCAACTGGATTATGCCAGAACACACATCTGATCTCCTATGTTATTGGATTAGGAGGAAAGGAAGCAAAAGACAAAAGAGGTGGTAGAGGTTTAATATGGTGGACAATGTCGAGAGAAAAAATGGACTATGTTTTGAAGATAGGTCCAATTCTATTCAAAAAGTTAAATAGAATTGTATTGTATCTTTACTTTTTTGGTGTTAAGTGTAAACAACTTCGTATAGAGGATGTAGATCAAATTGTAAGATTTAACAGGATGTTACTCTTGTTTCTCTCTTGGTTGCTGAAGAAGACAGCTTTACCAGTTTCAACCCCCAAAAAAAATGGAGAAATTTTTTGAGACTTGGGGTTTAGAATGAATCTCCATCATTGGAAGATAACTGAGTTCTAAAGCTTGATCAACTTGTGCGAAAGAAGGGGTATTTCCTTGTCAAGCCATTAGAGATGGCAACGGGGCGGGGCGGGTTGAAGTAGCTATTTTTAAAACTACTGCGGGGCGGGGCGGGTTGAAGTAGCTATTTTTAAAACTACTGCAGGGCGGGGTGGGTTGAATGTTTATAAACTAAATAGGAATTCGAAGAAATTAAATTTTTGTAATTAGTAAAAATCAAAGATATAAACTTTTTATATTAAATATTGACTTAAATTTTATTTTTTCCCAAAATTTAAACTAGACATGTCCGGTAAATTGTTAGTTGTTAAAATGTTAATTAGAAACTTTTAAGCAACGATTAAGAAACAATTGTTAAAATGTCAACTAAAAATAGTTAATTAATTGTTGAAACGTTAATTAGCGAAAAAAACTAAATTCAATTAAAAGATAAAAGAACTTTAAAATTTAAAGCAGGGCGGGTCTATGCGGAGCGGGTTGAAAATGGAAAAAGTCATCATGCGAGGTGGGGTGGGGTGGGGCGGTTTAAAATTTGTGGGTTGAGCTCAACCCGCCCCGCACTCGCCCCATTGGCATCCCTACAAGCCATATTTATGAAAGCTTAATAGGTTGTTTCCATGATCCTTTCTTTTTTGGTATAGATAACTAAGGTGCCAAGAAATGGGTATATTTTCAACTGGCTAGCAGCAAAAAGAGTAACTTTGATGGCTGAGAACTTAGGAAAGAGGAAGGCTACTTATGTTAGTTGTTGCTTTTATGCATAAGGAATCACGTGAAGATGTAGATCATCTCCTTTTAGATTGTCGAGTTGCTTTGAGATTAAAAAAGGCAACATGGTACACTAAACCTCCCGCTATGCGTAGGGTACGAGGAAGTGCCCGAACACAAGGGTTAGTCTTACCTTGCATTTCTGCAAGAGACTGTTTCCAAGTCTTGAACCTCTGATCTCCTAGTCATATGGAGGCAACTTGTGTGATGCAAGGCAATATGAATGGGTCCAGTTGGTGTTAAGGGTGGAGAAGGCGGCACATTTCTTGGAGTGTTGCCCTACTTGCACTTATATGGTTGTTTGGAGAGAGAGAAAAAGAAGAACTTTTGAAGGTATAGAGATGAATTTGAAACATTCACGGAGTAGCATCTCCCTTATTCTTTTTAGTGCACTCATGAGGCTCCTTGTTGTATAGAAGCAGGGTGTTATTCATAGAAAACCAATTCTTTTGTAGGGTTTCTACTTTTTGGTATATCTTTTGTAATTAGGCTTTGGCCATATTTTAGTGATACTTGTTTACCCCCCCCCCCCAAAAAAAAAATATCTTGGAAGGAGAAGTTGACCTCTGCACTTCCATATCTAAGCAGCTAGTAAAACATTTGCAAGTGCAGAAAAGCAAAAGAAGATCGGTTCATGAATATAAGGAGGGTGAAGTTTGAACTGGTTAATCTTCTCAACAATTCGTGAACCACTACAACAACTACGCCTCAATCCCAAATAATTTGAGATAATCTCATATCATATCATCATAATATAACTAAAAATACGTTAACAGGGGACTCAGAATATTTTCCTGTTGAGATGGGACTCCACCAAGGATCTATGTTGAGCCCTTTGTTGTTTGCTTGGTGATGGATAAGCTGACACGATCTATCCAGGAGGAGGTACCACGGTGTATGCTTTTTGCAGATGACATAGTACTGATCGATGAGACTCGGACTAAAGTTAATGATAGGTTGGAGGCCTAGAGACATGCCTTGGAGTCCAAAGGATTCAAATTGAGCAGGACCAAAAC
>JAOTQR010000069.1:8946182-8958900 GCA_025774065.1 Solanum ossicruentum | reverse complement strand
GTTAGGTGTTTTTTGTCATGTGTTCGCTTTACCTGTCATATTATGTGTTAGTTTATCTTATTTACATACTGTCATTACTAGTCGCCCTTTTTTGTTCCCTTCCCTTCCTTTGGTCATATCTAGTTCTTCTTGCTTACGGGTTTTGTGATGAGGGTTCCTAGGAAACAGCCTCTCTACTTCTATGGTAGTGGTAAGGTCTACTTACATCCTACCCTCCCTAGACCCCACTGGTGTGATTTTACTGGGTATGTTGTTGTTGTTGTTGTATACTCCCTCCGTCCCATTTTATGTGGCACTATTTGACTTGGTACGGTATTTAAGAAAAAAGTAAGACTTTTGAAATTTGTGATCTAATCCCTCCGTCCCATTTTATGCTGCACTATTTGACTTGGTACGGTATTTAAGAAAAAAGTAAAACTTTTGAAATTTGTGATCTAAAACAATCTTTAGATAGTTCTGATTTCCTACCTTTCAGCTTTTAAAAAGATACTGATTTTCTCTCACTAACTTTCACTTAAAACCTCCTGCAAATAGATCTGTCATAGTCCACCTCATACCAAACACAATTTATCTGCTAGTTACATCCTTGAATAATTGAACAGACGATCAAATTCTTGTTCATACCCACCAATTTGAACAACAGAAGTATAATTAAATTATCACTCAGATCAGCATCACTCTCCTAGGGTGTGAGCATATGTCTCACTACAACAACAATAACAACATACCCAGTGAAATCCCACAAGTGGGGTCTGGGGAGGGTAGAATGTACGCAGACCTTACCACTACCTCATAGAAGTAGAGAGGCTATTTTTTGGGAACCCTCATCTCAAGACCCGTAAGCCAAAAGAATTAGATATAACAAAAAGGAAAGGGAAGGGAACAGAAAGGGCGACTAATAATGAATAACACATGGCAGTATGCAAATAAAAAAAATAATACGACAGATAATGATAACGCATGAAACATGTCCTCCACCTAACCCTACTATACCCCAAGGCCAAGCATCCACCTAACCCTACCAATTGGCCTGCTACTCTAATTTGCGACCTCCACTTCTTTCTATCTAAGGTCATGTCCTCAGTAAGATCTAGTTTTGCCATATCATGTCTAATCACCTCCCCCCAATACTTCTTCGGTCTACCTCTACCCCTCTGAGTAGCTCCCAAAACCAACCTCTTGCACCTCCTAATAGGAGCATCGATACTCCATCTCTGCACATGTCCAAACCATCACAGTCTAGCTTCCCTCATCTTTTCGGCTACCGAAGCCACCTCTAGCTTCTCCTGAATGGTCTCATTCCTAACCTTATCACTCCTGGTGTGGCCACACATCCACCTCAGCATCCTCATCTCTGCGACATACATCTTCTGAGCATGTGCATTCTTTATTGACAACACTCCACCCCATACAACAACGATGGTCTAACCACCACTCTATAAAACTTACCTTTGAGTTTAAGCGGTACCTTCTTGTCACACAAAACTCCAGAGGCAAGCCTCCATTTAGTCCATGCTACCCCAATACGATGTGTGACATCATCATCGATATCGCCACTACTCTAGAAGATGGACCCCAGATACTTAAAGTTTTTCCTCTTGGGGATAGGTTGAGTGGCAAGCTTCACATCAAAGTTTGCTTCATCCCTCTCAACACTGAATTTGAACTCCAAATACTCAGTTTTGGTCCTGCTTAATTTGAATCCTTTGGACGCCAAGGCGTGTCTCCAGGCCTCCAATCTATCATTAACTTTAGTTCGAGTCTCATCGATTAGTACTATGTCATCTGCAAATAGCATACACCATGGTACCTCCCCCTAGATAGATTACGTCAGCTCATCCATCACCGAGGCAAACAAGAAAGGGCTCAAAACAGATCCTTGATGGAGTCCCATCTCAACAGGAAAATACTCAGAGTCTCCTCCACCGTTCTTACTCGAGTTTTGGCTCCATCATACATGTCCTTAATCGCCCTGATATATGCCACTGGGACACCTTTCACCTCTAGACACCTCCATAAGACATCTCTTGGGGCTTTATCATAAGCCTTCTCGAGATCAAAACCCAACATGATTGGCACTACTGTGTCACACTTCACCTCTAGTTCTCTCTCATAAAGATGTGATATGGATTTTCATTAGATAACCTCAGAGTATAAAAGATATACATGAATTCATGAAGTATATAGCCTTACCCCGACATACACAACATCCCTGTCCTCTCTCACAGACGAAGGATGAAATATAAACGCTCCACAATTGTGCGCTCCTAATGAATACAACAACAAACACCTAAGAGTGTAAAATTTTTAATTCTTTTGTTTGTTTTTTATAAAAAGGTGCGAAATTGTTATAAGCCTCATAACAAAATAGGACTACGTTCATTCCAAGACAAATCTGTATGTAAAGTTTCACTTTCACCTAAACCTAATAAGCAATTGCAAAGGCATTACAATAGCTAACTCACAATTTCCCATATTTCGAGCCTGGAAATCATCAGAAAAGCACAATGTTACAAAATAAAGGCTTCTTGACCCAGAAAAATGATCAAAGATTACATCAAAATAGTTTACATGATCGTCGGTAAAGGCGGTCTGATTACGAGATGCATTCTTATTGGCCAAATGGAAAATTTATAAAAATACTCTAAAAATAACAAATCCAACCAAAAGTTCAAAATATCTGATTCAACCCAAAAGTTTTGATAAAAGTAAGGTTCTTTTTATGTCAGTATTAAAAAATAATAATTTTGAATACATGATTAAGTAATAAAGTGTACACCGTCTAATAGCTTAAATTTTATTATTAGATAATCACACATTTCTACCCATGAAAAAAGAATTTTCACGCATTTGTCCCATAAGAAAGTACTACGCTTGTCCATGCGAGGGTGTTGTTAAAGACATAATTTAAGTTAACTTCAATAAGTAACCCCTGAATGCCTTGACTTCGAACTACAAAATAATTTTCACAATTAAGAGGATTCCAGTTTATGTGGCAATATTTCCTTTTTAGTTTTGTTCCAAAAAAATGACTTCTCTAAATTTAGTTACAATTTTAACTTAAACTTCTCTATATACTGTTTCTAAGCACACAAATATTATGAAAATATTTCAGAAGGTACGTTATTTTCACAGCCAGATGGAGCCAAAAATTTACTATTTTTTGGCTTTGGAATATGATGGAATAAAGAAAAATGGCTCTTTAAACTGTCTGCACTTCTTTCAATTGTGAAGTAGCAGTTAGTCAGTGCAACTTTCGACGCTCATCATGGGTCATCCGGAAACAGTCGATTTATGTTTTAAACATAGGGGTCAGGCTGCATATATTCGACCCCCTTTACCCTGCGATGGGCGGGAGCCTTTGAGGCAATGGGGTAATGTTGTTGTATTTCAGAAGGTATGTTCCAAAAATCTCATATTATAGTTACACAACTTAACCTCCATGTGTAATCAAACTTTTTTTTTTCTTTTGATGACCATGGTGTTGGGGCCATCTTGTGCACACCACCACTAATTCCACTAGATTTTTGTCACCTCTCCGCCAACAAGTATGAGGTAACTCTTGTCCACCAAGACTAAGACACATGATCACCTAGTGTTTTTTTTTCTTTTTTGTCTTCTCTGAACTTTGAACCTGAAAACTCATTGCCACTAGGCTACGCCCTTGGGTTGCTATTCTAACTTTACATATGCTGGAGTAAAATTTTTGAAGAAAATTTCAAAAATAAAATAAAATAGAGCAAATTGAACCATTAATTATTACAACATGAATGAAGCACTTACCTGCAATTTATCTAAGTACTGAGGCTGACCATGTCCTTTTCTAATGGTTCCAGTAAGTTCGAGAAGTCGGTCGGCTAAGGTTGATTTTCCATGATCAACATGGGCAATTATTGAAAAGTTACGAATTTTATCGCAAGGGTATTGATTCAAATCTATAGTTGATACATCTTTAGTGTTTTGGCGAGGGCGAGAGCAAAATGAAGCATAAGGAAAATGAGATAAAGATGGTGGAGGATGAGAATTGCAAGTATAAATTGCAGATAATTTGGATGTGAGAGCTCTTGAAGCTCTCTTCAAAGTATTCATCTCCCCCAGGATTTGTGTTTGGAGAAGCCAGGTTTTTACATTAGGGTTTTGTTTTGTTTTTTCGATTAAAATTGCCGTCAATAGGGTGGAAAAAGGATTTTTGAGTTAAATTAATTAATGGGAGAAAAAGCACAAAATAGCCCTTATTTTTATGTTAAGACCAAGTTATTTGCTAATTTTCATACCAAGCATCAATAATTTTTTATGTTTGTAATATTGTTGTATTTTTTATTCTTTTCTAAATTTTCATCTATTTTTTACTATTGATTTTGTTCATAATTTTATGTGTGAAATGTGTAATCCTTTTTATATATATATGTATATTTAGTAAAAATAATAACTCCACGAATAAAGATGAGAAGAAGAGCACTTTATTCGGTTCATTAAAAATGTTTTTACTGCTAAAATGAGAAAGTTCATTGTGTCAATTTTATGTGCAATAGTAAAAGATTTTTTTCTTACAATGTCATATGTCAATGTATTTTTAGTTTAGCTACAATAATATTTTTACTAAACAAAACAAGATTTTCTTCTTACCTTCAATCACATGGTGCTATTATTTTACTAAATATACAAAAAGATGATTGAACATTCCATACATAAAATTTTGGATAACGTCAATGGTAAAAAAATAGCAAATGTTTGCGGCAGAATCAAAAGTTCACTAATATTGCCAACATGAGGGAGTATTGGTGTTTCATGTGATAACTTAAGAATGACTTTGAGAGAAAGTTTGGAAGGACGTCTTAGGATAAACAGTCCATGTGTTATATGTGGTATTATTTAATACTACGTTTGGCAGAAAATTGTCACGGCTCAAGCCTAGGACCTAGATGTGACACAGTGAATAGGAAACCCGAAGGAACCCCAAACAAGACTCTTAACTTATCATTACACGTCATTGGTCATAGAAGCATATAAGATACATAAAAGAGTAAGAATAGGGGGCAACGGGACTAGGAGAAAAGCTTGCAGAACATCATAATCAAGAGACAAGAGTCAAGCTCATATCATAGACATCAAGAACAATAGAGTCAAGGCTCTTAACATAAATATATAACATGTCCAACAAACACCTCTAATACATAGATAAGAGCGGGGGCCAAGACAAAGTAACCGGACACATCCTCATAGTCAAAATAGAAAATAAAGAGATTGTCTCAATACATAATAAGAGTAACATAGACTAAGGTCCCCGAAGTGGAGGACTCACCACAAGCTTGAGTAATATCGATCTAGCCACGTGGGGGAGGAGGATGATCAACTTGAGCACCGGTCCCTACATGGTGATATCATGTAGGCAAGAGTATGAGTTAGTACGTTTGAATGTACTAAGTATATAGGATGTAATGCAACAAGAATTAGACATCATAGTCAAAATGCATAATAATAGGCAATAGGCATAATATAACAACATGGTATGTATGATCAATGCATAAGAAAAACATGCATGTGTAAGTAGCTCATGCTCATATAAGATATCATATGTGTAGAAGAGACCAAGGTAGATTTTTAAGGTACAAACCCCTTGGTGGTTGATGATGGTTTCATCCCATCACCCTGGCGGTGTGGTACAAACCCCTCACATGGTTGATGATAATCACACCTTATTACCATAATGGCGAAGTACAAACCCTTCACATGGTTGATGAGTACAAACCCCCACCTTGGTTACCCGGGCTCTTATCCCCCCTGATCGAGTATGGTCTAATTCAATACTTTATATAGAATATATCATATATATGAGCTCATTTCATCATCATATAGTCAATCATGTCATATCTTATGCTTTGCACCTTCAACTCCTCAAAAACCATGTCTGGACATTTATCAAACACTTAGAGGGTGTGTAATGCTAGTATAAAACCATGAATTATAGAGATGAAATCATGCAAGAATATACATTGTAAAACTATCAATCAACACCTTGCAACACCCTCAAGCAATATACATCAACACCCCTTACTAATTCTTACAATAGGTCCAAGATTTATAGCTCAAAACATAGTAAAACAATCATAATTTCACATAGCTTTAATATAGTGTGCAGTGAATTTCATAATAAGCAAGACTCATTTGTAAATCAACTTTAAATCATGCAATTTGAGTAAGAGGAGGCTTGAGTATCATAGGTGAAAGGAACCCATGAAAGAAATCGATATACCTTAGCTTGGGGATGAACTTGGTGAAGATTGGAGATGGAAACTTGAAGCTTGAAGAAGAACCTTGAAGGAAAATCTTAGTTCCGGATGAGGGTTTGAGACTTAAATTTAGGGAGTGAAAATATGGTTAAGTGTTTGAGTGAGTATTGGAAAATGTTTAGGATATATGAGAGTGAAATAAGGTTAAGTATAGGTAAAAACACATTTGGGAACCTTTAGGCTCAAGACTTAAAAGCCTTGGACCGCACAGAAAATCACTAAACAGAAAAATACACCTATCCACATCGCGAAGAGGACGCGGAGACAACTCCTCTTCATCTACGCGCCCTTGGCATGTTGCGCCAGGGGCACGGATAGTTCACTGGAATTTACCACTTGAAAAATCATAATTGTCATTCTTTTGCTCTTAAATCGAGGTTAGACTCTTTTTCCCCTAATTTTGACCCCCTGAATAAGAATATGAATTCAAATTTTTGATATCGCGCATGGATTTTGAGATATATAAAATTAAAATTCTAGGCATTTCGAGGCACATTTTCGAGCACTTTTTGGGATCGTTTCAATATCTCCCCCTTGGGAACATTCGTCCTGAATGTAAAAGAGACATACAAAACAAGAGTAATCAAGAATAAATCAGCCCCAACAAGAATACAACATTACATTTAAACACTATTTTAAAAACCTCAACATAAGTGTAAAATCATGATAAACTTGCCAACTTAAACATGAATGCATATAATGGCATAGAGGCTGAAATACAAGACTTAAAATCACATAGGGGACTTAGAATTGGTACCTTGAGATTGAGTATAGTGGAAAAGATAAGAATACCTCTTCCGTATGTCCACTTCAGCCTCCCAAGTAGCACTTTTGATTTGTTGGTTTCTCCAAAGGACCTTAACGGATGTCACCTCCTTGTTTCTCAATCTATTCACTTGCCTATCTACAATCTGAACCAGAACCTCCTCATAGGTCAAGTTATCCTTAACAACACCCACAACATTAAGAGGCACAATAGCATTAGCATCACCAACATATTTTCTCAACATAGAGACATGGAACACCAGATGAACCAAATTCATTTCACTAGGCAACTTCAATTCATAAGATACCTTGCCAACCTTTCTCAAGACCTTATAAAGACCAGCATATCTTGGACTCAACTTACCTTTTTTACCAAAGTGAACCACACCTTTTATTGGAGAAACTTTCAAATAAACCCAATCACTCACTTTGAACTCAAGGTCTCTTTTTCTCACATCGGCATAGGATTTTTGATAACTTTGGGTCGTCTTCAACCTTTCCCTATAATCTTCTCAAGAGCCTCCATAACTAGACCTAGTCCTAATAAAACCACGTCTCCAACCTCAAAACAACCAACCGATGATCTATAATGTCTCCCATAAAGAGCCTCAAAAGGAGCTATATCAATGCTAGAGTGATAGCTATTGTTGTGGGCAAACTCAATCAAATGAAGATGGTCATCCCAACTACCCCTCAACTCCAATATACAAGCCCTTAGCATATCCTCAAGTGTTTGAATGGTTCTTTCAGCTTGGCCATTCATTTGGTGGTGAAAGGACGTACTAAGGTGAACTTTTATACCAAGACCCCTTTGAAAGATCTTTGAAAATATGAAGTTAATTGTGAACTACGATCCGATATGATGGACAAAAAAACCCATGCAATCTTACTAACTCATGGATGTACAACCTTGCATACTCTTCAGCCCCATATGTGGTCTTAACCAGTAGAAACTGAGCCGATTTTGTCATCCTATCAACCACCACCCATATGGAATTAAAATCCTTCCTAGTCTTGGATAACCCAACCATAAAATCCATATTAATCACTTCCCACTTCCTAGTAGGAATCTCTATATCTTGGGTTAGGCCACCTGGTCTTTGATGTTCGGCTTTGACTTGTTGACAACTATGGCAACTGGAAACGAATTTGGCAATGTCCCTCTTCATGCCTCCCTACCAATACATATCTCTTAAGTCTTTATACATTTTGGTGGAACCGGTGTGGATAAAATAAGAAGAATTGTGGGCCTCATCAAGAATCTTGTCCCTCAAACCATCAACACAAGGCACACACAAGCTACCTTAGTACCTAAGGGTCCCATCTCCCCCTTGGGAGAAAACCTCTACTTTGCCTTTTTCACCAAGACCTTCAATTCAAGTAAGGAGGAGTTAAGATCTTGTTTTGCTATCACCTTATCAACCAATGAAGACTTTGACCCATCAACAACAACCATACCATCATCACCAACCTCTTCCAACCTAACCTCTTCCAACCTAACCCCCAATCTAGCCATCTCCCTATCACCACTATCAGCATGGGCTAAGCTACTCATAGACACTCTATACAAAGTATCCACCACCACATTTTCCTTACCCGGATGGTAGTGCACACTCATATCGTAATCTCTAAGAAGTTCTAACCATCTCTTTTGCCTCAAGTTGAGATCCTTTTGAGTGAAGACATATTAGAGGCTCTTATGATCGGTGAACACATCCACATGCACCCCATACAAGTAGTAACACCAAATCTTTAATGCAAACACAACAGCAACTAACTTTAGATCATGGGTAAGGTAGTTCCTTTCATGTACCTTGAGTTGTCTAAAAGCATAAGCTATGACCTTATCATTTTGCATCAACACACAACCCAAACCAACCCGAGAGGCATCACAATACACCACAAATCTCTCAAGCCCATCTGGTAGTGATAATATAAGAGCGGACACAAACTTGTCTTTCAATGTTCAGAAGCTCCTCTCACACTCATCGGTCCACACAAACTTAATCTTCTTTTGTGTCAATTTTGTCATAGGGAAAGCAATGGAGGATAACCCATTCATAAACCTTCTATAGTAACCCGCTAGGCCCAAGAAGCTCCTAATATCCGACGGCATCAATGGTCTAGGCCAATTTCTAATCACATTGGTTTTCTTAGGACCCACTTTTATACCATTCCCAACATCACATGACCCAAGAATGTAACCTCCTTCAATCAAAATTCACACTTGTCATATTTGGCATACAATTTCTCCTCCCTTAGTCTTTGCAACACAACCCTCAAATGCCCCATATGCTCCTCCCTACTATGTGAAAAGATCAAAATATCATCAATAAAGACCACAACAAAGGAATCAAGGTAAGGTTTGAAGACCCTATTCATTAGGTCCATGAAGATGGCCGGTGCATTGGTCAACCCAAAAGACATCACAACAAACTCATAATGCCTATATCTAGTCCGGAAAGCCATCTTAGGAATATCACACTCCTCCACCCTCACTTGATGATACTCGGACCATAGATCAGTCTTAGAGAAGAAGTTAGCCCCGTGCAATTGGTCAAACAAGTCACCAATCCTTGGAAGAGGATATCTATTCTTGATGGTGACCCTATTGAGTTGCCTATAGTCAATGCACATTCTAAATGACCCATCCTTCTTCTTTACAAACAACACTGGGACACCCCAAGGTGATTGACTAGGTCTAATTAATCCCTTCTCCAACAAATCTTTCAATTGCTCCTTTAACTCTTTCAACTCCATCGAGGCCATACGGTAAGGGGGAATAGAGATAGGTTTAGTATCGAGGAGGAGATCTATGCCAAAATCTATCTCCTTTTCAGGAGGGACGCCAGGAAGGTCATTTGGGAAGACATCAAGAAACTCATTTACAACTAGAATGGACTTTGTAGAAGTGACTTTAGACTCCACATCTTTAACCCTCACAAAATGATAAAGATACCTCGTAGCGATCACCTTATGGGCTTTAATGCATGAAATGAATCTATCCTTGATGACCACATCTTGACTTTCCCACTCAAGGACGGGTTCATAGGGAATTGAAACTTGACCCTACGGGTTTTACAATCAACCGAAGCATCGTAGGCATGCAACTAATCCATCCCAAGAATGACATCAAAATCGACTATGTCTAATTCAACAAGATTACAAGGCAACAACTTATGACAAATGTAACTAGGACAACTCCTATAAACTTTCCTAGCAACAATATAGGCACCAATAGGAGTAGAAAATTCATATGACTCAATCAAAAACTCAAGGTCAACATGGAACTTTTTAGCAACAAAAAGAGTAACAAAGGAGAGAGTGGCACCCGGATCAATCAAAGCATATGCATCAAAGTCAAAAATTTTCAACAAACTGGTAATAACATTGGGGAACTCACCAACCCCTTACCTCCCATATAGTGCATAAAACTGGTTGTGACTTGGGGCACCACCTTGAGAACCACCTCTACCAGTGGGATCGCATTTGTGCCCTAGCCCTTGCTACAATTTCTTGGACAATCAATATTCTTATGACCAAGCTTCCCACTTTCATAACATGCATTAGAACCCTTCAAACATGGGCCTCCAAGGCTCCTTCCATATTTAGTTCACACATCAATAGGAGCCACCCCACCAACACCTCGAGGCCTAGGGAAGTCATTGGGAAATCCCCTATTAGTAGCATGAGAAAGCACTTGGCCTTGACGAAAGTTATCACCCTTTTGGAATTTACCCTCAAATCGAGTCCTCTTGGCCTCATGCCCCCTTCTCTTCCTCAATTTCTCCTCCTCCATTTGCTCGGCAGGGTCATTAACTGAGACAAGTCCATGTCACCAATTAGCATAGTAGACCGACATTCTTCACTTACCAAGTCGGAGACCCCCATCACGAACTTATTCATCCTAGATCTAGGATCGGCCACCAAAGAAGGAACATACTTTGAAAGTTGATTAAACTTGAGGGCATACTCCCTCACACTCATAACACCTTGTTTCAAGTTCATAACATCTACCAACTTTGCTTCCCTAAGCTCAAGAGGGAAAACCGATTAAGGAAAGCCAATTTGAACTCCTCCCAAAGCACCAAATTACCAATTCCCTTCTCACCCTTCCATTGATCATACCATATTTGGGCTATCCCTTTGAGTTGGTGTCGCCAACTCTACCTTTTCATTCAGCCCAACACCCATGATATTCAAAATTTTGTAGACCTCATCAATGAACTCTTGTGGATCTTCATCTACCTTTGACCCATAGGAAATTGGAGGATTCATCCTCATGAAGTCCCCTACTCGAGCTCCCGAGGTAGTAGTATGAGGGGATTGGGCCCCTTGATTGACTTGGTTGGCCACCACTTGAGCAAGCATAGTGAGAGCATCCCAGAGCTCACCATTGGTAGGTTGCTCCTCGGGATTTTGGGCCTGTCTTTCTCTAGTGTTTAGCTTGATATAGCTTAACAAAGAACGATTGTGAAGAGGGAAAACCCACTACAAATCTATAGCATGATGTAGAATATGACGAAGGGAAACATTTCCTAAAACGTCTCATGGCCCCCTATTTATAGTCATGGCGCGCTTCATAACCATGAATAAGACTCTAATCATCGTGGTGTGTTGGACTCTGAGGATCTATCAACCTAGCTCTAATACTAAGTTTGTCACGACCCAAACCTAGGGCCTAGATGTGACACGATGAATGAAGAACCCGAAGGAACCCAAACAAGCCTCTTAACTTGTCATTACATATTATTGGTCACAGAAGCATATAAGATACATAAAAAGTAAGAATGGGGGGCAACGGGACTAAGAGAAAAGCTTGCATAACATCATAATCAAGAGACAAAAGTTAAGCTCATATCATAGACATCAAGAACAATAGAGTCAAGGCTCTTAACATAGATACATAATATGTCCAACAAACACCTCTAATACATAGATAAGAGCGGGGGCCAAGACAAAGCAACCGGGCTCGCCCTCATAGTCAAAATAGAAAATAAAGAAGATTGTCTCAATACATAATAAGAGCAACATAGACTAAGGTCCCCGAAGTGGAGGACTCCCCACAAGCTTGAGTAGTATTGATCTAGCCATATAGAGGAGGAGGATGATCAACTTGAGCACTGGTCCCTACATGGTGATATCATGTAGGCAAGAGTATGTATTAGTACTTTTGGATGTACTAAGTATGTAGGATGTAATGCAACAAAAGATAGGCATCATAACCAAAATGCAAAATATTAACCAATAGGTATAATATAACAATATGACATATATGATCAATGCTTAAGTAAAACATGCATGCTTAAGTAGCTCATGCTCATATAGGATATCATATGTGTAGAAGAGACCAAGCTAGATTTTTAAGGTACAAACCCTTAGTGGTTGATGATGGTTTCACCCCATCACCCTGGCGGTGTGGTACAAACCCCTCACATGGTTGATGATAATCACACTTTATCACCACAATGGCGAAGTACAAACCCTTCACATGGTTGATGAGTACAAACCCCACCTCGGTTACCCGGACTCTTATTCCCCCTGATCAGGTATGGTCTAATGCAATACTTTATATAAAATATATGATATATATATATATATATATAAAAGCTCATTTCATCATCATATAGTCAATAATATCATATCTTATGCTTTGGACCTTC
>JAOTQR010000069.1:8933000-8946082 GCA_025774065.1 Solanum ossicruentum | reverse complement strand
TTAAAATGTACCTCGATCACAACAATTTTTCCGAAAGAGCAATTAACCTCCATTTAGTTAATTACGGGGTCTAACAATGAGTCTAGTTGTAAACTACTTTATGCCCTCTATTCTCATATTCAGCACATATACTCATCATTACGAACACAATACTATTTCAGCATCAACTCCTTTCATATTCAAGTGTGCACCTTCTTATACAAACTAGCGACTCTTCACATACCTTATCATAGAAGCTATATTATACTTACTACTCTTTAACCAAAACCTGTGAGGAGACCAACTAATCACCACAGGACTCTAAGCTACTAATTTCAGGAAATTTCCATTCTCTCTTCATGACTTCTACATCTCCCTAGCTCTAGGTGCATCATGTCACATAGTTTAAAAGAGCCCTCAATCACTTTCTCTCTAGTAGAGAGGATACTACTAGGTATTAGAGACATACCTTAACTTTTCTCTCAAGAATAACATCTACAGAGCGATAAAGGGAACATGGTCTGGAAAAACATCATATCTTGCTCTAACTCAAATCCATGATTCATACGAATAAGAGTGCAATATTATGGATAGATAACTCAAGCACACTAATTGGCTCATCTCAAGCCTAGTGTAGTCTCTTTGCTTTCTGAATACTCTATCTGAAGAGAACTCAACAATAAGGATCTGGGATATTCTGTTCCAACCACCTTAATTTATGAAAGGTAGTCAAACGAATCTAGAAACCGCATGAATATAGACAAGTTTTCTTAGAAAGTAACTTTATTGCACGATCTAGAGCATGAAAGAAGGGAAACTTTTCTTAGATATCCATAGTCCCTCATTTATAGAAGTGGGTCCCTCACAACCATAAATAAGACTCTACAGACACGGCTTCATAGACACCCTAGGACACTTGAACTCTGTGCTCTGATACCATGTTTTTCACGCCCTGAGCCTACACCCTGGACGTGGCAGGCACTCGGAAACTATTTGTGTTCCCCAAGCAAATCACTTGGCCTGGCTAAATTACTCAGTGTAAGACATTGATACTGTAATGAATTAGAATACGCTCAAAATTTATGAAACTTAAAATAAACTAGTAAAGTATATAACTTGACATCAAATCTTTCAAAGAAATAATTAGATACATTGTCTTTCTAGTCTACGAAGTCTCTAAAGTACTGGCTCTGAATAAGGCACCACAATAGACTCATAGGTACCTCAACAAAATAAAAGACAAATAAATGGAACTCCTGAGCTCCTCTGGATGCTAAGAGGTCTCACCGACCACTGATGGGGACTGTCCTACTGATCATCTGCTAACATAGACACCTGCAGCTACATCATGATACGATGCAGCGCCAAAGGCGTCAGTACATAGAATGTATTGTATGTAAGATAACCAAAACTTAATAAAAGTAGAATACTTACTTTAAAACTACACCTGGAGACAACTTAACTAACAAAATATATCATGCATATGAAATATACAAATATATATATAGATATATATATTCTTAAACTTGTCAGAAGTGCAACTCAATATAAGAGAAACCTTTACGTTAACACTTTAATGAACATAGTTAAATATATATATAAAACATGGTACTCAAAACTTAATTTTCGTACTTGGATCAACTTCATTAAATATGTAGCATAATTAAAGAAAATACATTAATAAGGAAATACTGAATCTCAACTAAGTAGAATAAAAATCTTTACTTCTTGGGGAGTTTCTCTAACCGACAACCATCACTATAAGCTTTGTGATGATACAGTGTCTTGCCCACGCTGCTAGAGCCATCCCGTACTTTCCCAGGGTAGGGGATGAAGAACTAGGGAACTAGATCCATCCTAAAACTGGGTCATCTAAGTAGCTAATGAGGAAGGTACCTTGGTACAATCCTATCCTGTGCTGGCTGCATAGTTTATGAGTTTGAGTAATTAATTCTACTCTTATTCATATTAGCGCTCAATATTACTCCCAAAAATACTTTTATATAGCTCATACTTAAAGAATAGAATTCTCAAAATCTTATCCTGTCGAGGACTTAGACTCGGTTTAATCAACTTGTCTTAAACTTTTCTGTGACTAGACTCGTTAACTTGACTGAAAACTAATATCAACTCAGCGACTCAAAACATGCTAATTTTCTTGCCTAATATGCAAGAATTAATCTTTAAAAAAATATACTTCTTGAACTTAACTTAAAAGGTACTAAACTAATCTTTCTTTTTCTTAAAATGATATCAAGATTTTTAAGAAAACTCAATAGTCAGAAATCTTGTTCATAAATGGATCTAAATTCAATGACAATACTTTAATTGAACAATGTAAAAATCCAAGAATAATACTACTCATTAAGATATCTAGGAATTTTTTCATGGAAATCATCATACTTTGCAATATTTACAAGAAACTTAGTCTCAATAATTATTTGAAGATTCATGGGTGAAAACTAGTTTCAATTCTAAAGATATTAACAAAATAATAACTTTTGGGTGGCCTTACATACCTTGGAAAATATTCTTGAAGAATCGGAAAGAATTCTTGAATCCTTCTATGATCTTGATCTTCTTACTCTTGAGTTCTTGAGAGGTTTTTCTTGTTTTTGAGAGAATGCGTGAAGAAAGTAAACGTCTTTGGACTAAATACGACTTTAAAAACTAATTAGTTTAGGATATGGGATGTGGAAAAGGTCGAAACTACCCTTCCCAATTAAAAGTATAAAATAGTCCATTTTTGTACTGGTGTGCATCGTGCACCAGTGTTGGAGAATGACTTTTTGTAAATCTTTAATTCTCTTCGAATTCAAAAAAACAACAAGCGTGTCCTTTCCGCATCGCGTAAGGGGCGTGGAATGCTCACTATTTTTGATTCTTTTTAAAAAAAAGTAATTCGCGTTTTTTCGCATTAAAACCGAGTCGAGACCATTTTCTAACTTAGTTTTTCACACTTATCGCAAATCCGATCTCGAATTTGCAAAAGGAGCGTGGGAAGACACGTTAGAGGCAAGGTCAATTCTAGGGATATTTTATTTTTTCACCGAGTGTTACATGCCTACTGGGTGCTTTTTCTCGTACTCACCCCTACTTTTACATCCTTCCATGGTGCAGGTCTAAGGATGGGCCGTGATAGCTGAGTTGAGGAACTTCGAAAGCTCTCAAGAGACTTTTGTGAGCACCGACAACTTTGGCTTCTTCGTAGTCTCCTTCTTGTTGATGGTCGTCTTTTGCCTCCAAACATTGGTCTTGTATGGTAATGTTATATATTTGTAAAGACACTTTGATTTTATATAGTATTATGATTATTGATACATGTATATGATATGTCTTGCGGCTATTGTAGCTCTATATAGTTGCCTTCCAGGTTCTGGTTAGGTTTTGGCATATATATTATTGTCTTATCGATTTGGTTTGGACTAGATAGCTAGGACAAGCACTCTTGGATTGGGAATTGGCTTACTTGTAGATGGGATCTAGCAGACGCCATCATGACTAGCACCGGGTTGTGACATACATGTGGCATATTTTTATTTACCTTTAATTGAGATAGGAATGTCATGTCATTTGACACATAGTATGATCCTATTGACTTTTTTATTTGACTTGCATGCCACATCATCCAACACGTGGCATCACGTGGGCCTCTAGGATGAGAGGATATTAGATCTAATAAAGTGGGTCATCTTTTGTAATCCAAATAAATGAATTTGGGTTTCTAATTATATTCATATTTTGTTGGACTTAATGAATTATCCTCATTATACGAATCCACAATATTAATTTTGGACTAATATATTTTGAATTTAATATATTTTTGAATCATTTTATAAAATTTATATTTTAATAAATTTTATATGATTACAGTAATAATTTATTTATCATTTTATATATTTTTTATTAATTAATGCGGTACACACGTGCAAAGCACGTAAACTAAACTAATACTACATTAAAAGCGTGAAAATCCTTAAAAATATTGTTTGAACTTTTTTAACTTCATTAAAAATCTCTCATTTAGACAAAATCATCTTTATAAGCCTTCATATTTAAATAGTAAAAATATAATTTTATCTAAAATAAAATATTTTAAGTATTTTAATAGATAATAAAAAGTTCAAATAATATTTATAAGTCAGGTTGCTATAGATAGATAGGTATACATTAGTAAAATCATGTATTTCCGTGTGGGCACAAAAATTGTAATCCTTTCATCCTATGATAAACAAAAATGGCTATGGTCTTGTCTTCACTTTCTGTTTCTTACCCTAAAATCCCAGGTACTCCAAAACACATTCTACTAATACTCAGCAGCTAAACATCAACAAATTACTATATTAACTGGGTTTCTGTATCCTAAAATAACTGGTTGTTTTGTATCTCAAAATCCCCCCAAAATGCAAAGACTAAAGAACATTTGCTGATTAATTTTTGGTAGGTAACTGGAAAAACTGCAGAGAACTTGGGTGTATTAATAGGGTTACTAGAATGTGCGCATTTACACCTTCAAAGTCGAAGAAAATAGTATGGATATGGACAAAGAACAAGCAAGTGATGACCGCTGCTGTGGAGAGAGGTTGGAATACTTTCATCTTTCCTTCCAATCGCCAAGATCTTGCCCATGAGTGGTCTTGTAAGTTTTCCTTTTCTTATATACTTTATTTCGTCTTCACTACATTTACATACACCCATTTTCTCTGTCTTAGTATTGACTTGGTGCACCCCTTTAATGAACGCAATTTTATTTTATTATTATTTAAATATTATAAATTGTATGCTTTTTGAAATGATTATAGTTAACAATAACGTTAAATTAGGAACTAAGGATCGTTTGGTTGGGAATAAGTAGCCCACGCCTATTGGTCTTAGTACTTTAGGTTTCTATTAGACAATTTTACTGTCTTTTTTTGGTTTCCTACTTAGTGTCTAGTATCACATTGTAGCCCGACTAAACCCGAATTCGTGCTGGGAAGTCCTACATGGTGGTAAAATGACTCCATATCCAAGGAGTCTTGAACCCGAGACCTCTGATTAGGGCTCCACCACAATCCTTGTTGGTAGTTTTACTCCTTTCATACTTGTTTTCCAATTCGTTGTTCGCTTATTGCACAATATGCAACTGTTATTAACTAACCTAAAGGTCTAAATGGATAATGTGTGTCCTTGACCTCATATAAGTTTAACTGTGCTGTTTTCACAGTAAAACAAATTTATCTCTGAATTTTCTAAATTGGACAATTAAGACTTTGTATATTTTTAATTAGAGTAGGGATGCGAGAGAGCAGATTGTTACCACCCGATAGTCACTATTTTATTTATAATTGTGACTATTTGTTGTAGTCAACAAGGTTTAAACTTTCAGGAAAAGTAAGTCATATTGGGAGGACTGTACCCCGAATTGACAAACAAATAACAATTGTCTTTAAATCCGAGACCTGCCTCTGAATTGTGAGAATTTCAGTATTCAATGCTATGTGACAAAATTCAGTATCAGGGCAAGATAATGAGAAACAAGAGGCTTTTCCTGATACCATATCCTATGCATGTTTTCTTCCTGATTAACTATGAATACTGAGCATGGATTTCCATTACTTTGTTCGAATAGTGAAGTTCTCTACAACGTTTGATTGTGTTCTGCTACATTTCTGGTTCTATCAAATGCAGCAATTGCATTGATATATCCTCTCTTTATTGAAGAGGGGAGACTAATTGATCATGAGCATCAGAGAGTTGCTGCATTTGCTGAGATTTCTTCCCCTCAGCAGTTAGAACAGTTTCAAATATCGGAGGAACAGCCAGATAAAGTTGTTGTTAATCTACTAGATTGGCAGGTACTCATTGCACTTTCTCTTTCACACATTATTTATTGTTGTTCTTTTTTCAAAAGCTAAACCCTTGGAAGTTGCTTGCATATAATCTTCTGATCAACAATCAAGCAATGGTTGTTAAGAACAGACAAAAACATCATTCAAATATATAAGAATACATCCATATTTATACACAAGAGTAAATATTCTACCCTTATTGTGAATCCAAAAAAATTTATCTGCATAATATTCTACAACTAATGCTACACAATATTCTACACTAAATGTAGCATCTAGAATATCTATTACATATATTCTACAACTAATGCTACACTAAATGTAGCATCTAGAATATCTGTTACATATATTCTACAACTAATGCTACACTAAATGTAGCATCTAGAATATTTTTTGTATATATTTTACAACTAATGCTACACAATATTCTACACTAAATGTAGATCATACGAGATATTCTATGATCTTGCCATCATGCTAACAACGATGCCTCAATCCAAATTGGGTGGGGTGAATGAGTTGGTTTCTATGTTTATTGAATTTGTGTGACAGAGTGTTCATTTGCATGCTCACTCTAGTTGTTAATTGGCTGAACCTTTGATTTCTCCAAGTGCATTAAGTTCTCCATCTTATATGAGTCCACTTCAATTGCTGGTTTACGGTTGTTCATTCCATAGGTGATACCTGCTGAAAACATTGTTGCAGCTTTTCAAGGCACTCAGAGAACTGTACTTGCTGTCTCAAAGACACAATCAGAAGCTCAAGTCTTTCTTGAGGTAGTATACTATATTGGACTTTAAGTCATTAACTGAGTAAAGTCTCACACAAAGTAGGATATTTTACGGTACTTAGAGTGGTGTTTTGCTGCTAGAAGCACCAAGATTCACTTCATCTTTTCTGCTTTGCTAGGCCTTGGAACACGGTTTGAGTGGTGTAGTAATGAAAGTTGAGGATGTTGGCGCAATCCTTGAGCTGAAGGTAGTTCCTTCTCGAAAGAGGATTTTTTCCTTGGTGAAGAGTTGGCTTTTGATGTCAGTTTTCATTGTTAGGGTTATTTTGATAGGAGACGTGAAGTGTATAATCTGTTGAATTTGACGAAAGCCAAAATAACTCATGTTCAAGTGACTGGAATGGGTGACCGTGTCTGTGTGGATATCTGCAGCCTTATGAGACCTGGTGAAGGTCTTCTGGTTTGCTGCTACTGTCCTCTCTATTTCTGTTTGTCTACAATTTGCAGATAGTCTTAGTTTTTGGCATTCCAATTTCATTGTTACCACATAACTTTTGTCCCTTAGGTTGGATCCTTTGCAAGAGGGCTTTTTCTTGTTCACTCAGAATGTTTGGAGTCAAATTACATCTCTAGCAGGCCTTTTCGAGTTAATGCGGTGCGTCTATGAAGCCATTTAAATGTTCAGTGAAAAGAACTATTATTGACAGGATGTCTTGATGGTGAAAATATCATTTTTGTTATTTCAATGTTTAGTTATCATTTCTGGTGGTTCGTGAAAAAGTTATCTCCACAAATTGGATCTTAGTGCTAACCTCTATAGAAGACATCTCTAGTATTACCATAGCTTTCCCCTTGTGGCTTTTATAAGTTTTTGTTCCGGATCCTCAACCTCAATTCTGTTCAATGTTGAATTGTGTTAATGCATCTCGAACTATAATGTACAGCCAGTGGTCTTCAGTATGACAATTCTTTGGACTTTAGCAGGGGCCTGTTCATGCATATGTTGCTGTTCCTGGAGGAAAGACTAGCTATCTCTCAGAACTCATGTCTGGCAAAGAGGTCATTGTGGTTGATCAAAGGGGTATGCAGCGAGCAGCAATTGTTGGGCGTGTAAAAGTTGAGACCAGACCACTGATCCTTGTGGAGGCAAAGGTTTGTGAACCGTTCCATCTCTGCTAAAATAAAACGTTCTCTGCCTTCTTTGCTTGTTTGTGTGATTTTTTTTGCTTCTGTAAATGTGGCTACGGATACAATCATAATACAACTATTAATAATATTGACGTGTCCAAGTAGGAAAATGGAAATCTAATTAGCTGGACAAGTGTTATTTGACAATGATATCATAATTTCTTCTTTCTGAAAAAAAGAAAAGGAAGAAGTAATCTTCAAATGATGGTTTACACCTAACATACTTGAAGTATTAACTTCTGGCTGAGTCTTCTTGTTCAAGAGTAAAAAAATGTACTCGTCAGCAAGTTGGAAAATACCTTTAGGTTTAGCTAGTTGTATAAGTCATTAAGCTGTTCTTAATACTACTAATCTCAGCATCTGCAACTTCCAACATGTTCACTTGAAAATGAAGAACTAGTGTAAAATTTCTTCGACTGGTATAACTTTCAACCAATTACACTTGTCTATCTGTATCTCTAATCCTAATTTGGAACTTGGCAATTATGCAGGTAGAATCAGAAGATGAAACTTATTCTATTCTCTTGCAGAATGCGGAAACAGTTGGATTAGTCTCTCCCCTTCATGGTAAATATTCTAGAAGAAGCATCCTTCTCTTTTTGTTCTTTCTTTCGCTCAACACTCCCCATGTATTTCTGCAGGCGAGGAGCATCAGCGAACAGCAATTCCAGTGAGCTCACTCAAAGTTGGTGATGAAGTTCTGCTCCTGCTGCATGGAGGCGCTCGACATACTGGAATAGAAATTAAAGAGTTTATTGTTGAGAAATGAATTATTTTCCGACACATTCACACATTTTGTTGACAGATGAGTGGCCTTAAGCTCTTAGTGATGATAGAAATGGATCTTTTTACTAAATTCTGTAATTTTGTACCAAAAGAAAGCTGTCAAATGACAGATTAGAGTGCTTATCACCTTGCCCCCAATGGTTCAGAGTGTGTATATGGACCAGATTGGTTCGGATTTTTCAAGTTTCAAATCAAACTATTTTTGTCAGATATTTAAATCTATAAACTAAATCAAAATTCACATTTTTCAACTTTGGGTTTTTATGAATTATTCCATATTTCTCGGATTTTTGGATTGTGTGATTTTGATGTCGATGCTGAAATTTGTGGTTATGATTATGTTGAATTTCAATGACGGCAATGGTGGTGATTTGATTCCCATGTTGAATTTAGTCAAATTTATTATGATTGTGATTAATATTTTATAGCGGCATTGATTGGGGGAGGATTTTGACTGTAATTGGGTTGTGCGTGGTGGAATCTATGGTGGTGGAGAGGTGAATTGGTGATAATGCTAACAACGAGGATGGTTTAATGATGTATAGGAAAGAAAAATAATTGGGGTGACAATTTTGTTTTATAAAAAATTTGACATAATTATTGATGTGACCATGATATGGTGATTATTTGGTGTGAGCGTGAAATACTTATCGTGTGAGTGTGAAATACTTCTTATCATGTGATTGTATGCACGTTGGGGTGAAAATAAATTCATTTTAAAGTAATTTAATTGTATAATAGATCATCACAATAATTTAAATGTGTAACTAACTTTTCATGACATGTTTAGAGGAGTTAATATCTTTTCCTCTGGAATATTCAACCATAGAGCACCATTGCATTGCTCAAATCTGATTGCTAACTTTTTTCATATTTCTTGTGCAGTCTATGAGTACAAAACTGATTCCTCATAGGCTTTGGAGTTTACCAAGGGCATTCCTAGAGAATTGGATGGGTGAAGATAGAGTCAATTTGAAAAATCACCTGAGAGGAGTTAGACTGAATTTTTAGTCAAAGTGATAAATCAGACACAATATTATATACGAGACTCAATCTTGAAGACACTATGCATATCTCTTTGAAAGTCAAAAAATTTGAACAACTTTCTTCATATGAAAATAATGATTGTCTCTTCCAACAAATATCTCTCTCAACTTGTCCTCTTGGTTTAGCTCCACATCTAAATTTTGTGTGAATCTTATATTCTCTTGAACTATTTTGAAGTGGAATTACTATGTTTTTTTCAGACATGACATAAAAATTGTATGTACTCAACTTGAGACACGTGTGGATCTATAAACAAGTAAAGAAAAACCATCATAAGAAAGCACAATAATTTCTTCAAAAGATTTGAACTTAGTGTGTGTCAGGTAGGGGAAGGATATTTTTCAATTTTATATATTTTGGTCAAAATTTTTGAAATTTTTTTTAGAAAAAATAAGTTTCTTAAAAATAATAAAAATGTCTTCCTAATGGAAGTAGATAAAACAGTTGTACTGGTGACATTCGATTATGTTATTTATGTCTTTCAATACATTTCTTCTTCACCTCCACCTCCCGTAACCCCATACCCATTCCTAAATTCGCTTCCCCACTTTTCAATAATATTTACTTGTCTACATATAAACCAATACTTTTACGTTAGAGAATTTACTAAAATTACTATAATTTTGATGTTTATTAGCAATCTATAAAAGAATTAGTTTTTTAAGCGTAAGCCGACAATTATATTTGTTGTATTTTTATGTGACAAAATGTATCAGCAAATACAATATATATATACATATCAATGAAACAATATGTATTAACAAATACAATTCACGTGTATATAAAGATACAAACAACAAAAAATATAAAGAACTCTATTCTTTTGCTCTTATTTCCACCTTGTATCTATTTCTTCTTGTATCACTTTTATTTTTTCTATCTAATTTTACTTGTATTCATTCGCGTGAATCACTTATATTTATTTGCTCTAATAAAAAAATACAATAAAGAGGAAGAGAGAGAAAAAATACAAAAAGGAAAAAGATACGAAAGTATATATAGAAAGAAAGTGGCAAGAGAGATGAATGTGAGGGAAGGGAGAAAGAGAGGGGAGATTGGTATCGAGAGAGAAGAGAGAGTGTAGTAAGGGTGTCTAGTGAATAGGATTAAAAATACTCCTCAAGTATTGAGTATTGTTTGACTACATTCTTGCTATTCAAACAAATTTATTTATATCCCCGCTATTACAATTCTCACCACCTATGCCTCTAATTGGATGAAATGCCCCAAATAACCTCATTTAACTCCTTTTTATACCCAACCCAAACCTGACCCGTTCTGAATAATAAACAAATTGAACCTAACCCAATTCTATTTCCCACAATTAGATACAAGAATCCCTCCACTATCTGCCGAGACCAATTCTTGAGTGCTCGCAAATCAACCTTCTTATGTTTTTACGGTATCTGCATAATCGTACACAATGAACAACACATAATATGACTTTTCCTGGGGAATTTCACAAGAAAAGAACAAGAAAATCCAGAAGAAAAGAGCAAGAAAATACAAATATCACATACTATGTTCATAATCGTACACACTGAAATTTCACACGTACAGCAGATTTATTGTGTTTCAGTAATAAGCAACCTGACCTCCCCAGGAAAAGAAGAAAACATAAAAAGGTTTTGTTTTCTTGCATAATCCTACAAATTAAATCGTACACAAATTCGAGAAGAAAAGAACAAGAAAACCTAGAAGAAAAGAACAAAAAAACACAAATATCACATACTGTCTTAAATTCCCAGAAGTACAAATTTCAGTATTGATGTTGATGTTCTCAGTCTTTGTGTCAACCCAAGAGTAGTAAAATTTGATGATATTCTTGTGCTTGAAAGTTCTAAGCAAATGAATTTCAGAATAAAGACGTTCCAAGCCCACTGCATTCCTCAAGAGATCAGCCACTTTAACCTGGATCCAAGCTACTTCTATTCCCTCTAATTCATCAAATACCCGACATCTATTTCCTGATAGTAAGTCAAAGAATTGACAATAAAGCACTTCACATAGGAAAAGAAAGTAAAAACAATAATCAAAACATACACATATAACTTGATTTGTTTGGTTTTCCAGTTAGAGAGGCGGAATCAGGGAAAAGGGTCATCAGCGATGGGTTTTTCGCCAGTGTTTTGGCAGCGAGGAGAGGAGAGGGAGACGACAGAGATCTGGTGGTGGAAAAGGACCGTTTGTTGGCTGTCTCTTGTTGGAGACGAAGGGCGAAGGAGAGAGGGTTGTCGTAGGTGAGGAGGAGAGATGAGATAAGGGGGTCGTTGGGGTTCTCCGGTTACTGGATTGAGAGGGAGAAAGGGAGAAGAATGGAGGAAGAAAGGAAGACAAGGGGTCGCTGGTTTGCTATTATGTTTTGGCGAGATTTCGCATGTAGTAGTGATGGTGGAGGCGGTTGATGGTTGAAGAAAGGAGAAAGGTGTGAATGAATTGAATTAGGTTAAGTTTGTTTATTATTTAGGACGGGTTAGATTTGGGTTGGGATTCCATCCAATTAGGGACATAGGTGATGAGAATTGTAGCGACGGCCTATAAATAAATTCATTTTAACGGCGAGTATGTAGTTAAACAATACTCAATACTTGAGGAGCATTTTTGACCATATTCCCTTAAATGTGTAACTATGATTGGTAAAACAGAGCACATGTTTATCATCTCATGTAAAATTTACTCTAGGTTAATAGTTTTTGGTCAAGTATCAAACATAAGAAAATAAGTAGAAAAAACTCATTTATTTTTCTAAAAATTACTTTAAATTATTTTTTCATGAGAATCATTTTTGTTCACACCTAACACCACACACTTACTATATATATACACCTCACCTAATAGACATAACCTTACGTGGTATCGTAACTAAGGAAGGGGATTTAATATTTTTTTTAACCAATAAATATGAAGTATCATTACATTTACAGAAATTTAAACTTTTTGTGATTTAAGATCATAAAATAATTCTAATTGTATTTAAAATTATAAGTCCAAAAAAAATAAATAAAAATCTCTTACTATTGATTTTAGACTCAAAACATTCGTCTTCTTACTCTTACGGGTCATACCACGTTAACAATCCTTAATCTTTGAAATATTGGAACTCCACAGGTTATGTTTCCTGACACAATTTAAGTTTTTTCTTGAACCTATTTTTGTAGTTGCAAATCAAAAGCTAATATTATTGAGTTAGTTTTTTTTTTTTTAATGATCATTTAAATCATTACTAGATTTGTTCAGTAAAGTAATTTTCAGAACAATAAAGTCGTTCAAGTATGTTCATATATCTCCCAATAAAATAAATCAAGCCAGAAATGCATCGAATTTTTCATTTCAGCCTTCTTAAGACTGAATGGAAAGCCTAAAGTGCATCTATTTTTGAAGCAAATTGTTGGGTTTTTGCCCTGAGTTTCTTACCATAATTGAAGTTTTCCTTTTGTGAAAAGTAAAACAGAAACTCTCCATATTTGGTGAATCCTTTTTCTATTAAGAAAAAGGAAAATAGAATTTCTCCATATTTGTCG
>JAOTQR010000069.1:8907073-8932900 GCA_025774065.1 Solanum ossicruentum | reverse complement strand
TTCACTAAAAGATAACTCAAGTAAAATGGGAGTAATCATCAACAATCACAAATGCGTATCTTTTTCAACCAATACTTGTAGTTCTATGGGACCTAAAAGGTCCATGTGAAAAAGTTGTAGAGGTTTTTATAGTAGAAATAGTATCATTTGAATGAAAGGAGTTTCTTGTTTGCTGACCTAATTGACATGTGTCACAGATGTGATCTTTTGTGTAGCCTAGTTTTAGCAGTCTAATCACCAATTCCATCATTGCATACTTTTCAATCAATCTCATGCTGGCATGGCCTAATTTTTTATACCAAATCCATGGATCTTCAAAGATAGATACCAAACAAATCTGATTTATTGATCCTTTTACAGACTCAAGAATGTAAAATTTTTTGTACCTACTTCCATGAAGAATTTCCTTTCTGGATGCATCCTCAATAATATATCCAGGTTTCTTGAATCTTACTTCTAGATCAGAATCACAGAGTTGACTAATGCTTAGTAGATTGTACCTTAGTCCCTTCATAAGATAAATATTAGTAATACCACAAGATTCACTAAAATAAATGGTTCCAATACCAATGGCAGTTTCGGTCGAATTATCTCCACATCAAAGTTTTCCACCATTAAATTTTCCAACAGATTTAAATATACTTTTGTTGTTTGTCATGTGATTTGAACATCCACTGTTAAGATACTATTTGCCTTTTGATTTTGAGCGGCGTTCCTTCAAAATAAAGTTTTTACTTGCTTTTCTTTACCTAATTTGTTTTTGGGTCCTTTTTGGTTAGAGGAGTTTTTGGCTTTCCATACCATGTTGACTGGCTTAATGAAACCTGCATTTTGATTAAGTGTAACTAGGTTTACCATAATAATAACATAAGGCTTTACTAGTTTCATCAGATCTAGACTGACTAAAATATTCACTTTGCCTAAAGTCGACTTGTTTGAACAAGTTGATTTGACATCTTTGTTAGGGCTAGAAAATGTACAAGTATTCTTTCAAAGATGTTTTAATTCATAGTTTTCTTCATCTAAAATATCTCTTTCAACAGCAAAAACATCAACTCTGATTTCCAAAGCTCTTTTTTCATCTTAAATGGTTCTAAGATTAAAAAGGATCTGTTTAGATCTGTAATGGCCTAAGATAATAATTCTCTTAATTCATGGAAATTTCTACAATAGTCAGTTTTCACCTGATTGGATTCGCCAATGGTCATGAAACACACATTTTCAGATTCATCTTGATCGTATTCAGATGTATCTTCATCACTCTAGCTGCTGAGTGCTTTTTTTCTTCCATATCCTTGAGGATGACTTTTCTTAGCTTCAAGACACACACTTGTAATGTGTCTAAACTTTCCACATTAATAATAGTTGCCATCATTTTTGTTGTAGTTAGTAAGTAATTTATTTCTAGAGTTATTTAACTTACCTCTTTGTTGATTTCTTTGCATCTAAATGTTATTATGACAGATCTTATGATCAATACGATTTCATTCTCAGTGAATTCATCATCGTCTTCTTGCATGTTGTCACTTGCTTTGAAAGAAACAAATTTCATCTTTTCATCTTCTTTTTCCTTTTTTATTAAGATGAGTTTTTTCAAAAGCAATTCGATAATCTCGAACTTCATCATAGGTTAGCTTTTTTAGATCCATGCTTTCCAGTGCAATGAATGCTATTGCGGAGCAGACTTCTTAGAATCCTCCTTATGTTCTCTATAGGTGCACATTCTTTTCCCATAGCCTTGAGTTCTCTAATTATTTTGCTTAATCGTGCAAACATATTCTCAATAGATTCTCCTTATTTCATTTAGAACAGTTCATATTCGTAGACAAGGAGACTGACAATGGTTTATTTTGCTTTATCAGTTCCTTCATAAGTGACATCTAGTTTATCCAACATTTCTTTAGTAGTGTCGCAGCTGCTGATTTTCTCATACTTTTCTCCACTGATTGCATTATAGAGGACATTCTTAGTCTCTGATTTATCTTGATGAGTTCCATTTGTTCAAGAGTGTGCTTTTCTAGCCTGAGAACAACAAGGGCTTGGCATCCTTTAAAACTTGACTGACTTTTATTTGCCAGTTTAGTTAAAGGGATGGGGATGTCACCGAGTTTGATAACTTTCTAGGCTTTAACATCATAAGATTTTATAAAGGTCTCCATTTTGACTTTATAGTGTGAAAACTATTTTCCATTGAAATAGGGAGGTCGGTTTGAGAAGATTCCTCTTGAAAAAGTGCTCCAGTAGTTTGATTTTGATTGACCATTATCTTTTTCTCACCTGTGGTTAAATAAAAGATATGGTGAGACTAGACACTGATACAAATTGAAAGAGTGTGTGTGTGTGGGGGGGTTGAATTGAATTTTCTTTCTTTTTCACTTAAACCTTATTCAGTTAGTCAACTACGATAAGAGATAGTCAGCTAAAGCTATTAAATAAATATGCAAAAATTTAAAGAGTGTAAAAGGAAAAAGTTCAACACCAAATGTTTTTGTACTGGTTCGGATTTAATGTGAATCCCAAGTCCTGTCCCCTTAGGTTGCAAGGGGTATCTCTTCAAGCTTTTAAGCAATAACGGTTACAAGAATTTCAACTCAAACTACTCTCAATTTTTTTTATTTTTTTCATTTGATATAGTCCTATCTTTTAATTTTTTCTTCTTCTCATACTCGTTTTTTCACGGTAAAATGCACGTATTACAATAATTTTTTAAAGATGAACAATATTGACGAATGGGATGAGTGCTGTAGGCTTGTATGACTTGACATATCCTGGATGCCTCCTTTTACGTAGAAGAGATGGAACCCCAAGGTAATTGATCCATGTATTGAGGCAATGATGAATTCTCTTTCCAAGAATAAGAGCAAGACCTTTTAAGGTAGGCAACGTGATTGGTCCACCAGATCTACTTCATTCTTGACATGTTTTTTTGATCCGGATATTCTTTTGATATGATTGTGTCTAATCTTTAATGTTTTCTTGGTAGAGAACTTCTATTTGATATCTGATTGATTTGCTGCTAGATCTCCATGAAATAATCTTCTTCGTCTTGCACTTGAAGTCATTCTCCTAGAGATGCTAATTTCCTTTTGCGAATGGGATCTACCCTTTTTTTTCATAAAGAGTGATTGATTGTCAATGTTCCTGTCTAACAGGTCTTGATTGACATTATTTCTTGTAGATATTTGTTTCCTTTTTGATGCATTACCTGTGAGTAGCCATCAGCAAAAATTATTATAGCACTATAAGGTTGGTGAAACGACCCCAAAACGTGCCCGAAAATATGCCTCAAAATGCACAGAATTGTAAATTCCATATATCTCAAAATCCATTTGCTATTTCAAGAATCTGACTTTATATAGTTCAGGGGGCCCAAGAAACTCCTAATATCCGATGGTGTCAATGGTCAAGGCCAAGTCCTAATCATATCGGTTATCTTAGGATCTAGTTTTTTACCATCTCCCGACACCACATGACCCAAGAATGCAACTTCCTTCAACAAAAATTCACACTTGTCATATTTAACACATACATTCTCTCCTGCCTCAATCTTTCCAACACAACCCTCAAATGACCCATATGCTCTCCTACTATGTGAGTAGATCAAGATATTATCAATGAAAACTACAACGAAGGAATCAAGATAAGGTTTGAAGACTCTATTTATTAGGTCCATGAAGCTGGCCAGTGCATTAATCAACCCAAAAGACATCACCACAAATTCATTATGTCTATATCTTGTCCTGAAGGCCATCTTGGGGATATCATACTCCCCGACCCTCACTTGATGGTACCCAGACTAAAGATCAATCTTAGAGAAAAAGCTAGCTCCTTGCAATTGGTCAAAGAATTCATCAATCCTCAAAAGAGGATATCTATTCTTTATAGTAACCCTATTGAGTTGCCGGTAGTCAATGCACATTCTAAGTGACCCATTTTTTTTCTTTACGAACAACACTGGTGCAGCCCAAGGGGATTGGCTTGGTCTAATAAACCCCTTTTCCAACAAATCTTTCAATTGCTCCTTTAACTCCTTCAACTCCACCAGGGCCATACGATAAGGGGAAATAGAGATAGGTTGAGTGTCGGGAAGGAGATCTATGCCAAAATTTATCTCCCTTTCGAGCAGAACACCGGGAAGCTCATTTGGGAAGACATCAAGAAACTCACTTACAATCGGAATTGACTCAATGGAAGGGACTTTAGACTTCACATCTTTGACTCTCACAAGATGATACAAACACTACTTGGAAATCAACCTATGGGCTTTAATGAATGAGATGAACCTACCCCTCACTACCATATCATGACTTTCCCACTTAAGAACAGATTTATTTTGAAATTGAAACTTGACCCTATAGGTTCTACAATCAATAGAAGCATAGTATGCATGCAACCAATCCAACCCAAGAATAACATCAAAATCGACCATATCTAATTCAACAAGATCAAGGTTGGATTTTATGCAAAATACAAATCGGAAAATTTCTATACACCCTCCTAGCAACAATAGATGCACCAATAGGAGTAGCCACTTCATAAACTCATGTAATAACTCTGACTCAACATAGAACCTTTAAGCAACAAAGGGGATAACAAAGGAAAGGGTGGCACCTGGGTCAATCAAAGCATATATATCAATATCAAAGATTTTCAACATACTGGTAACAACATCAGGGACCTCACAGTCCCTTGACTTTCGTGTTGAGCATAGAACAATTGTGCCATGGGAACCACCTTGAGGACTACCCCTACTCAATGGAACCACATTTTCACCCCGAACCTTGCCATATTTTCTTGGAAAATCGATCCTATTGTGACCAAGCGCCCCACATTCAAAATATGCATTGGAACTCTTCAAACATCGGCCCTTATGACTCTTCCAACATGAAGTACACACATTATTAGGAGACACAGTAACCATACCTTAAGGCCTAAGGAAGTCATTGGCAAACCCCTTATTTGTAGCATGAGGAGGCCTTTGGCCTTGTGGAAGTCTAACACCCTTGGGGAACTTTCCCTCAAAATGAGCCCTCTTGGCCTCATGTCCCATTCTTTTTCTCAGTTCCTCTTCTTCCATTTGCTCGGCATATGTAATCAACCGAGCCAAGTCCATGTCACTAATAAGCAAGGTGAACCGACATTCTTCACTTACTAAGTCAGAAACCCTCATCCTTGACATAGAATCGACCACCAAGTGACGAGCATACTTTGAAAGTTAATTAAATTTGAGGGCCTATTCAATCACACTAATACCACCTTGTTTCAAGTTCATAAACTCAACCAACTTTGCCTTCCTAAGCTCAAGCGGGAAAAATTGATCAAGAAAGGCCAATATGAATTCCTCCCGAAGCACTACATAGCCATTACCCTTCTCACCTTTCTATTGATCAAACCAAATTTGGGCCACCCCCTTAAGTTGGAATGCCTCCAACTCCACCTTCTCATTTGGCCATACACCAATGATAGATAAGATTTTTTTTAGACTTCATCAATGAACTCTGGTGGATCTTCATCCACCTTTGACCAATGGAAAATCAGAGGATTCATTCTCATGAAATCTCTTACCCTAGCTCTTAAGGTAGAAGCATGAGGGGCTTGGGACCCTTATTGGACTTGGTTAGCCACCACTTGGGCAAGCATAGTAAGGGCATCTCGAAGCTCACCATTGGTAGGTTGCTCCTCGGGAGTTTAGGCCTGTCTTCCTCCAGTATTTGGCATGATCTAGCATAACAAAGAATAATCATCAGGGGAAATACTTATCATAACTCTATGGCACGACTTAGGACATGAAGAAGCGAAACATTTCCTAGAACACCGTATAACCTCCTATTCATAGTCATGGCATGCTTCACGACCATGGATAGGACTCTAATCAATGTGGTGTGTTGGACTCCGAGGATCTATCAACCTAGTACTCTAATACCAAGTTTTTC
Source organism: Solanum ossicruentum (assembly GCA_025774065.1). NCBI lineage: Eukaryota > Viridiplantae > Streptophyta > Magnoliopsida > Solanales > Solanaceae > Solanum > Solanum ossicruentum. The sequence goes on along the minus strand of JAOTQR010000069.1, from coordinate 8,926,967 downwards.
ATGACCCAAGCCTAGGGCCTGAATGTGACACGGTGAATGGAGAACGCTAAGGAACCCTAAACAAGCCTCTTAACTTGTCATTACACATCCTTGGTTGTGAAGCATATAAACGACATATAGAATAGAATGGGGCATTAGGGTTAAGGGAAAACTTTGTAACACATCAATATCTAGAGATAAGGTATCATGGCTCATATCATAAATACATAACTCGTCCAACAAACACCTCTAATTACATAAATAGAGCGGGGGGCAAGACAAAGTAACCGGGCTCACCCTTATAGTCAAGTAGAACATAAGGTAGTGTCTCAATACATAGATAAGAGGAAAAACATAAACCAAAGTCCCTGAAATAGAAGACTCACCAACAAGCTTGGAATAGCACCGTCTAGTCACGTTGAGGAGGAGGATGATCAACTCCGGCACCGGTTCCTACATGGTGATATCATGTAGGAAATAGTATGCATTAGTATATTTGAATGTACTAAGTATGTGGGGTGTAATGCAACAATAGATAGACATTATACTCAAAATGAATATATTGGAGAATATGCATATTATTACAATATGGCATGTATGAGCAACACATACGTAAAACATACTTTAAGTAACTTATGCTCATATAATATATCACAGTATAATAATATGACATGTATGAGAAATGCATAAGTAAAACATACTTTAGGTAATTCAAGCTCATGTAAGATATCATAGTGTAGAAGAGACCAAGCTAGATTTCCAAGGTATGAACCCCTTGGGGTTAGTGATGATGCCGCCACATTACTTAGGTGGATGAGTATGAACCCCCATCTAGGTTGGTGATTATGTCGCCCTATCACCGAGGTGGATGAGTATGAACCCCCATCTAGGTTATCTGGGCTATTGTCCCCCCAGATCTAGCATGGTATAATGCAACACTTTATATAGAGTTCATCATATGAATAAGTTCACTTCATCATACAAACATCAATCATATCAATACATAAGCTCTTTTCATCATCACAATATCATTCATATCATATCTCATATTTTGGACCTTCATTTCCTCAAGAAACCATAACCAGACATTTTATCATGCATATTGGGGATGTGTAATTAGCATAAAAGACCATGCAACTTAGAGATGAAATCATGCAAGGAAATTTGTAATAAAACTATCAATCAACACCTCGCAACACCTCCAAGAAATTTACATTAAAACCCCTCATCAAATCTAACATTAGATCCAAGATTTAGAGCTCAAAACCTGCTAAAACAACCACACTTTCATGAACTAAAATCATTGTTCAATAAATTTCTCAATATACAAGACCCACATGTAAAATAAATATTAAATCATGCATTATTAAGTAAAAGAGGGTTCAGTCACCATGGGTGGCAGTACCCAATGGTTCTACACCACGTACCTTACCTTCAGAGAAGTTCTTGGTGAAGGTTGACAATGAAGACTTGAAGCTTGAAAAGAATTTTGAAATTCGGATGAGGGTCTTGAGTCTTGGAATTTGGAGTGAAAATATGGCTAAGTGTTTTGGAGAGTATTGAGAAATGTGTAGAATGATATAAGGGTGAAATTTGACTAAGTATAGATAAAAACACGTTTGGGAAATTTGGGCCCAACACTTAGAATATTTTGGACCTGAAAAACAGCTAGGTAAAAATCACATCCCCGTGTCGCGGAGGGGATGCATAGTGGAATTTAACTAAGGCCCATCCAAGGCACCTCGTGGAGACATCACGAACTACTCATTGGAAATCATCAATAAAAAAATTATAATTGCTATTCTTTCGCTCTAAAATCGAGGTTAGACCTTTTTCACCTAATTTGGACCCCCTGATTTCAAATATGAAGTTGGATTTTCTAAATAATGAATGGATTTTAGATAAGGAAATAAAAATTTTGGGCATTTCAAGGCACATTTTTGGGAACTTTTTGGGGTCGTTTCACTTCTTGGGCCTTGCATTTTACTATAGAAGATTTATGAATGGGTTCTCCTCCATTGCTTCCACTATGAAAAAATTGACTCAAAAGAAGGTTAAGTTTGTGTGGATCGATGAACATGATAGAAGCTTCCAAACATTGAAGGACAGGCTTGTGTCTACTCCTATATTGTCTCTACTGGATGGGCTTGAGCGTTTTGTTGTGTCTTGTGATGCATCTAGAGTTGGTTTGGGTTGTGTGCTAATGCAAAATGGTAAGATCATAGGCTATGCTTCTAGAAAACTCAAAGTGCATGAAAGGAACACCTTACCCATGATCTAGAGTTAGTCGCTGTTGTGTTTGCATTAAAGATTTGGCGTCATAATTTGTATAGAGTGCATGTTGATGTCATTACTGATCAAAAGAACCTACAATATGTCTTTACTCAAAAAGATCTCAACTTGAGAAAAATAAGGTGGTTAGAACTTCTTAAGGACTATGACATGAATGTATATTATCATCCCAGTAAGGCTAATATGGTGGCAGATGCGATGAGTAGGGTATCTATGGGTAGCCTGGCCTATGTTGATGGTAGTGATGGGGAGATAGCTAGAGAGTGCATAGATTAGGGGTTAGGTTGGAAGAAATAGGTGATGGTGTTGTTGTTGTTAATGGTTCCAAATCTTCCTTGGTTGATGAGGTGATAGCAAAACAAGATATTGACTCCTTCTTGCTTGAATTGAAGGCCTTTGTGAAAGAATACGAAGTAGAGGTTTTCTCCCAAGAGAGAGATGGTGCCCTTTGATACCAAGGTAGGTTGTCTGTGTTTGTGTTGATGGTTCGAGGGAGGAAATTCTTGATGAGGCCCATAATTCTTCTTATTCTATCCACCTCGATTTCACAAAAATGTATGGAGACTTGAGAGATGTGTATTGGTGGGGAGGCATGAAGGGGGACATTGCCAAATTTGTTTCCGGTTGCCATAGTTTACAACAAGTCAAAACTGAGCATCAAAGGCCGAGTGACCTACCCAAGACACAGGGATTCCTACTTGGAAGTGGGAGATGATTAATATTTATTTTTTGGTTGGGTTGCCCAAGACAAGAAAGGGTTTTGATTCTATTTGGGTGGTGGTTGATGGGATGACCAAATTGGCTCACTTTCTACCAGTTAAAACCAAATATGGGGCTTAAGAGCATGCAAGGTTGTAAATCCATGAGATAGTAAGGTTTCATGGGATTCCTTTGTCTATCAAACCAGATCATGGTTCACAATTCACTTCATGCTTTTGGAGATCTTTTCAAAGGGGTCTTGGACAAAAGTTCACCTTAGTATGACCTTTCACCCCAAAAGGGATGGCCAAGCCGAAAGAACCATCCAAACAATTAAGGATATGCTAAAGGCTTGTGTATTGGAGTTGAGGGGTAGTTGGGATGACCATCTTTATTTGATTGAATTTGCATACAACAATAGTTATCACTCTAGCATCGGTATGGCTTCTTTTGAGGCTCTTTGTGGGAGAATTTATAGATCATCGGTTGGTTGGTTTGAGGTTGGAGAGGTGGCTTTATTGGGATCGGATCTGGTTATGGAGGCTCTTGAGAAGGTTAGGATGATTAGGGAAAGGTTGAAGACGGCCCAAAGTCGTAAAAAATCTAATGCCGATGTGAGAAGAAGAGACCTTGAATTCAAAGTAGGTGATTGGGTGCATTTGAAGGATTCTCCAATGAAATGTGTGGTCTATTTTGGTAAAAAAGGGAAGTTGAGTCCAATTTATGTTGGTCCTTATGAGGTGATAAAGAGGTTGGTAAGGTAGCTTATGAGTTGGAGTTTCATAGTGAAATGAATTTGGTTCATGTGGTGTTCCATGTCTCAATGTTGAGAAAATATGTTAGTGATCCTAACCCTATTGTGCCTATTGATGTTATGGGTGTTGTTGAGGATAAGTTGACTTATGAGAGGGTTCTAGTTCAGGCCATAGATAGGCAAGTGAAGAGATTGAGGAACATAGAGGTGACATTCGATAAGGTCCTTTAGAGGAACCAATAACTTGAAACAGCTACTTGGGAGGCCGAAACAGACCTAAAAAAAAGGTGTCCTTATCTTTTCCACTCCACTAAAGCCTAAGGTACTAATTCTAAGTCACTTATGTGATTCAAGTCTTGTATTTCATCCCCTATGTCATTCATTTGCATTCATTTTTAAGTTGTCAAGTCGATGATGATTTTACACTTATATTGAGATTTCTAAAATGGTATTTTAAACGTAATGTTGCATTTTGGTTGGGACTGGTTTGTTGATGATGATTCTTCCCTTGTACGTCTCTTTTACATTTGGGAACGCATATTCCCAAGGGAGAGATATTGAAACGATCCCTAAAAGTGCCTGAAAATGTGCCTTAGAATGCCTGGAATATTAAAATCCATATATCTCAAAATCCGTTTGCTATTTCAATAATCCAATATCATATTCTTGTTCAGGGGGTCCAAATTAGGTGAGAAATGTCTATCCTCGATTTACGAGAGAAAGATTAGCAATTATGAAATTCCAAGAATGTAAATTCTAGTAGGTTTTTCGCATTGCCCTCGCGACATGCCCCAGTTCTTTTTGGGGACTATTTTTCTTAAGTTTAGTCGAAAACTTCTAAGTCTTGGGCGTAAGTGTTCTCAAGCATGTTTTTACCTATACTTTGCCAAATTTCACCCTCCTATCATCCTAAACATTTTCTAATACTCACTCAAACACTTAGTCATATTTTCACTCCCATAAACTCAAGTCCCAAACCCTCATCCCAAGCTAAGGTTCTCCTTCAAGGTTTTTCTTCAAGCTTCAAGTCTTCATCTCTAATCTTCACCAAATTCATCTCTAAGCTAAGGTATGTGGGTTTCTTTTATAGGTTCCTTTCACCCATTATATCCAAGCCTTCTTTTACTCAAATTGCACGATTTAAGGTTGATTTACAAATGGGTCTTGATTATTATGAAATTCGCAGTACACTATGTTTAAGCTATATATAGTTGTGACTGTCTTGCCATATTTTGAGCTATAAATCTTTGATGTATTATAATATTTGAGAAAAGGGATGTATATTGCTTGAGGGTATTGCAAGGTGTTGATTGATAGTTTTATAATGGATTTTCTTTCATGATTTCATCTCTATAATTCATGGTTTTATACTAGAATTACATACCCTCTAAGTGCTTGATAAAATGTTCGGATATGGTTTCTTGAGGAGTTGAAGGTCCAGAGCATGAGATACGATATGATTTACTATATGATGATGAAAATAGCTTATGTATATGATATATATTATATATGAAGTGTTACATTAGATTACATTAGACTATTCCCAATCCAGGGGGTAGAAGGGAGAACTAAGAGCCCGGATAACCTTGTTGGAGGTTAGTACCTTGATAGCTAATCAAGGGGCTAGTGCCTTGATAACTAGGTTGGGGGTTTATACTCATCAATCGAGGTGGGGGTTTGTAATCATCAACTGAGGTAGGGTTTGTACTCATCAATCATGTGAGGGGTTTGTACTTCCCTACTAGGGTGATATGTAAGATTATCATCAACCATGTGAGGGGTTTGTACCACACCACCAGGGTGATAGGGGTGAGATCATCATCAACCAACCAAGGGTTCGCACTTAGAAAAATCTAGCTTGGTCTATTCGACACATATAATAACCTATATGAGCATAAATTTTCCAAACATGTTCTACTTGAGCATTGAACATACATGTCATATTGTTGTATGATGTCTATTGCCTATTGCTATGCATTTTGATTATGATTCCTAAGTCTTTTTTTGCATTCCATCCGACATACTTAGTACATTCAAATGTACTAACACATGCTCTATGCCAACATGATGTTATCATGTAGGAACCAGTGCCCAAGTTGATCATCCTCCTCCTCCATGTGGCTAGTTCAACACTACTCAAGCTAGTTGGTGAGTCCTCCACTTCGAGGACCTTAGTCTCTGATGCTCTTATTATGTAGTGAGACATTCTTCCTTATGTTCTATATTGACTATGAGGGTGAGCTCGGTTGCTTTGTCTTGGCCCCTACTCTTTTCTATGTATTCGAGGTGTTTGTTGGACAATGTATGTATCTATGATTTGAGATTTGACTCTTGTCTCTTGATTATAATATTGTGCAAGCTTTTCCCTTAACCCCTTTACCCCTATTCTTGCTCTTTAATGTCTTTTATATGCTTCCGCGAGCAATGATGTGTAATAACAAGTTACGATGATTGTTTGGGGTCTATTCGGGTTCCCCATTCGCCATGTCATGTCTACGCCTTAGGCTTGCATTGTGATAGGTGGGCTATCTCCAAGGGTCCAAACTCCTTTCTCTTGAACTATGTACCTAACATCGGTTATGTATGTGTTTATGCCCTTTTGAGGTTGAATGATGAATTTTAATGGATCTACCTTTGGCAAGTAGGTCACCTCCATATCCGTTATGGAGTAGACAACGAAGTTCCAAGTTATAGCACACTTGTTCTTATGTCAATTAAGGTCCCATCCCTTTATAGCAAAGTATTTTCACATTCATGTATCATGCAATTCATGACATACTGATATATTATTGTTCCTTGATTATATGCTTCTTTCTAAATATGTGCGCTTGATCGTCTAACATTAAATATAGGTTTAGCAAGTTCATATGCATTGCATACCCGCATATTTAGTACATTTAAACGTACTAATGCACACTTTTTTCCTATATGATCTAACCATGTAGGGATCAGAGACTACTTTCATCCACCATATGACGGCTAGATCAGATTTGAGACATTTGATATGGTGAGTCATATCTTCCAAGGATAAGCCACTATTCCTCTACCTATGTTTCTTTAGTTTATATTATGTACTTTATGGTGAGCCCAGGACATGTCTTGGATCCCTCCATAATCATAATCTCCATAAACAAATAGCATAATGCATAACAAGCCCGTAAATAGAGTTTATATGATGTCCAACAATGACTCTAAGTCATGGAATCGAACTGGGGCCAAGACATACCCAAGATCACCCTCAAAGTAAAGACATATGAAAAATAGCATAATATGTAGATAGAAGGTAGCTTGTCCTTAGATGATAGCACTCATCATAATCAACTCTCCCAATCCAAGAAAATCGTCAAGAGATCGATGAAGATAGTTTTCAGTCCATACATGGTTATATCATGTAGGTAAAGAGTATGCGTTAGTACATTTGAATGTGCTAAAAATGCAGGCATTCTATGAATATGAACTCATTAGACATGCATTCGATGTTAGATGACAAGGGAACATATATAGAAAAAAATGTCATGACCCAAGCCTAGGGCCTAAAAGTGACACGACGAATGGGAACCCGAAGGGACCCAAACAAGCCTCTTAGCATATCAATCGCACAACCTTGGTCATTAAAGCAAAGTAAACGACAACAAGAGATAATATAAAAGGGAAGTGGGACTAAGGGAAGTCTTTCTTAATCATAATAATATAAAGAGTCAAGCTTATAGTATAAATACATCATAATATTTCAACAGCACCTCTAAACATAGAATGGAGTGGGGGCTAAGACACTCTCTGAGCTCACCCTCATAATCTCAAATGTTGAACATCAAGAAGTCTTAGAAATAGTAAGAGAAAGTAGATAGTGTCCCCGAACTTGAGGACTCAACAAGCTTATCTTCAAATAATCTCACTAGCCGCATGGAGGATGATCAAGAAGAGCTCTGATCCCTACATGGTGATATCATGTAGGCATAAAGTGTGTGTTAGTAAGTTTGAATATACTAAGTATATAGGATATAATTCAACAAGACATAAGCCAATATAGTCAAAATGCATTGTAATAGGCAATAGATAATCATAATCTCAATATGGCATGCATAATCGATGCTTGAATTAAAATATGCTTATAAATCATTCAACTTGCATAGAACATAGTACATGTGTGGGAAGAGACTTCAATCAACAAAGAACAAGACCAAGTGAGCTATAACTTGGAATCCCGATGATTACCCCTCATTGGTGAAGAGGTGGTCTACTTGCCAAGGTAAACCATACTTCACCTTATGGGAGCCCATCTCATTTCGGAGAAGCAACCCCCCTTTATAGGAGCTAATCCTATTTCTGGGTGAATTTCATGATAAAGTACACTAAATGGATCTATTAGTATAGAAAAATATCATATAATCATATGTTGGCATAGTTTGAGGAAAGGAGTATGGACCCTTGAAGATAGTCCACGCCGACATTTAGTCCATCGGTGCTAAGTCTAATCCCATGGAATACTTGAAATAATTGTATCTTCAATAACTTGTAATGAACATAGAATCATAACATGAGTAGCTCTTAAACATACTTGACCTCTAATGGTAAGACTAACTTGAAACATTAGAATAAATCATAATCATACATGAACCCTTGCTTTAACATGAATGACTCACTAGAGGTAAAATCTTATAAATAGGGCTTAACTTCATACTTGCATAACCATAGATAATTTCATGAATTCATAAAATACTTGATAGCCGATATTCATCATGAAGTCACTTGACTTGTAAAACATGTAATTAACTTGAGAATTCTTGAATGTCATCGAACACTTGGTAGGCACATATGAGAACATGTTTAAATCATGCTAAATGCAAGAGTATAGATAATGAAATACTGAAATCAATGCATCTTAAAGTTATGTAAATCAGCCCACCAACATCATGGTAAAACCCCATCACCGGTAACTTGTAAATCATATCAAAACTTCACAATAGTTCATAGATTTCATAGGTTGAATCATATATAATCTCAATATACAAAGATCAATCCATAGTATAGGCTTAAAGTAGATATTCATGCATAATCAACCATATTTGATAAAACGCCAACACAAATCATGCTCATATTTCATAATACTAGATATCCATTGGTAATACTTCTTGAAATCATTCAATTTTCGTAAAATAGGAAAATTGGGCTCCATGGTTAAAAGGACCCAATGGATAAAACCCACATACCTAAATTTGGGGAATTCCTTGATGTAGACTTGAAGGAGGTTTGAAGCTTGAATGGAGTCCTTGAGATCTGGAATTAAGCTTGAGACACTTAAATTTGAATGAAATATTTGGTTAAATCTTGGAGAGGGTTTTGAGAGGGTCTTGAGCGATATAGAGTTGAAAAATGGCTAAGTATAGATGTTTTCATGCATAGATGGTCATGAGGCTATGACCCCAATGGTTTTAGGATGAAATGAACAACCAAGGAATATAATATGTACGTACTAGGTTCACAATATGGATGCATCACACAGGCAACTCCAACACTGATCCGCACCCCTGGCATGTCGCTACCAGGCACGGATGGCTACTAGAAATCGAATTTTTGTGAAAATTATTTTTTGGTACGGGCCCCCTAAAATCGGGGTTATACCCATTTTCCACTCAATTTACCCCCCTGATAAAGAATATGAAGTCGGATTTTTGATATTGCACACGAATTTTAAGGTATTTGGAAATTACAATTATGAGCATTTTTGAGATATATTTTTGGGGCGTTTTTAGGGCATTTCAATATCTCCCCCTTGGAAACATGCATCCCCTAATGTCAAAGAAACATTCATAAGAGAAGTAATCTTGAAGATTTAAGCCCAACATGAATGAAACAACACATTTAAACATTATTTTCTAAAATCTCAACATGAATATCAAAAACTACCATAAACTTGTCAACATAAATATGAATGCATGCAAAATGACATAAGGGCTGAAACGTAGACTTTAAATCATATAGGGGACTTAAATTAGTACCTTCGGCTTGAGTAGAATGGAAGATATATGGATATCGCTTTCTCATATCTGCTTTGGTTTCCCATGTGGCACTCTCAACTTGTTGACTCCTCCAAAGGACCTTGACAGAAGATACATCTTTGTCTCTCAACCTCTTCATTTGTCTATCCAAAATCTCTATCAAGACCTCCTCAAAAGTCAAAGAATCTTCTACATTACCCAGAACATCTAAGGGCACTATCGCACTTGGGTCATCCACACACTTCTCAACATGGAAACATGGAAAACTGGATGTACCATGTCCGTCTCCATGGGCAACTCCAACTCATATGACATCTTACCAATCCTCCTCAAAACTCTATAAGGACCCACAAACCATGGGTTCAATTTCCCTTTCTTGCCAAACCGGACGACACCCTTCATGGGTGAGACCTTTAAATAGACCCAATCACCAACCTCAAGCTCAAGATCACTTCTCCTCACATTGGAGTAGGACTTTTGTCTACTTTGGGTTCTTCTCAACCTCTCCTTTATCAACCTCACCTTTCCAAGGCTTCCATGGCTGATTCTGGACCTAGCAAAGCCATTTCCCCCACTTCAAACCACCCAACCGGGGACCTGCAATACCTACCATAGAGAGCTTCAAAAGGAGCCATACCAATTCTTGAGTGGTAGCTATTATTGTAAGCAAATTTAATTAGTTAAAGATGTTCATACCAACTACCGTTATACTCCAAAACACAAGCTCTAAGCATATCTTTGAGGGTTTAGATAGTCTTCTAGGCTTGGTGCTAAGCTTAACCTTGGTACAAAGACCTCATTGGAAAAACATCCAAAAGTGAGAAGTGAATTGAGCACCATGGTCTGAAATGATAGACAAGGGTATCTTATGCAATATAACCAACTCATGAATGTACAATTTGGCAAAATCTCCAGTATTATAAGTGGTTTTGTCCAACCCAAATAGAGTCAAAATGTTTCCTACTCTTAAGCAATCCAACCATAAAATCCCTGTTGATTTCCTCCCACTTACAAGTAGGAATCTCTATATCTTGGACTAGGCCACCAGACCTTTGATTTTCGACTTTCACTTGTTGGAAATTGTGACATTCGGATATGAACTTAGAAATGTGTCTCTTCATACAACCCCGACAATACACTTCCCTCAAGTCTCTATACATCCTTGTAGAATAGGGGTTAATGGAATAGGATGAATTATGGGCTTCCTTCAAGATCAATTCTTTCAACTCATTCATATTTGGCACACATAATCTACCTTGGTACCTAAGGGCACCATATCCCCCTTGGGAGAAAACCTGCACCTTACCATCCCTCACCAAGGCCTTCTACTCTAGCAAGGCAGGGTCAAGATCTTGATTTGCCTTCACCTTCTCAACTAAAGAAGACTTAGAACCATCAACAACTACTACACCCCCATTATCAACTTCATCGAACCTAACCCCCAATCTAGATAACCGATGCACCTCTCTAGCCACTTCTTTACTGCCATCATCAACATGCTAGACTACCCATAGACACCCTACTTAGAGCATCAGACACAATATTAGCTTTGCCGGGGTGATAATGCATACTCATATCATAATCTTTAAGGAGCTCTTACTACCTTCTTTGTCTCAAGTTAAGATCTTTTTGGGTGAACCCATATTGTAGACTCTTATGGTTGGTAAACACATCAACATGAACCCCATACAAGTAGTGATGCCAAATTTGCAAAGCAAATACCACGATCACCAATTCAAGTGGGATAATTCTTTTCATGCAACTTAAGTGTTCTAGAGGCATATATGCTATCACCTTACCACTTTGTATCAAAACATACCCTAAACCAATTCTTGAGGCATCATAATATACATCAAATCCTTCCAACCCTTCTGGTAGAGCCAATATAGGAGCGGAGAAGAGCTTACCTTTCAATGTTTGGAAACTCTTTTCACACTCATCGGTCCTTACAAATTGCACCTTATTTTGTGTCAATTTAGTCATAGGAGAAGCAATATAAGAGAAACCATTCACAAACCTCTGGTAATAACCAACCAAACCAAGAAGCTTCTAATGTTCTATGGAGTCAAAGGTCTAGGCCAATTTCTAATTACCTCTGTTTTCTTAGGATCCACTTTAATGCAATCACCCGACACCACATGCCCTAGAAAGGCAACCACTTTCAACCAAAACTCACATTTCTCATATTTTGCGTACAACCTTTCCTTCCTCAAGATTTGCAACACCACTCTCAAGTGGTTCATATGCTCCTCCTCACTATGGAAGTAAATCAAGATATCATCAATAAAATCCACCACAAATATGTCGAGGTAGGGTTTAAAGACCCTACTCATATGATCCATAAATATAGTCGGTGTATTAGTCAATCCGAAGACATAACCACAAACTCAAAGTGCCCATGCTTAGTTCGAAAAGTCATCTTGGGAATGTCACACTTCCTTGCTTTTACTTGGTGATACTTGGACCAAAGTTCAATCTTAGAAAAGTGACTAGCCCTTTGAAGTTGATCGAAAAGGTCATCAATCCTTGGTATAGGGTACTTGTTCTTTATGGTGACTCTATTAAGTTGCTGGTAATCAGTGCATATTCTAAGAGAACCATCCTTCTTCTTTTCAAATAACACCGGTACACCCTAAGGTGACTTACTAAACCTAACAAAACCCTTCTCAAACAAATCCCTCAATTGCTCTTTCAACTCCACCAGGGTCATACAGTAAGGGGGAATAGAAATGGGTTGATTATTGGGAAAGAGGTCTATACCAAAATGTATTTTCCTTTTGGGAGGAACACTGGGAAGCTCATCGGGAAAGAAATCAAGATTCTTATAACCATCACAACCGACTCAATAGGAAGGACTTTGGACTCCACATCCCTAACCCTCACAACATGATAATGAGAACTTTTAAAAATCAAATTTTGGGCTTAAGACAAGAAATGAATCTACCCTTGACCACCACATTACTAGTTTCCCCGTTAAGGACAAGCTTATTGGGAATTTGAATTTGACGCTATAGGTTCTATAATCAATAGAAGTATAATATGCATGCAACTAATCCATCCCAAGAATGACATCAAAATTCTCCATATCTAATTCGACAAAATTACAAGGAAAAATTTTATGCAAAATGAACACTAGACAATTTCTATAGACTCTTTTAGCAATAATTGACTCACCAACTGGGGCACACACTTCATAAGGTTCACATAATAATTGGGACTAACATGAAGCTTTTTGGCAACAAAAGGGGTAAAAAAGAAAGAGTGGCACCCGGGTCTATCAATGCATACACATCAAAATAAAAAACCTTTAACATATGCTAATACCATCGAGCACCTCATCAACTCCTTATTTTCCTTGAAGGGCATAGAATCTATTTTTCCTTGGAGCACCTCCTTGTTGACCTCCCCTTCCTCTTTAGCCTGGATTAGAACCTTGTCCTTGAGTAAGACCATCTCTACCTTTGGATTGAGCATGAGGACAATCAATAACCTTGTGGCCAATTTCATCACAACCAAAGCAGGCATTTCAATTTCTCAAACAAGGACCACTATGATTATTTTCACACCTCGGACATCTAGGGTTTACCATTCCTCCATTACCACCTTGGAACCATTGATTAGGCACCCAATTATTGGCAAACCTCTTGTTGGAAGCATCAGACGACCCTTTGTTTTGGAACTCGTGGCCTTGAGGAAATCGGCCACCTATAGAATCTTGGAACCCACCTTTAAATCAAGCCCTCTTGGACACACCACTTCTTCTCTTTCTGCTTCCCCCCTCTATTTTTCGACATATGTCATGAGGTTTGAAAATTCGATATCAGCTATTAGCATGGCGGTATGATACTTCTCATTAACCAAGTCGAATATAGCCATTATAAATTTGTTCATCCTTGACCTTGGAGCGATAACCAATTGTGAGGCATACTTGGAGAGTTGGTTGAACTTGAGGGCATACTCCCGCACACTCATAGACCCTTGATTTAGATTCATAAATTCCATCATCTACACTTAGTTTAATAGGAAAGAACCAGTTGAGAAATGCCGCTTTGAACTCCTCCTAAGGGATAACATCACCATTCTTCTTCTCCATCTTCCATTGAGTGAACCATAGATAAGCCACCCCTTTGAGTTAGTAGGCCACTAACTCTTCTTTTTCCTCCAAATTAACCCCCAAAATGGATAACACCTTATACATCTCATCAATGAATTCTTTGGCATCCTCATCTACCTTGGACCCATAGAACTCCAGTAGATTCATCCTTGTAAAATCACTCACCCTTGAGGCCGGAGTAGGATCATGAGGTGCTTGGTCCCCTTAGTTGATTTGGCTGGTCATAACATGAGCCAACATTGCAATAGCATCTCGAAATTCTTCTTGGCCTACCCCTCCTTCTTGAGGAGCGGGAGGAGTTGGTTGCCCCTTAGGTGTACGGGCTCTTCTTCCTCTTGGAGTCAACATGATCTAGAATAGCAAAGAACATTCGTTAGGGAAAAAGCCTTACCTTAATTTATATAGCACGACATAGATCATGAAGAAGGGAAACATTTCCCAAAACATCTCATAGTCTCTTATTCATAGTTGTGGTGCACTTCACAACCATGAAAAAGAATCTAATTGACGCGGTGTGTTGGATTACAACAATCATTAACAACTAAGTGCTTTGATACCAAGTTCGTCACGACCCAAGCCTAGGGCCTAAACATCACACAACGAATGGGAATGCATTTCATTAATAACATTTTTGTAATTATGCTACTTTTAAAGGACTTTTGTGACTTCCTATGCTTTCCTAAGATATTCGTATGACCTATGCTCTTCTTCTATCATTCAAATTCCTTCTTACACCTAAAATTATATTTAAGCTCACTCTTAAGAACTCCTCTCAAGAACTTTAGAGAAGGCTTAGCTTGGGAATAAATGGAAGAGTCTTCTTCTTCATCAAATTTCTTCCTATTTATTTTTGGTTAAGTAAGGTATGTGGATTATTAATGGTGCCTTTCAACCTCGAAGACGCAAATAGCTTTCACTTGTTTTTCATGAAATTAGGCTTACATTAATTATGAGTTTTGAAAATTATTGTTTATTCGATTAAATTGAGATATGATCTATGTTTAATTGAGGATATTAAAGTGATATAAGCCCTAATATGAATTGCATTGAAGTTATAAATATTGGAATGTGCATGTCCCCTATAAAAATTTATTTACACATGGGTAATCTATATTGTCATTTAATTGTGGTTTTATGTATATTTTACTTGAATTTTATAATGTATTATTGATTTAAGATTAAATCTGTATTGCCCATTCTCTTCTCATCTCATTCATGGCATATGCATACATGACTATGTCTTTCCTGAAGTTTATGATATGGGTTAAGTCCCAAATATGATGATGATTATGTTTTCAATGAGAGTATGAATATGGAAAGAATGTGATCACATAATGTTTATGATTATGACTCTTTTATTAGTTATGGGTGTTCACACCATAATCTTTATGGAGCACCAATTGAGGTTGGAGGCAGGGTCGACTATCCCTGAGGGTCCATACTCCTTTCTCATGGTGGTAATCAAAGGATCTATTCCTATGTATAAAAGTATGACATGAAGTATATTTTGTCTATTTAGCCTGAGTATGCATGATAGTGAAATGTGATTTGGCTTTTAAGCCTAAGTACGCATTGTTGTGTTTTGAGAAGACTTATGCCTCTTTCACAAGCATGTATATGTATATGTATTATTGTGAATGATGACCTAGCACCGATGATATTAGAGGTAGCGTGTGAAAGTGCAAGAGGAGGGAGGGGTGAATTGAATTTTCTTCCTTTTTCACTTAAACCTGTATTTAGTTAGTCAACTAAGATAAGAGATATATGACTAAAGCTATTAAATAAATATGTAGAAATTTAAATAGTGTAAATGGAAAATTCAACACCAGCTATTTTTATACAGTTTAGATTCAATGTGAATCCTAAGTCCAGTCCCCTTGGGTTGCAAGGGATATGTCTTGAAGCCTTTAAGAAATTGTAGTAACAACACTCAGATTTTTTATTTTTGATTTTTTTATACAATCCTCCCTTTCGATTTTTCCTTCTTTGCTCTTCAATTGTTTTTCATAGTAAAACACACTCGTTACAATGACCTTTTAAAGATGAAGAGTAATGAAGAATAGCTTGAATGTAACAGGCTTGTATGACTTGAGATATCTTGGATACCTCCTTTTATGTAGAAGAGATGACACCCTATGGGAATTGATCCTTGGATTGAGGAGTGATGAATCCTCTTTCTACGAATAAGAGCAAAGCTTTTTATGTTAGGCACCATGATTGATTCACCAAATCTTCTTCTTTGTTGACATTTGTTTTTGATCCAGATCTTTTTTTGATATGATTGTTTCTAATCTTGGATCTTTCCTTGGTGGTGATCTTCTATCCGTTCTCTAATTGATTTTCCAGGTCACCATGAATAATCTTCTTCCTTTTGCATCGGAAATCATTCCCCTGGAGATGCTCATTTCCTTTTGCAGCTGGGATCTTCCCTTTATTCTTGGAGAGTGATTGATCGTCAATGTTCCAATTTGACAGGTCTTGATTGACTTTATTTCTTGTAGGTAATTCTTTTTTGATGCATCATTGGTGAGTAATCATCAGTGAAAACAATATTAGCGCTGATGATCTTCCCCTTTTTGATTATGACAACAATAGTATAAATGTAGTCAACTTCCTTGACTGTATAGTCGACTGTTTTCTAGAGTTTCTCCCCCTGACTGGTTGCGTAGTGCCCCTCTTTAAATCTTGCATATAAGACAGTACTAGTTGACTAGTGTCTTAACCACTATACTCAATTTTGTCCTTTTAACATCACCGAAAACGAAATAACATAGCATAAAAGAGAAAAAAGCACATTAACAAACATATAGATAACATAGGAACAAAATTTTCAGTTTCTAGATATCGACACAAGTTTGTTACATCAGTCAAAAGAAAGCAAAAGCAGTTAAAAAGTTAAGGTAGTCATCCACGAGGTAGAAGGAAGTAGGTCAGGGTATTGACAACTGTAATCTTCAGATTCTCAAATAGGTTAGTCAAAGAAGTGGACAAGGCATTTGAGTTGGACTGGATTGTCTCAGCAACTTTAACGATTTCCTTGATAGTTTGATAAAGTTTTATGTGAATTTTTGGAAACATCAGCTCCTGTTTCTTTAGCAGTAGCCTAAATCTTCTCAATAGAATCAGCAATAGTGACAATCTTGCAGTTGTTGGAGAGAAGGAAATCTTGAAGGCTTTAACTTTTGCATCCATACCAGAGACCTTTGAGAGCAATTCTTCAAAAATCATTGAATCCAGGGAAGAGGAGGGCATAGGTATAGATGGAGTGGAATCAGGAGAGTCATGAAAAGTAGCAATAGATGCATCAGATTTTAGGATCTAAGAATCATTGGAAAGAACATATCCCATTTTCCCAAAAGCCCTTGAGTTATACCATTGCTTCATAGAGATAGAAGGAATATTGTTAAGATACACAAGATTTGCTTCCAAAATTCGAGAGATAAGAATTCCATAGGGTAAACTGAGAGAATCAATGTAGAGTCGATCACGTAGTTAAGAATGTAAAAATAAAGCTCGAACCTATTTTTCAAAAGAAGGTAGTAGGTAAAAAAAGTATGTCGAATAGACAAAGTGGAGAAGGAACCAGCCCTAGGCAGAAGAGTAGTTTCCACAATGTGAGCAAGTACTCTTGCCTCAAATGAGACGTCTTTAGGCTAAAGGTTAGAAGGACAAGATCCAGAAGGATTGGAAGACAATGCACCTTAAGCTTCCTTAAAAAGACTTCAAAATAATAGGGCCACAAATTCTTTAAGGAATCACAGAACCTAGAGCAGTGAATATAAAAAATTTCATCGAAGAAGTCAGGGTTGAGAAAGTTTCACTTACCCAAGACTAGAGACTCCACTTCACTAGGCTTTGAAGAGTGCAAATTTGCATAGAAAAGATGGACCAAAGGGTCATAGACCACCCTGTGAGGCGATGAAAAGATTTTTGCCCACTCTTGATACTGAAAAAATTCCTTCATGGGGCGATGGAGTGAAAGAAGAAGATCTAAGTCAATAATATGTCCATGCACCACTATTTATGATTTGAGAGTTTTAAATAGAGTTTTGTTAGAAGAGTACCAAAAATTGGTATTGATATCTAGGGATTTTTCAAAAGCGAGAAGACACTTCTTTTTGGATTCGCCTGACTGAGGAGAGGTATAGAGCGTTTGATGGTGGAAGATGGAGAAGAGATGGATGAGGGAGGAGATAAAGGGGTGGAAGAGGTTTTCTGAGTCAATGGGATCAGGAGAGAGGGCAATGCCCTTTCTCTTGATACAAAAACTCTTACGGGGAGGCATATCGACAAGGTTAAAGGAAAGAGGGGAAGAGAAAGAGAAGAGAGCTTATTAAAGGAGGAAGGGAAGATGAAAGAAAAGAGGGGTGAAATGAAACGACGGTATGTGGGAGATGAAGTGAAGGGGCACTGACACACGAAAGGAAAATCCATCAATCAGCCACCAAAAAGGAGAAAGAGAGTAATTAATAGCAGAAAAATACATACGGATAAAATGAAAAATAGAAGGAAATCAATTTCAGCATACATATAATTAATGCAAGTAATAACTACCAAAAATTAACAAGTTTCGAAATAATATCAATAGTTATTCTGATATTGCAAAATCTTTCTACAAGAACAGGTTTCGTAAAAATATCAGCTAATTGATTTTCAGAGTTCACAAAAACAATTTCAACATTTCCATTTAAAACATGATCTCTAATAAAATGGTGCTGATTATGAATGTGTTTTGCGCTAGAATAATGCACATAATTTTTAGTCAAACAAATGGCACTAGAATTATCACAAAGTAATTGAGCAGGCTTAACAATAACATTATAATCACTTAATTGAAGAATTATCTTTAAAATCCGTGCACAACACAATCCAATGGCCACATGCTCAGCCTCAGTGGTAGATATAGATACAACATTTTGTTTCTTGCTATTCTAGGAGACTAAGGAATTGGCAAGATCCACCGGTGCTTTTGTGATCCACTTTATTACCTGCATAATTTGCATCTGAAAATCTATGAAGACTAAGTGCAGAGGATCTTATATACCATAGCCCAAAAAAGATAGTTTTGGCCAAACAATAAATTATTTTTTCAACAACAGTTAAATGAGACTCCTTGGGAGTAGATTGGAATCTAGTACATTCAAACATACTAAATATAATATCAGCACGGGTAGCAGTAATATAGAGTAAAGACCCAATCATACTTCAGTATTTGGATTCATTAACATTTTTACCATTATGATTTAGATCCAAATTGTATGAGGGACTCATGGGAGTGCTAATGGACTTAGCATTTTCCATACGAAATTTTTGCAGTAGATCCAAAGAGTACTTGCTTTGACAAATTAATATACCTTGATCAGTTTGAAAAATGTGAAGTCCCAGAAAAAAAATTAGCTCACACATCATACTTTTTTCAAATTTTCTTTGTATATGATTAGCAAAATTCTTGCACAGATTGGGGTTATTACTTCTATTAATAATATCATCGACATAAATTTGAATAATAATATTTTCAAAGGAAGATTTTTTGATAAAATGAGTGGTGTCAATACTTCATCTCGAAAAACCATGGGATAATAGGAATTTTCTTAGGCACTCATACCAAGCTCTAGGAGCTTGTTGAGTCCATAAAGAGATTTTCACTATTTAAATACATGGTAAGAAAATTCTAGGTTTTTTAAAACTCAGAGGTTGTTGTGCAAAAACTTCTATTTTAATAAATCCATTTAGAAAAGTGCTTTTAACGTCCATTTAAAAACGTTTAAAGCCTTTAAAAGCAGCATAAGCAATAAGAATGTAAATAGACTCTAACCTTGTTATAAGAGCAAAAGTCTCATCATAGTCGACTCCTTGTTGTGAGTAACCTTGAGCTATGAGTTTAGCTTTATTTCTAGTTATTTCTCTACCTTCATTTAGCTTGTTTCTAAATGGCTATATCATTCCAATGATAGTGATATTTTTAGAAGCTCTTTCTTTATTGCATTTACCTATTTAGTATCTTTTAGAGCTTCTTCAACCCTTTTTGGTTCATGTTGAGATATCAGAAGCAATGTT
>JAOTQR010000069.1:8888013-8904835 GCA_025774065.1 Solanum ossicruentum | reverse complement strand
CATTGTGTATTTTGTGAGTGTTGTAATACTCCTTTTATTTTTATCACTCCACTCCACATATATCACTGAGTGATACATAAAAATTGTATTCTCATAGTGCTTAGGCCCAGTGAGGTTTTGGTGTACAGTTCTCCATTATAGTGATATTTTGCTCGTCATCGTCCGTGGATGTAGCCTATTTATTGGGTGAACCACGTTAAATCTGTGTCTCCATTTATTACCTTGCCCAATATATTTATACTTTTCAATATCAATCCCGATCCTTATCACGCTTCCGCTATCGCCTCATATTCCCCAACAAACTCAAAGGTCAAGAGCAATTTGCAAGGTTCCAAATTGCAAATGGTTCATATTTGCATCAAAGCCAATCAGGATGAACCTTTTAGGATAAAGACAATAGGCCTTGATCATGAATGTGGAAACCAAAGAGACAATAAGACTATTAACTCTAGATTTTTTGTTAAGAAGTATATAGAAGATTTTAGAATTAATCCTACCTGAGGTGTGAAAGAATTTCAAGCTCATATAATGAGAACACACAAGTGCACACTTAGTAGATACCAATCTTAGAGAGCAAAGAAGAAGGCATTGAAGTTGATTACAGGAACTAAAGAAGAACAATTTAACATGTTGTGGGACTATTAGGCTGAGTTACGGAGGAGTAATCTTGGTACGACATGTATTTTGAAGATGGATGATAACCCAAACACGATAGTCAGAGTCAAAAAAAGATTTTTAAGGCTCTATATTTTCTATCCAACTTGTAAACAAGGATTTTTAGCAGCATATAGATCAATTATCGAGGTTGATGAATGTCATTTGAAAGGACATCAAAAGGGAGGATAATTATTGACTGTTGTAGGTGTTGATGGAAATAACAACATGTATCCAATTGCATTTGTTGTTGTAGAAGGTGAATTGAAGGAAACATGGTGTTGGTTTCTCACCTACGAATCTCACAAAATCCTTTTGTATGGACGTTTATTTTGGATAAACAAAAAGGTCTACTTCTCGTATTTGATGTGGCACTTTTGAATGTAGCACACAGATTTTGTGTGAGGCACTTGCACAACAACTTTAAAAATGAAGGTTTTGGAGGACAAGCACTGAAGGATGTCCTATGGAAAGCTGCAAGGGCTACTACTGAAGCTGCATTCCACAAGTACATGGAAGAAATGAAAAAAAATTAAACCCAAAGCTCCTCAATGGTTTATTAATAAGCCTCCCATTCACAGGTCTAGAGCTTTTTTCTCTTCTTTCACAAAGTGTGATATGTTATTGAACAACTTATGTGAGTCCTTCAATAGTGTACTATTAGTTGCTAGAGACAAGTACATTTTGACAATGCTCGAGCTAATTAGGTTGTACATGATGTCACAATTTCAGAAGAATAGAGATAACATGATGAAGCATGGACACAAAATTTGTCCAAAAATCTTGTTGAAGTTAGAGGAAAACAAGTCTAAGGTTGTTGAATGTACTGCCACTAAAGCTGACTAGTTTCATTATCAAAATGAGGACATCAATCTTAGACTATTCTTTGTTGATCTTAAGGAGATAACATGTTCATGTTGAAGATGGGAGTTAACTAGAATACCTTGTCATAATGCCATTGCAGCTATATGGGTTAAAAAAAGACGAACCAGAGAAGAATTGTGGTATATGTGGAAAAACATGACATAATAGTAGAAGATGCCCTGTTATCATGAAAAGCAATCAACAAGAGGTTCAACAACAACAAATTGGAAGAGAAGGCCCTTCTAGCGAACCAACCAATGCAGCAGAAGCAAGTCTTCCAAATATATTTTATTATTTCGCTATTTACTCTTTTCAAATAATGGATTACTTAAATTTAGTAACACTGAACTACTAAACATTTTGCTTTTTGTAGGTTTCAAGTATTATAATTTAATAAGACTAAATTATTAAACAATTTGCTTATTGCAGGTTTCAAGTATTACCAGTGAGCATCAAGCTTCAAAGCAGCCTAGTTCCTCGTTTGTGACTAAACAAACAGTAATTATTTTTCTTATTCTATAAATTCGTATGACTAAACTTATCAGTTGTCTTATGTTCTTAAATTTATATGATAGGTCAATCAGCTTAACCAGCAAACAACACAGCCTAGAGAGCAATTACAAAGTTTTGCATTCATTTCAACAATAATTGATGAGCGCTCAAAGGAGGGTACAAGCTCAATTTTCATCATTAGCGAGGGAAGACAACACGTACCAGCATCAAGATTACGGGAAGCACTTTGTCTTGCCAACTACAGAGGAGGAAAGAGACATGTTAAGAAGAGAAGAGTGGTTCATCATAAATAAAGAAACCAATAAATTATGAGCTTTTTGACTCTATTTCTTTTGCGGTGATTTTAGAATTAGGTAATAGGGATGAATCTGTGTTTTAAAGACACCATTTTTTCAGATTTATTTCTTTCGTGATGACATTTAAATACTTTTTAATTGCTATTTTAAATAATGTGTTGCTTAATGCTTTCAGATTACTATTATGTCATAGATTATAGTGAAGTAGAAGATACATATTCAATATAAGAAACATGATAAAAATCTCAAGAGTAATGCCTTGTTACCCAACTCCAAATACACTTGCATCATATATCAAAGTTCAAAGAACAACTAGTAATAAAAATGAAAGGGCTTAAATGCAAAGAAAATAATGGTTGTTGCTTCTGTAGCTTATATGACTAGAACAACTTTCACTTCTAACCTTCATTAACCAAAGCCATATCACCATTGAAAGTAAAACTTTCTCGATTAAATGCTTGTCATTAGGACAGTTTTGATGTTGGTCATACGATAGTGGTCTTATTATCAACCACTAGTATAATATCAATAGATAAAAAAAATTGCTTTATTTGAGATTAATCAGTCCTAAACAACTAATTTTTCAAAAATTCCTCAAGCTTATTGAAAAGCATAAAGCTTATAGGCAATAGAAGAAAAGCCTCCAAATAAAGTTATAGGTCGTTGAGAGGCAGTTCGGCAGACCACAGATCAATTTAATTTGCAACATACAAATAAGAGCAAATCAAGCTAAGTTTCCACAACAATAAAAGATTAAGGCTTGGAGATGAAAGAGCAATATACCAGAACCTACTTAGAGATTCTAATAGCTCATAATTATGAGATTTACATGTTTAAGAGTCAACAAGAGAAATTCCAGAGTACAAAAGCAATATTTGGATCCTTACGTTTGGAAGAGGAAGGGTCTCCAAGTGGCTGGACTAGCTGCCAGGAAAAACAAAAGTAAATTATAAAAGGTTCTGGTATTCAAGAAGGAGCCCTACGATAAGCCGCTTGATGTACAGTTTATGCTTTTGGAAGATATAACCAAATACCATATAGTTACATGCAACAATTAATGTGCTGTCAAAATACAGCACATTTGGCGCCTGAAACAAGGGATTTTGTAAGTTTTTGATGCGGCATTTTGTGGTTTTTATGTGTTTTTATGTTGTTATTGCAGAAACGATCAGTTGGCATGATTTTGGGAGAAAATTGTAGATTTTGCTAAAGTGCAGGACATACGAGCCTTCCTATGAGTCGTAGCATGATCTACGAGTCATAGGGTGATCTCGTAGCAAGAAAAAATGAGCAAAAAATCAAAAATCTGCTAAGTGGAGGTCAGCCCAACGAGGCCACTCTACAAGTCATAGGTCTCACTACGACTCGTGTAGGAGGGTTCGTAGTAAGATACAGAGCTGAGAGTTTGGACGAAGAATTGAAGGCCTAGACTACGAGAGGAGCATACGAGTCGTAGTCCAAGCAACAACTCATACAAGTGGGTCATAACAGTCAAGTCCAAAATGCAAAATGCCTACCATGAAACCCCGATTACGACTCGTAGGTCATCCTACGAGTCGTACCTGTGCAACGTACCTACTGCCAGTTGTTTTTTCTATTTAATTTTTAGGGTTAAATTATAAATAGTATAAATACTTTATGTTAGGGTTTTAGAAATAGGGCAGATATAGAGCTGATACTTTGAATATTGTAGAGAACACTTTGAATATACTCTCTCGAATATTCTAAGGGTTTTTCTACGGTTTAGTGTGAATTTTCTCTTTGAATTTGAAGACTCACTTTTAGGGATTGCCAAAAAACACACATCATACTCATTCTTCATTAATCCAAGCTTCTGGTTTGCAATTTGAGGTGCTCTAATTCTTCATTGTTCTGGGTAAATTCTCAACTATATCATATATTTGTTGTTGATTTTGCCTTAGCCATGAGTAGCTAAGCACCTAGAACTTGGGGTTGTGGGAACCATGAGTAGTTGACTTGAAATAACCTAGACTTTGTGCATTTCTTTGATTGGGGTTTTACATGTATTGTTTATTTCCCTTCATTTTGGTTGATGTTTGGTGGTGGCCAACACCAAACCTCGCCTACTATCACGATCCCGACCAAGGTAGTGACGAATAGGAAAAGAGAAGTAACTGACAGGATTCAATTGATATGTTCTCATCTAATCAATCAAACCTGACTAAGGGGAGGTTGACTGGGACAATGGGTAACGGTTAGTTGGCAAACCATGGTTGCGGACCATGCACCATGGTGAAATTTGACCTTCACCTTCACAAAAGGGTTGGAAGAACCTAAGTTATCGTCTTGCATGCCAATTTTCAATTAGAATAATGTTGTCTAGGGTAATTGAGTCAACGATCATTGGGAACACAATTCCCAAGTTGTCCCTAAATTTGAGTGTCTTCCCGCATATTTTGTATAGTCTTTATTTTTATTTTTATTTTGTTCTTAAATCATACAACTCCCCCCATCCCATCTAGAGATTTTAGTAATCGATGCTTGAAATGATTGATAGTGGATCTCTATAGTCAGGCCCTGTATTCCCTGTTGATTCGACCCTAAACTCTGGTTAGGTTAACTGCTGACAGCGACCGCTTTCTTATTGGAGCGTGAGCATCAAATCAAAAATTATGGTGTCGTTACTGAGGAATACGGCTAGGTTCTTGACTTGATTTCACTATTAGCTAGTTCAAGTATTGATTTCTTAATTCTATTATATTTTACTTTTATTTTTGTTTTTGTTTTCTTTTGTTTCTTTCCGGGGTGTTTTTTTAAAAAGAAAAAAAAGATTTGCATAGTGTCCCTGATCAAAACATTAGCCTTCACGTACGCCTATGTATGAAGAGCTATATTATGAGGAGGACACTTGATTTTCAGTTGATCAGATGTGGGGTTTTCAGCCCAACGTCCAATGATCCAATCAAGACCATTGGCGCCAAGGTCAGGGAAACCACAGTTGGACCTATGGAAGAGAATGTGCTTACAAAGATAGCCAGGGTGGTTATTATGAGAAAAACAAGGGGCCAGATGTCGAGTAGAGTAGTAGAAATGGTTTCAGAAATGATTCTTATGTGCCACCACACTATCACGATTCAGGCACAAGCAACTCCAGAATTGAGGAGATGTTTGATCGCCTGTTGAAGAAGGCCGAGACACGGGATGAGACTCTGCGTGGAATGAGATCAAAAATTGCAAACATTAATAAAAAAAATAGTCTCATTCTCTGGCTATTAAACAGCTTCAGCAACAGTTTGGTCAGGTATCAACTCTACTTAAGCAGCATCAGAGTGGTACATTGCCTAGTGATACAGTGCAAAGTTCTGAGGATGAAGGGCAATGTATGGAGGTTACTAGTGGGTTGGTAAGAGTAGTATTGATCCTCATGTGATGGTTGTTGTAAAAGATATTCATGAGGAAATAGTTGCATATTAGGATGTGGTTGAAGAAGATGAGTGTGGCAAGGATGCAGTAAATGAATCAGTTGAAGAGACAAAAAGGAACAAGCCCATCCCTAGGCCTCCTCCTCCTTTCCCTCAAAAATTCAAGAAGAGGGAGAAGGAAAGCAAGGTCAAGCACTCTCTCTCTATGTTAAAACATCTATCCATGAACACTCCTTTCATCGAATCAGTGGAGAAAATGCCTACCATACCCTGCATAATTACAGATGTCAAATTCGCAAGGGTACTATGTGATCTAGGTGCCAGCATAAATTTAAAGCCCCTTGCGGTCTACAAGAAGCTTAGATTGGGAGCCTGTACTCCAAATAACAGGAAATTTCTAGTACTTGTTCCCCTCATTTTTATACCACCACCCTTTGAGCATGATAGAAAGCTGGAAAAGAAATTAGGGGTTCAATTCATAAGTTCAAGGTGGAAGAAAAAGTAAAATTATGGACGAGCAAGGTTTGAGAAATTGGTGAAGTTTGAGTAACCAAGTGGACTAAGTCGATCCACGACAATAAATCAAGAGTTGCTTGAGAGGCAACCCAAGGTATGTTTTATTTTACCCCTATATTCTCTGTTGTTGCTTGATTTGATGTATTGAGGACAATGCGTAACTTTTTCGATGGGGTGTGGGCGGTTATGGATCTCGGTGAAGTCTGAGTATCTTAGGGTCCATAACTATCCCAAATTTTGATCCCAAGGTTTTCTTGTCTGTGTTCTTTTTCCTTGTGGATTTTTACTTTCTGTTGAACTGGCATGTTTAGGTAATATATATTATTTGTAGATATATAATAATTACTATCATTTGGTATATATATAATCTTAAAATGTTTTATGAATGTTTTGAAAATTGGGTACCCTCAAAATTTTTTGGAATGTTTGTTACCATTGCAATCTTACATATGATTATTTGGCAATGTTTATCTTGATAAAGAGGAGGCAAGTTGATGCTTAAAGCATGACCTATGAGTCTATGTGATTGTGTATGAAATGTCATGTGTGTGAGCCTATTTTGTCATATTTATGCGTTGTGAATTGACTCAGAACTTGCCTTGTTACTCTAAGATTGGACTAGTGATTTTGTTGGATTGGGAAAGGATCTTAGGCCATTATTCTTTTAGTGAAGTCCACTTTTTCCTAGATGACCTATCAAATGTGATAGTTAATCCCTTGTTCTAATTGCTTGAGCTTCTCGTGTACTTGTTCTTTCTTGACACTTAGCTAGTCTAGCCTTGTTTTATGAAATACCCTAATATGTGCCCTAGTTTATCCTTGAAGTTGTGAACCTTGATTGAGGCTAAAAGCCTAAGTTGAGGTGGCCTTTATTGTGGTAAAGTAATGAAAATGAGGTGGTTAGTTGGGAAAGAAAGAAAGAAATGAGAAAGTCATGTGCCAGGTAGAAAAAGAAAGAAAAGTTGTCGTGAATTGAAGATAATAGCAAAAATGAGTTCAAAAATAAGACACAACTGAAAAAAAAAAGAAAGAAAGCACCCGGGAAAAGCTTGAAAAATAAGAATAATGGCGAATTTAGTACGAATGGTTGAGTTATGGAGGTAAGAGTGTTGATAAACATGGTTCAAGGATAGCTTTTAGTCACTACTTGTCTAAAATGACATACCAAAGCCCCATGAGCCTATATTACAAGCCATTAAGTCTACAGTGATCCGAATCAACTTTGTTATTAATCAGGAAATTGAGTATAGAAGCAAGCCTATGATATTAGTTATTTTGTATGAATTTCATTTGTGAGAGTGAGAGTGTTTGCATAGTCCTAAATGTTAAATACTTTTTGAGTGAGAAAGAGGGACTTCTTTTCTATGAGGACATTTGCACCACATGATTGACATATGACTAATTCAGTGATTGTGGATTGTTGGTACCTCTTTCCTTGTCATAGTTGGATTATCGGATACACCTTTATGTTTTGGTTTGCTTAGTAGCTTTGCAGCCAGGTTCTAATATGAAAGTTGGGTACCTGAATTAGAGTTAAATAATGTATATGTCATTAGAAAAACTATTATGTGCTTCTCATTATCTGCTTGGATTGAGTAGTTGCTTGAGGGTAAGCAACAGTTCTAACTCGAGGGTGTTGATGTGCTATCAAAATACAACACATTTAATGCCTAAAATAAGGGATTTTGCAAGTTCTTAATGCGACTTTTTATGGTTTTTATGCGTTTTTATATTTTTATTGCAGAAAAGATAGGTTGGCATGATTTTGGGAGAAAATTATAGATTTTGCTAAAGTGCAGGACATACGAGCCTTTATACGAGCCGTAGCCTGAGCTACGAGTCTTAAGATGATCTCGTAGCGAAAAATCAAAAATCTACCAAGTGGAGGTCAGTCCTACGAGGCCACTCTACGAGTTGTAGGTCTCACTACGACTCATGTAGATGGGTTCGTAGCAAGAAACAGAGAGCTAAGAGTTTGGATGAAGAGCTGAAGGCTTAGACTATAAGAGGAGCATACTAGTCGTAATCCAAGCAATGACTCATACCAATGGTTGTAACAGTCAAGTCCAAAATGTAAAGTGCCTATCACGAAATCCCAATTATGACTCGTACATTACCCTATGAGTCGTACTTGTACGACATACCTGCTACCAGCTATCTTTCCTATTTAATTTTTAGGGTTAAATTATAAATAGTATAAATACTTTATGTTAGGGTTTTAGAAAAAAGGGCACAGAGAGAGTTGATACTTTGAATATTGTAGAGAACACTTTGAGTATTCTCTCTTTCTAGAGTTTAATGTAGATTCTCTCTTTGAATTTGAAGACCCACTTTTGGGATTGCAAAAAAACACACATTGTACTCTTTCTCCATTAATCCAAGCTTGTGATTTGCAATTTGAGGTGTTCTTGTTCTTCATTGTTTTGGGTAAATTCTCAACTATGTCTTCTATTTGCATTGTTGCTTATTTAATCTTAGCCATGAGTAGCTAAGCACCCACAACTTGGGGTTGTGAGAACAATGAGTATTTGACTTGACATAACCTAGACTTTGAGCATTTCTTTGATTGGGGTTTTGCATGTATTGTTTATTTCCCTTCATTTTGATTGATGTTTGATGGTGGCTAATACCAAATCCTTCCTACTATCACGCTCCCGACCAAGGTAGTGACGGATAGGAAAAGAGAAGTAAATAACAGGATTTGATTGATGTGTTCTACTCTAATCAACCAAACCTGACCAAGGGGAGGTTGACTGGGACAATGGGTAACGGTTAGTTGGCAAACCATGGTTGCCGACCACGCACCATGGTGAAATTCGACCTTCACCTTCACAAAAGGGCTGGAAGAACCTAAGTTATCGTCTTTCATGCAAATTTTGAATTAGAGTTATGTTGTCTAGGGTAATTGAGTCAACGATCATTGGGAACACAATTCCCAAGTTGTCCCTAAATTTGAGTGTCTTCCCGCATATTTAGTATAGTCTTTATTTTTATTTTTATTTTGTTCTTAAATCATACAACTCCCCCCGTCCCATCTAGAGATTTTAGTAATCGATGCTTGAAATGATTGATAGTGGATCTCTACAGTCAAGCCCTGTATTCCCTGTGGATTCGACCCTAACCTCTGGTTAGGTTAACTGCTGACAGCGACCGCTTTCTTATCGGAGCGTGAACATCAGATTAGACTTCTCAGTGTATAACTGTTAAGTAACTTAATCGAATATTTAGCAAGGGACCTAGGTGCTGGTCCACTCAATTTATTGATGGATAAGTCCCTAAATCAAAATGTTGAATACACTAGTAAACTAATAAAGATTTACACTAGAGTGAGCTATGACATGTTAGCTAATGAGACTAAGCTTTCTCTTGATAGACTGTTGTTGAACCTTCTGATCAAATTAATAAAAGGAAACTGATATTAAAACTTTCGGAAGATAAGAAAGTTAAATGTAATAATTGAAGTTTAGTCCAAAAGTTGGCTCCCTTGTTAAGATTCTTACATGTATTTAAGGTCTAAGTTGTTTGGGCTGTTCAAAATACTGCCACACCCGTATGGGATCCTTAAAAAATATACTAATTTTGAAGGATCTAACACACACCCAATGACATTTTTGACAAGTTCAAGCAAATAGCTTAAGGCCATTCAAGTGTCCCAAGAAAGAGGACTATCACCAGTACGTGAAAAATTATCTGAAAGATCAACAGTATGAAGCTTTGACAACCTTCCAATTTCTTTTGGTATTGGTCCATTTATATCAATAAGTAATCTATCTCAACCAAAAAAGATTATTCAAGAAATTAAAGTAACATAAATAATCAACAAAGCTTGAAATCTGTAATTTCAATAACTCATGTATGAAGATCTTTCAAATTGCCAATGTTAGGAGAAAAGTAACAGACAGATTTTGACTTGATGACCTTGTGCAAAATATAGAAAGAAAAAAACTTGGTGAGTCTCTGCATAACACGGAAAGAAAACAATCTATCCTTTTGATTTCAAATTCATACATACCTGACTACCGACATCTTAGTTTTAACTTATATATCTGGCTTTTCAGGCATATTAATTAGCAAGAATAGCTTCCTGATGCTACCTATCAACAGCTTAGTTCTGTTACCAATCTAAGTCTATCAAAGTTCATGGTGGTTCACTTGTTATTGCTACTATGTCTTCTCCCTTCACGCCATAGTACTTACAATATGCTTTAGCTCCAACGAGGGCAAGTGAACCAACTAGCTTCAGTATGCTTCTCTTCTCTTCAAATATGTTCTTTATCGATGCACTTGATGTCAGTTTTGTGTATGTCAAAAAAAATAAATATGTACTTGTTCTCTTATTCTTACCCTCAAAGTATTGCTCTGAGAAGGAGATTAAATAGAAGGGATGAGTAAGGTTTTTTTTGTTTCTCGCTTGATATATGGTATTCCGATTAGGTTTTTTTTGTTTCTCATTTTATATACGGTATTCACATCAGAGCCCAATTATTTTGAATTCATGCCATGTAGGGCCCATTTGGGAAGAAACACTTCCTACGAAATTTTTTCATACCAAGAGCTCGAACTTGAGACTTCTCTTCAACTTTGATTCACAAATAACTCATATAGAAATGACAAAAGGAATTCAATGACATGGTTACTATGATGAACCTTTATTAAAAAAATAGCCCATCTAACTCAAATTGAACTTAAAAAAATTAAATCAAATAGAATTAAAGTAATTCAATTCGATAGTTGGTATGCATTTAATGAAGAATCTCAGCACATTGGCTAATGTAATGCAGAAAACGAAGAAGAAGAATGCAGAGAATGAAAGAAGAGTATTGATAGAGAATTTGGGGGAAACTCTGATTGTATATTCCACTATGTATTGTAATGTGTACAAGATTATATATACAAGTATATAAGTGTGCTTCCACACATTGCCTATTGTGTATCCTCACCATATAGAATTAGTTCCCAAGCTAACTAACTAATTAATGTAGCTAACCAATTAACCAACTAATTAACCATCTTTAACTACCTCTAACTAACTCACTCACTAACTACATTATCTCCAATATCCCCCCTCAAGCTGGATGTATTGAAGATGTTCAATAATCTAAGCTTGCTTAATGAGAACTCATTTTGTGTTCTTCCCAAAGGTTTGGTGAGCAAATCTGCCTGCTAATCTCTGGTAGGAATGTAGGTAGTTTTGATGAGTCCTTTTTGAATCTTTTCTCTAATGAAGTGGCAATCGATCTCGATGTGTTTTGTACGCTCATGAAACACTGGATTAGCTGCAATCTGCAATGCAGATTTGTTATCACAATGAATTACTGCTGGCTCTATCAGTTGTACTCCCAATTCCTTGAACAGGCTTGTGAGCCATACGACCGCAGCTGTCAGTGCAGCCAAACTTTTGTATTCTACTTCTGTAGAGCTCCTATATATTGTGTATTGCTTCTTTGACTTCCAGGCAATTAGTGAGTCTCCAAACTTCAAAATAAAACCAGTGACTAACCTTCTTGTACTTGGGCAACCTGCCCAATCTGCATCACAAAATCCAGTTAACTGAGGAGTCTGATTCGAGGCCATGAACAATCCCTTACCAGGTTCCAACTTAATGTACTTGATTACCCTTAATGCAGCCTTCCAATGAGATAGCTTTGGCTTCTGCATGAACTGACTTAATGACTGGACTGCAAATGCTATGTCTGGTCTTGTGATGCTGAGGTACAACAACTTCCCAACTAATCTTTGATATCTTGGAATGTCCTCATATAAAGTGTGTGGATCATACTCAATGCTGGTCAACTTCTAATTGCATTCTAGTGGTGTCATGCTGGGTTTAGCATTCCCTAAACCTGTCTCAGTTATTAACTCAAGTGTGTACTTTCTTTGGTTAATCACAATACCTTTACTAGACCACATGAATTCAATGCCCAAGAAGTACTTAAGCTCACCCAAGTCTTTGATCTTAAAATGGCTGTGTAATAACTTTTTGGTTTCTGCTATTAGCTCTGCATCATTTCTTGTGATCATCAAGTCATCAACATAGACCAAGGCAATCACCAATCCACCATCCCTTCTCTTTGTAAACAAAGAGTAATCCAGAAGACTCTGAGAATAACCTGAACTTAGCAATGCTTCTGTCAGCTTGGCATTCCATTGCCTTGAAGCTTGCTTAAGTCCACACAAAGACTTTACTAACTTGCATACAAGCCTTTTGTCTTTCTCGGCATGGTAGAACCCCTTAGGTAACTCCATATATACTTCCTCAAGTAGATCTCCTTGCAGAAATGCATTGAAAACATCCATTTGAAAGATGTTCCAGTTATAAGAAGCTGCCAATGCTACAATAGACCTCAGTGTGGTCATTTTTACCACTGGTGAGAATGTTTCTTGATAGTCAACTCCCTCAGTTTGGTTGTATCCTTTGGCCACAAGTCTGGCTTTAAACCTGTTAATCTGGCCAACAGCTTTATATTTAATCTTATATATCCATTTGCAGCCAACAATGTTCTTTCCCTCTGGCAATTCAACTATCTTCCAGGTCCTATTCTCCTCCAATGCCTTGACTTCTTGCTGCATAGCATCTATCCATCTTTTGTCCTTGACTGCTTGCTCAAAAGTCCTTGGCTCAACCTCTATGGAGAACATGGATAAGTAGGCCTTGTACTTGGATGATATATGATCATAAGACACATAATTGCTTTGGGAATGATGGTGAGATCTGGCTGTCACATAATCCTTCATCCAGATAGGAGGATAAGGAGTCCTAGCTGATTTTCTGTTCATAACAACTTCAGTTCTATTAGTCTGCAATTCAGTGGTAAAAATACCATTATCAGAGTGATAAGCTGGTTGTTCATCATGTTCTTCATCACATGTGACTCCCAATCCTGGCTGATCAGAATTGATGGCCATGGACTCATCTTCCAAGTGCATACTATCTGCAGGAATGGACATAGGCAGTTCTGCATCTTCATCACACATAGAGGGGTCATCTAATACAGCAACTGGCTAAATAGGAAATAGAGGTTTATGTTTGTGAATTAGCTATTTGAAGGGAAAAATATCTTCCTTGAACAATACATCTCTGCTAACAATGAGTCTTCTTTGAGACGGACTGTAGAGTAAATATCCCTTCTGAGTAGGTGAGTATCCTATTAGTGCACACACTTCAGCTCTTGGAGAGAACTTATCCTGCTTGATCACTTTGGTTGCATAGCACAAGCAACCTATAGTTCCTAGATGATCAATATTGGCTTTATGACCATGGAACTGCTCATAGGGAGACTTCCCTTTGAGAACTAGAGTTGGGAGCCTGTTGATCAAGTAGACAACTGATAATACACATTCTCCCCAAAACCTGATGGGAATGTTTCCTTGGAATTTGAGTGCTCTAGCTACCTCTAATATATGCTTGTATTTCCTCTCCACTACCCCATTTTGTTGTAGAGTATGTGGATAACTACTCTCATGGATAATACCAAGAGATCTCAGTAAAGTATAACATTCATTATTGAAGAATTCTGTCCCATTATCTGTTCTTACTCTCCTAACATGCCTGTCAAACTGATTTCTGACTAATGCCAAAAAACATTTCAATATTGCATGCACATCACTTTTAAATTTCAGTAAGTACAACCAACACATTCTTGAATGATCATCAACTATGGTTAGAAAATATCTAAAACCATTGCGAGTAGCGATTTTGTAATGTCCCCACACATCCAAATGAATCAAATCAAAAATAGCTGATGTTCTAGACATACTCAAAGGAAAAGGTAATCTAGATTATTTTGCAAGTGGACAAATAGGACATTTATTGCATTCAACAGTATCACTAAACCTTTTATTTGTGAGTACATGTTGTAAGACTTTCACAGAAGGATGGCCTAGCCTCTTGTGCCAAAGCAGCTTATCTGTAGTGCTTCTGCCTGTAGTAGACTGTTGTGTCATCATCACTGTGTGATTCCCTTTGTTCTCTTCATATTGCAGTGCAGCCGGGAGATAGTATGGCCCATTAACCTCTTTACCAATCCCCTTCACCTTGCCATTGGAGAGGTCCTGAAGTACAAAGAACTTAGGGAAAAAGTTAACTGAGCAGTTTAGTTGCCTTGTCAACTTAGACACTGAGAGTAAGTTATGTTTGAATGCAGGGACTACCAATACATTGTCTAACACCTTGCCATCAATAGTGCTACAACAGCCAGTGTGTGTTACTTGTGCAGCCTCCCCATTTGGCAAATGAACTATCTTATTGATGTAATTAGATGCATGACAAAGGTTATCCAACTTATATGTCATATGATAGGAAGTACCTGAATCCACTATCCAATTTCCCTTTCCCTTCTGTGTGCTATCACTACTCACAGATAGAGCAATGGATATGATCATACCTGTCATGTTTGCCATAATATCTGGTTCTTTGCCTGATCTGGTGTTTGCTTCTTCTCTTTCCAACATGTGTAAAATCCTGTTGTATTGTCTTGAAGTGAAAGTAGGTTGTGTGGTCACAGTTGGAGATTCACTACCTTTGCCTTTCATCATAGAAGTAACAGGAGCAAAATCATCCCCAAAATCCACTTCAGCTTTGGTGGTTGCAACATGATTCACTTCTAATCTCTGTGCTGCATCTTGATGTCTGTTGTTCTGCATCATATTGGTTGATGACTCTCCAGATTTCTTCTTAAATTTCTAGTCAGGAGATATCCATTCAACTTGTAGCAGTCCTCCCTCATATGACCTTGAATTTTACAGTATTCACAGAATTTCCTAGACTGAAATTTCTTAGACACATTTCTTTTTCCTGCATACAAAGCAACCTGTTCTTGCATAGTGTTTCTTGAATGAGAATTAGCAGTTAGTCTTTGACTCTCATCTGTCATAATCATTGCATAATCTATGCTAACTCCGAGAAGAGGACTCGTCATCAAAATTTGACTACGAGCATAAGCATATACCTCATTCAACCCCATTAGAAAGGCAAACAGTCTCAGACATGCAAGATGATCAACATAAGTTCTGGATTTATCACAACTACATGAAGGTGGAGGAACAAGTGCATCGAATTCATCCCAAAGCATTCTCAGTTTTGAGAAATAGGTAGAAACTGACATATTACCTTGGCTAATTGTGCAAATGTCCCTATGCAGTTGATAACCTCTAGATCCATCAACCTTGTCAAACCTCTCCTTCAGATCAGCCCAAACTGCTGTTGCATCTGTGGCATAGACTATGCTGCTAAGAAGCTCCTTTGACACTGCATTCATGATCCATGCAAGCACAAAGGCATTACACTTCTCCCACTGCTCTTCCATTTCACCTCTGTAATCACTCTTTCTGTAGGTCCCAAGCACAAACCCCAGCTTGCTCTTGGCTCGATGGTTGATTAACATAGATCGACTCCACAATGAATAATTCGGTGTCCCTGTAAGTTGTATAGATGTGAGAATGCATCCTGGAGTATCTGAACTATGCAGATAGAGAGGATGATTTTGCTTCCTCTCAATCTGAGTAAGAGTTTCGATATTGCTACTAGCAACATTAGGTGTAGAATCTGCCATTGCTCTACACTTAATTGCTCTTCCTTGTAGCTCAATCGTGTGGCTCTGATACCATGAAGAATCTCAGCACACTGGCTGATGTAATGCAGAAAACGAAGAAGAAAAATGCAGAGAATGAAAGAAGAGTATTGATAGAGAATTTGGGGGGAAATCTGATTGTATATTCCACTGTGTATTGTAATGTGTACAAGATTATATATACAAGTATATAAGTGTGCTTCCACATATTGCCTATTGTGTATCCTCACCATATAGAATTAGTTCCCAAGCTAACTAACTAATTAATGTAGCTAACCAATTAACCAACTAATTAACCATCTTTAACTACCTCTAACTAACTCACTAACTAACTACATTATCTCCAATATTATCTCCAATAATTAATGAATAATCCCAAATCAAATCAAAGAACTAAACCCCTATCACTAGAATATAGGCTGGCTGCACCATTTTT
This sequence comes from Solanum ossicruentum, assembly GCA_025774065.1. NCBI lineage: Eukaryota > Viridiplantae > Streptophyta > Magnoliopsida > Solanales > Solanaceae > Solanum > Solanum ossicruentum. Next base: position 8,888,604 of record JAOTQR010000069.1, on the reverse strand, counting down.
CTCCTTTAAATCCCTAAAATCTAAAGTTCTAAAAAGAATAAGACAAAGCCAAGGGGAAGATATCTATGCAGCACCCTAGATTTGGTAAATGATATGATATTGCAATCGAGAGACCAATGCATTTAGCCTATTAAAAATGCATGACCGTAGATAAGTTTGCTTTCTTTATATTGTTTGAATCTGATGACAACTAAACTTAGTAATTTAGGAATGGTCAAATGATGAAGCAATACAAGTGAACAACAGGCTTTAACAGAAAAAAAAAACTCTAAATTTATAAATAGAAATACCCAATTCAAAATTACAAAAAATCAAGAAAAGATAGAGAGAATTAAGTAAATCAGAGAAGTAACATCTCAAGAATCACAAATATATTGTTGATATTTTAGTAAAAGCAGGTGAATTCGTTTAAATACTAAGATGACTTCGCATTCGTCGGACAAAGAGAGAGATCTGATGCCTACTAGCTGGGTTTGGTTCAAATTCAGCTCAGATGAGCTCGCGTTCGTCGGTGATGTTAAACCCCGAAATTTCTTAAGGTTAATTATTAATTGGGATAAATTGTTGGGATTGAAGTATAGCTTAAATTTA
>JAOTQR010000069.1:8867730-8887913 GCA_025774065.1 Solanum ossicruentum | reverse complement strand
ATATATATATATATATATATATCCAAAATCTCAATAGCAATAACATATATTAGTATTCGACACAACAATATATATCACACTATTCATGGACAAATTTATATAAATTAGTATATAACACGATTGTATTAATAAAGAAGATTACAATTTGTTTAGATATGGGCAGTTAGGCACTGGGCAGAACCGCAAAAATTGGAACTGCAGTATTCTGGATTCTGGGCAGAACTGAAGAAGAAAGAAGAAGATAAGAACTGAAGAAGGAAAAAGAAAAGAAAGAAAATGCCTCTGGATTCTGGAACTGGAGAAGAAAGAAAAAAGGAGGAGGAAGAAAGAACAAAGAAGAGAAGAAGAAGAAGAAGAAGAAACGAAGAACAGAAGAAGCTTACCTGAACGAACTGGAAGAGGCGAGAGACGAACTGGAAGAGACGAACTTGAAGGCTGAACTGCTGAAGAGAGTCGCGTCGCGGCAGAAAGTGAAGATAAAAGAGTCGGGTAAAATTCGAAAAGGTGACGCCTATGCGCCTCGCCTCGCCTCGCCTCGCCTGTGCACCTATCGCCTTTTGCTCGCCTTACTTCGCCTTTCGTAGCTGCGCCTCGCCTTCACTGTAAAAGGCGACATGCCATCGCCTCGCCTCGCCTCGCCTCTCGCCTTAGGCGCAGAGGCGAGTGCCTTTCATAACCATGGCCCTGTCTAATCTCTTCCAAACTCTAGCTTCTGCAGACCTCTGATTACAACAAGTGAATGGCTGCCCACTGAACCCAAGGTCCCTAAGTCCACAAGCCTCAATAATGCTAATGAACTCAAAGCTTTTGTTCATATTATTCATGAGACCCCCTTTTTTTCCTCCGGAGTTGTAATCACATTGAAATCTCCAATAGTGCACCAAGGTACATCCAAGGATGAGAAATGTAGTGACCTGTCCCATAGTGACCTTCTCAGATAGTCCCTACATTTAGCATATATAAAGGACACACTGAACTTGCTAGTCACTTCTACATGCTGAAATTCACAAGTGATTTGTTGTCCATCTGATTCCATGACACCACAAGTATAGTCAGTATTCCGCAGAACCCAAATCTTTCCATTTGGATTGCTAATAGCATTCTCCATCCCCAGGTGATCCTTATACTATTTAACAATGAATTATCTGCTAATGGCTCAAGAATAGCAATCAGACCTACATTATTCATCTTCTTGAGATTTTGAAGCCTCTCCACAGAGCCTTTGGTGTTGATACCTCTAATATTCCAACAAATGGACTTAATCATCATAAACATCTGCTTCTTAATCTTGTATTTGGTCTGGTGGAATTAGCAGATATACTTCTGACTGGTTCTTTGTGCTGTTGTGTCTTTTCTTTTCTACCTCTAGGAGACAAACCTTGTTTTGCTGTAGCTTCACTAATCTCTTGTTCAACATCTTCAGGGTGAGTAATTTCAAAGGGTTTGATCTGCTGAGTAGCAATCTCATCATCATCATCATATTCATCTATAGACTTGGAATCTTGATCTAACTCATCTTCTGAATTTATCACCTCATATTCATCACTGATATTGGGGACAGTAGTCAACCTGCAATCACCTTTAGAACCTTGTAGACTAGTATCTGCTTGTGCACTATTAGGATCAACACTGTCTGTAGTAGCTTCCCTCTGTAACCTCCTTTTGATAGCATCCCTCCTCTTCTTACTTAATCTCTCTTGAGATTTGTTATTAAGAGGTTTGTCAGTGCTATAATGCTGTAATTTAGGAGTCGCACAACCATCACTTTGTTGCTGATTACCCCCTGTGATCGATGGAATATGAACCTGACCAGTAGCCATCTGCTGAGGCCCAATCTGATTTTGCAGAAAATCAACGTTGTGTGAAGTCTGTAATGTGGTAGCAGGAGCTCTAGAGTCACCTTTAAGGTCAGTGAAGTGATTCTTTGTTTTTTTTTTTTGATGAAGTAAGATGATGTATTAGAAAGGCATCAAGAAGATGCAGATTACATACACATCTAACATGGCTAACTCTAGAGAAGAAAAACACCTATTTAATCAGGGAGTTAGCCACGAGCAAAAGAACAGTAAGCCATATTGAGGGAGCTAATGAAATCTAAAAGGGGTAATACATCATTAACAGGGGATAAATTGCTCCAATGGAAGAGGTTAATAAGGCAAAAGGATTTCAAACTGCTGATTGGAGTTGAGATACCATCAAAACATCTGAGATCCCTTTCCTTCCAAATACACCAAACAATACATGATGGAATCATCTTCCAGGTCTTCTTGATGGAGCTATTGACTTCTCTAAGATTCCAGCTTTCTGCTGCTTCTTTGACACTCTGAGGTACAACCCAGTTGATACCAGCGATTGAATCAGTGCAGTGATTCTCATGAAAAACATGAGACCGAACCCTCCCCCTGGGCACACCTTCCTGTATGTTAGTGGGCTGCTCCTGTCTTTCCCCAACCTCTCTTCCATCAGCTACAACAACTACATCAGAAATTGAAGGGGTATTCTGGGGTTTTGGGAGCACAAAGTCAATACCTGAAGTCCTAGCAACATTATTAGTACCAGCTGTTCCTGTTTTAGCATTTTTACCAGGAACAATCTGTTTCTCATGATCAGAATGAGGTGGTGAATGGTTTCTCACCCTTGTATTAGTGCCATCAGCATGGGCCACTTCTTCAGCATGTTCTATTGGTTGATCCTGCATCTCAAGATCAATGTAAACATTATGAGTCAATGAAGATTTGGTACCAGCCTGCATTTCTTTGTTTTGGTGGGTAGTGGCCTCCTTTTGTTGTTGAGTATTATTCTGATTTTTGCCTTGCTTTTTCCTCTGAGTTTGCCATTGAAATTGTCTCTGTTTAGTACCATCATCTTGCTCTTGATGCTTACTGAGATCAGCCTTCTCAGAATCCTTCCCATCTTGTTTGCTTGAGTTAACTCTCACACTACAAGGATCATCATTAGCCATAGATTTCCTCTCAAGCTCTAATTCTTTCCTTCTTTTCTACTCCTCATCTCTCTTTTTAATAGTACAGATCTGAACCATATGTCCTTGGTGTTTGCAATACTGACAATAATTTGGAACACCCTCATATTGAATTGTCTGCCACCTTCCAATGGTAAGATCCTCTTCATCAAATCCATCCAGACATGGGGAGGCCTTGGTTTAGCAAGATCCACCTGCAATCTTACCTTAGCCACACTACCTCTGGTCTTTTGTACTGATGCTGCATCTAAATAGAGCACTTTACCGATAGGAGATCATAAAGCAGCCACAAACTTGTTATAGCAGTGCCATGGAAGTTCTGGCAATGTAACCCAGACTGGAACTATTGGAGTTTCCTCCTCAGGTTTAAAAGTGGGAGTCCACATTTGAATTCTCATAAGCTGGCCTTCAATACTCATTCTTTGTTTTGTCCACACAATAATGTAGTCTAACTCATTATCTAGATCAATGTAGACATGTCTAGCATTAAAATGAGTTATCTTCACCCCAGCAGACAATTGAGTTTGCAAGGTAAAGCTCTTTCTAAGCACCTCAGTTTAGGCATAGTATTTGTAAACTTACCAACCAATGTGTATTTGCATGTAGCAGCCAATTTCACCATAAAATCATCTTTGTCAAATATCACAGCAGGCATCCCTTGTTTGGTAGTAATCTTAGGATCATTCAACTCAATATTAACTTCTTTTTTTTCTTGGTTATTTCTCAGCTTAGCAGCTAACGTTTGCACAACAGTATAAGGAGCAGGTGCTGATTCTTCATCAGTTTCTTTAGCACCATTGGACTTAGGTTCCGCATCAGACTACCACCCTCCTTACTTTGTTTGACATTATCAGTAATACCAGTCTGATTTTTGCCTTGCTTGTTAGCTACGAACCTCTCAAAATTGTTAGAGACTCTAGGAGAGCTATTCTGAGTTCTACTTAATTCAGAGCATCACCACTTCCTTTTTCCTGCAAACCTCTTCCAGATGTATCTCCATCTTGTACATGCTTAAAAGCGTCAATAGTATCAGGAAGCTTATTTGTTGAGGCCTGATTATTCCTCTGAGTAGTGAACTGTTGCTGAATGCTCTGTACATTACAAGCATTGCCTTGTGAAGAATCACCCTCGACTTGCGTCACTTGTTTACCATCTCCTTGCTTGAACTACACTACCCCAATGATGACACCCTTGGATTGAGTCATAGATACTGGATCATTACCTTGGTTTGTCAACTTGCTGTTGGGTTTGTTGACCACCTTGACACCTTCATTCTCAGCAAGTACGTGTTGAATTTCATCTTCACCCAACCGAGGATTCTGATGAGATTGATCCTTAGATCTAGATGAATTGATTTCCAACATTGGAATCCTCCCTAATTTCATCAATGCTCCCAGAATTCTGGGTTTGCGATTTAGGCGCAATAGGTTGATCCTCTGCCGTGTGAGATCTCTCAATTGACACGATCGATTGTTCTGTTTTGACTGTAGAGGGATCCTTTTGCAAGGAATTTAAACCACTATCTCCTTTGTTACGAATCAAATCATGTTCCTCCTGGGAAATATTTTTCTGATCGTCCAGTTCCTTTTTCGAACTTGCTAGTCGCGCCTGTAATATGCAGATTCGAGGAACTGTGTGATGATGTTGTGTAAAGTTCTTGTTGGGGTTTGTTTAAATGTTCAATGTGCACAGATTGATGATGATCCGGCGGCCTAAGGAGATCGCCCGGCGGCGTATTAGCTATGCCGTCAATACTGGCAAGAGAAAGCGTTTAGAGAGAGAAAATTGTTCACATGTATGTGTGTTTTTATGAATATTAGTGTTAATAATGGGCGAGAGATTTTCTCTGTAGGAATTGGCTATAATTGTTACTTGACTCAATACCAGGGTGTCTGACAAATTTGTTTAACATCGACAGACTGGAGGCCAGGTCAAAAAAACCATGTCAGTGGTCAATCTAATAATCCATATTTCATAACGTTGTATAACTAGTTGGTGATGGACTTTTTATTTGGTACCTTAGAGAATTCATCAGATTGTATGAAGGTGAAATTTTTCTCTTCGGATCACCATATATGTATCTAACAAGGTAACACCAGGTTCTAGTAGTGATTTTGGTTCAGAGAAGATGGATAATTGCTCTCATGAAAGTTGCGACTACCAGTAGGTTAACATCCCCAACAGTAGAAAGAAAAAGTTAAATCTTTAAAGAAGCATTGAACCTCAGGGTGTGCGTAGTAGTCAATAAAGTGGGAGGAGAATCACAAGATCTCAGGTTCAAATACCAAGTGAAATGCAACTGAATGTACATGGATTAGTCAAAATGACTTTTAACTGTGAAAAATAGTCAAGCCAGAGTAGCAAAATAATGACATGTAAATGAACCAATTTCATGAACACTTCATTTGGCAGCCTGTTGTTCTTCAAATTCATCCCAATGTATCATTAGTCATCATTGTCTACGAAGCTATACCAAGTTCTGATACTTCTCTTGTTTCCTGATTTAGTTGATATGATTTTAAGGTAGAATCAAGTTATTTTGAAGTAACTTTTATTTGTACTACCCTGTTAATAGATGCAGGTTATTTTTGTGTAACCTATCATAAGGGGCCTAACTTTCTTTTTTGATGAAGTAAGTTGTTGCATTGTTGGCATCAAGAAGATTCAATGGTTACAAAGAAGTATTGTTAGCTCCAGTCCATTGTCTATTCTAGGATAGGGAACTAACAAAAACAAACAAGAAGGACAATGTCTGGGCAAGAAAAGTGAGACTACGCTAGTGTAATGAAGCTGTTTGCTCCTAATACCAAAAAACCTAATCTATGTGCAGGGAGCTAACAAAGCAATAACTATTCAGGGAAATTTACAGGGGACAGTTTCCTCTCAACTAAAAAGGAGGACATATTTAGCCTTGAGAGAGTGATTTGAAGTTGATACACCATTAAAACATCTACGATTCCTTTCTGTCCATACTATCCAAAAAATGCTGGCTAGTATTATAGTCCAGATTTTCCTGATGGCTCTATTAACTTTCCATGAGCTCCAACATTCAACTGCTTCCTTCAGATTTTGTGGCATGACCCATCCAAGTCCAAAAATAGAATAAAATATATTCCAAATGCTATTTGCAACTGTACAGTGGAGCAGAAGTGATCGACTCTACTAATTTTGACGCATGTAGCATCTATTTGGAATCTGAAAATTTCTTATGACGAGGTTGTCCTGGGTCTGGCATGCAACATATTAGTTCTAGCCAGTTGTAACAAATCATCTTCATTGGTAAATTTGTTCTCCAAATCAGTTTCCAGATACCACTGTTGTTTTGTGGGAACAATAATGATTGTAACCTTTCTAGCTGTGAATATTCCTTATTTTGTATGACCCCATTTTGAACTATCTGAATTCTGATGCATCACTAGTCACTGAGTTGTCCAATTCTTTTAGGTCTTTCCCGTCATTGTTGTTCCTTCTATATATAATGTTCCAGCGATTCCCTTCGCTATTATGAGAAATGGATGAGTTGGTAACATAGCAATGATGTAATACTCGGAGGAGTTCATTCATTAGAATAGAGTTGCCAAGCCATTCATCTTGACAGAAACTTATATCTGAATTTCCAACTGAGAAAGATTATTCTGTGAAAATTCCTCCCATAATTTGCTCATAGTTTTCTGTAGACCTATCCCTGGAGGTGTTCTTGAAACTTTGGTGCACCAATGATTACAGGTTCCATGCTTGCTATAACCACTTATTTCCAGAGACATCATGTCTATACCTCCATAGCCATGGCATTGTCATGCATTTGTCATGAACGGCAAGGTCTCTTATTCCCAGACCCTCTTGGATAATGGTTGAGTGACTTTGGTCCATTTCATCTAGTCGACTTTATGAGAACTATTATTACCTACCCAGAGAAAATTCTGCCTAATCCTGCCCAGTTGTTTTAGAACCTTACCTGGTAGGAATAGAGACATGTAGTAAGTGGGAAAACACTGTTGATTAGCTGTAAGTCTACCTTCCACAGAGATTCTGCATTTTCCACGGTGCAAGCCTTTACTCAAAATTTTCATACTCCAACCATATTCCAATAGCTCTGAACTTAACACCCAGTGAAAGCCCCAAATAGGTAGTTGAGAAAATACCAGTACTGAAATACAAACAATCTATGGATACATCACACTCTCAACATCTTAATGTGAAAATCTGATGAAGCTTCAAATATTATGAGTGTGAGATCAAGTTTTAGAACTTGGATTAAGTATGCTTGACAAAATATCAAAATACATCCACCTAAGTGAGACGCAGTGATTTGAATTTTCAGAGCCCCAACCTCAAACCCTTTAAGTAACTCATTAAACAGATTTAGGGGGTGTTTAGATTGGCTTTTTTAAAGGTTCTTATAAGTTAAAAGGCCAAAAACCATAAGTTGGGAACCCCCTACTTTTGGCTTTTGACTTCTTTTTTTTTTTCCAGCTTTCAAAAAGTGCCTAAAAGCACTTTTTTGTGTTATTCAAACACTTCCAAAACTTAAAAGTGCTTAAAAGCCAAAAGCCAAAAAGATAAGCCAATCCAAACACCCACTTATCCTACATCTTTTATGCCCCTCCAAGCCAAGACGAAAAGAAGGGTGAGAAAGGGTCCCCCTGTCTAAAACCCTTAAAAATCCTACTGGAGGACTATTAACCTACAGTGGGAACTTGAGTATGGAGATGCTGAACTTGATTCATCGGACACACCTCTCTGCAAACCTGATTTTTTGCATAGGGATAAAATATGACTAATTTAGTTGATCCAAAGCTTTCTCTGTATCCAACTTATGAAAAACACGCGCTTCCCATTTTTAAGTTTCCAATCAAGAACTTCACTAGCCATAAAAGCTGCATCAGCAATTTACCTGCCTTAAATGAAAGCATCAGCAAGGGGCCTAACTTTCTTTAACATTATCCCGGGGGATGAGAACCTTTGATTGTTTTTGGAATTCCATTGGCAAAATGAAATCCTTTTAATTGTTTCAAGCAGTTGAATAAAGAAACAACAATTTTAGCTAAGAACGTGTACCACAAGTGAGCTTGAAAATATGGTTGGAGAAATATAACTGAAGCAGCAATATTGTTAGTAGGTGTGTGAATGGGCTTATTTTAAGTGGCTTTTAAGCTATTATGTAGTTTTGGAAGAACAAAAAGTGCTTAAAAGCACTTCTATAGGCTGAAAAAATAAAGAAAAAATCCAAAAGCCAAATGTTGGGTGTCCCCAACTTGCTTTTGGCTTTTAGCTTATAGTCACTTTTAAAAAGCCAATCCAAGCACCCCCTTAGTTTGGTGCACGAAATGAAGTTGGCGGTCAGTGGTCACTAGTTTGAAAAAGAAGATTGGTTATTACTCTTGTTTGCCTGGACCTGTGACCCATGTTATTGAGATGAATCTTAATTTGCTTCTAATTTTTTTGTCTGCCCATAAAAAAGAATTTGGAAATACAGTAATAAATTAATACTGAAACTACTACATATGATTAGGTTGTGATATTTCTCTGTTATAGATTAAGCTGAATTATTGCACTTTGTGTTCATTACTGTTAAGTCTGTTGTAGGCTATTTCTCTTGCTTACTGATCAAATGAGTTGAAAAATGTCATTACACAAATATTGATGTAACTCTTTCTTATGATCAATTGATCTTATGCGCAACAATAGAACCCTCTTTCACTTTCCTGTCTATGGTTTTCACTTCTGTAATTAATTGATACTGACTTTGTTGAAAGTACACTTTATGGTTGTGTGCGCCTTAATATTTTTGGACAAATATATCCGCCAGTTTTTATAAGTGAGTTCCTACTTACATCATTGATAATTTTTTCTTGTCTCAGGCAAATGTGGTGAAAGTTCAATAACTGTGTCGAGCGTTATTCTTCACCATAACTAAGATATGTATGCCTCTTTTGGCATTTAACTTTTAAGGTTGTGAAATTGTTTGTGCCATGGATATAGTTGGCTTTGTATGAATTCATCTTTTAAGGTTGTGAAATTGTTTGTTCTGCCATGGATATAGTTGGCTTTGTATGAATTCATCTTACTAGAAACATATGACGTCGTTCTTTTCTTATTCTTTACCCTGACACTATATGTAATAGTTGGAATGATCAAGCAGAGATTCAAGTTGAATTTATTGATTGTTGTGAGGAATGCTTTGAAATTAGTTTATCAAATGTTCAAGATTTATATGAGTTTGGCCTCTCTAGTTATCATATTTTAAAATGGTAACTCAACGCCAAAGACAATATTGTCATGACACAAATTTAGGCAATTTTTCTTTTAGAAAAAACAACGGCAAAGAAAATACGATCACTTTTTGATAGTTTGCTCAATAATTTTGGCTTCTAGAATCTCAAATATGTTGACTCGTGAGACAAATAACAAATACTAGATTGACCATAGGAAGCTACAGTTTATGAGTTTTTCTTTTAAATAAAATTTATATTGATGATACAAATTAATCTTCACTTTTAGTTCCTGTGTTAATGATATATTATGATTTAAATCCTTGTGTTAATCTTTAATTATACCATGTGAGAGTAAATTTTTATCCTTCAACTAACGGACCTAAAAAAAATTAACGGAGACTTCACTACTAAAAAGGATATTTTGGGTATTTAAAAGTTGATGCTTGAAAGTAGAAAACTTAAAAGGAAAATCATATCGAGTCTTCTAATTCAACCCTAGTTCTGCATTACGAAAAAGTCCTCGATCTGTTTGTTCTGGGAATGCAGATGGAATTGCGTTCTAAAAGTGGCTTGAGATATACTTCATCATGTGAGTACTTATTAAAATAAAATACTTTGATTTCATGTGATTGACAAAAAAACAAATTCCAACATAGTGGAATATTTTGAATTAATATTTCTGCATGTCGTGCAAATTTTTTGCATATGTGAAAAATTTTAATGAACTAATAAAATTCAATCTACTTTCAAACACCAGGAGGATGCATATGGTAGCTAACCATATTCAATTTTTGATTAGAAATAAAAAAGTTTGTTATTGTTATAGAAAAACACACATAAATCAATGTTGTTCGTTGTATCTTAAAATTTGCATATCTTTGGTTTATCTCAAAAAAATACCATCTCAATTGCTTCCACTTTCAGTAGCACTGACAGTCTGAACTGGATGTATAACAAATCACTCTTTCAACTAATTAAAAGTAAAATTGATGCTTAAAGAAGTAAAGTATTACAACATACAAAAAGAAGTAAAAAAAGAAATGTCGAATTTAGGGGATGAGAATAAGAGGAAGTTATAAAATTACTTACCCTATAAGCACCTTTGCTTTCATTCATATGATTTGACCCAATCACAATAAAGCAATTCACTTTTTAGGGATAATCCTCATACATATCCCCCCTAGATTCCACGGTTAGGTTATTACATTACAATCTTTATCTCATTTTCTCAAACATTTGATTTATTTTAATGATATTAATGCGCTTTTAAAAATCTCTTTACAAATGCAGATTATGATCCTGATATGTACTCAATCAAGTTGCATTTTATGGCTTCATGGATATTTGAGCCCGAGATGAATTATGTTGGTGGTGGAATAAATTATTATGACTACTGTAAGGGTGATGAAAACTCTATTATCTTGATAAAATTATGTGTGAAGAAGTTGAATGTAGATGATAGAAAAGTAAAATTTTGGTGTAAGTTGGGACCTTACTTTGAGACAAGTATGAGATTATTAACAAATGATTTAGATATATATAAGCTTGTCTACGAAATACATATGAATGGAGAAAATGGAGCTATGATGTGACAGATTTGGAGAATCAGCTTCAAAATGAAGAAGGTTTCATATATGTGAATGTAGTAGATGGAGGTCATGATAGTGATGCTATAAGTGAAGAGTGTGAGTCATTACATGACTCTGACTATCCTCCAGAAGAAGATAACATGATTTTTGATAAAATTAGAAGATCTATTATAGAGTCAGCTAGTGTCAAAGGAAAAAACAAAAAGAACCAGCTTTGTGAAACTAGAAAAAATATTGAGTTTGTGTTTGTCTCAAATATGCTAGCAGAGTTTCTTAATCATCCTCAGGATAAAGATTGTCTTATATCAGATGATGAATTAATGAGTTTGTATGAAGATTCAGATGATGATAATCCAAAAAGATTTATTGTTTTAAATCCAAGTAAGGACTTAGAGTATCCAACATTTGAGTTTAAGATAATATGATTTTTAGTAACAACAAAGGGTTTAAGCGGGCAGTTGAAATACACGCTGTGATGAAGAAAAAATACATTAAATTTATAAAAAAATGAAACTCAAAGGTCAAGAGCAGTTTGTAAGGTTCCAAACTTCAAATGGTTCATATTTGTATCAAAGGCCAATCAAGATGAACCTTTTAGGATAAAGACAATAGGCCCTGATCATGAATGTGGCAACCAAAGAGACAATAAGACTATTGACTCTGGATTTTTGGCTAAGAAGTATATAGAAGATTTTAGAATTAATCCTACCTGGGATGTAAAAGAATTTCAAGCTCATATAATGAGAACTCACAAGTGCACACTTAGTAGATACCAATCTTACAGAGAAAAGAAGAAGGCATTGAAGTTGATTACATGAACTAAAGAAGAACAATTTAACATGTTGTGGGACTACTGCGCTGAGTTACAGAGGAGTAATCCTGGTACTACATGTATTTTGAAGACGGATGATAATCCAAACACGATGGTCAGAGGCAAATTTTTTTTAAGGCTCTATATCTGCTATGCGGCTTGTAAACAAGAATTTTTAGCGGGATGTAGATCGATTATAGGGGTTGATGGATGTCATTTTAAAGGATATCAAAAGGGAGGGCAATTATTGACTAGTGTAGGTGTTGACGGAAATAACATCATGTATCCAATTTCATTTGCTGTTGTAGAAGGTGAATTGAAGGAAACATGGTCTTGGTTTCTCACTCTTCTTGATGAAGACCTATGAATTTCACAAAATCCTTTTGCATGGACTTTTATTTCTGATAGAAAAAAAGGTCTACTCCAACATTTGATGAGGTACTTCCGAATTTAGCACATAGGTTTTGTGTGAGACACCTACACAACAATTTTAAAAATGAAGGTTTTGGAGGACAAGCATTGAAGTATGTCCTGTGGAAAGCTGCATGGTCTACTACTGAAGCTGCATTCCACAGGTATATGAAAGAAATGGAAAAATTAAACCCAACAGCTACTCAATAGTTTATTGATAAGCCTCTCATTTACTAGTCTAGAGCTTTTTTCTCTTTTTCATGAAGTGTGACATGCTATTGAACAACATATGTGAATCATTTAATAGTGTATTATTAGTTGCTAGAGATAAGTACATTTTGACAATGCTCGAGCTAATTAGATTGTACATGATGTCAAAATTTCAGAAGAATAGAGATAACATGATGAAGCATGGACACAAAATTTGTCCAAAAATCTTGTTGAAGTTAGAGGAAAACAAGTCTAAGGTTGTCGAATGTATTGCCACTAAAGCTGACGAGTTTCATTATCAAATTGAGGACATCAATCTTAGAGTATTCTTTGTTGATCTTAAGGATATGACATGTTCATGTAGAAGATGGGAGTTAACTGGAATACCTTGTCATCACGTCATTGCAGCTATATGAGTTAAAGAAGACGAACAAGAGATGTATGTCCATGAATGCTACACAAGTGAACAGTATATGAAGAGTTACAGACCCTCTATCTTTCCAATTAATAGCACTGAACAGTGGCCTAAGACAGGAATTGAATCACCACTGCCATCAATATACAAAACTCAGCCTGGGAGACTGCCAAAATTAAAGAAGAGAGGATTTGATTAAGGCACCTTCAAAAGAATCAAATCATAAAAAACCAACCTCATTAAAAACATCCAGAAAAGGAAAAAAGAAGAATTGCGGTACATGTGAAAAAATAGGACATAATAGCAGAAGATGTCCCGTTATCATGAAAAGCAATCAACAAGAGGTTCAACAACAACAAATTGAAAGAGAAGGCCCTTCTAGTGAACCAAGCAATACAGCAGAAGCAAGTCTTCCAAATGTATTTCATTATTTTGCTATTTACTCTTTTCAAATAACAGATTGGTTAAATTTAGTAAAACTGAACTACTTAATATTTTGCTTATTATAGGTTTCAAGTATTATAATTTACTAAGACTGAACTACTAAATAATTTGCTTATTTCAGGTTTCAAGTATTACCTGTGAGCGTCAAGCCTCAATGCAGCCTAGTTCCTCGTTTGTGACTAAACAAACAGTAATATATATATCTGTTACTATAAATTCGTGTGACTAAACTTATCAGTTGTCTTATGTTCTTAAATATATGTGTCAGGTCAATCAACTTAACCAACAAATGACACAACCTAGAGAACAATTACAGACTTCTGCATTCATTTCAACAATTGATGAGCACTCAAGAGAGGGTGCAAGTTCACTTTTCATCACGAGGGAGGGAAGACAACACGTCCCGGCATCAAGATTACGGGAAGTACTTTCTCTAACCAGCAAGAGAGGAGGAAAAGGACATGTTAAGAAGAGAACTAGTGGTTCATCATAAATAAAGAAGTTATGAGCGAGAAGTGTATGCTTTTGAATCTATTTCTTTTGTGGTGATTTTAAAATTATGTAATAGGGATGAATTTGTGTTTTAAAGACACCATTTTTCAGATTTATTTCTTTCATGATGACTTTTAAACACGTTTTTATTGATATTTTAGATAATGTTTTGCTTAATGCTTTCAGATTCCTATTATGTCATAGATTATAGTGAAGCAGAAGATACTTTTTCAATATGAGAAACATGATATAAATCTCAAGAGTAATGCCTTGTTACCCAACTCCAAATACACTTGCAATATTTTGTAACCAAAGAAAGATGAGCTACATTATCATATATTAAAGTTTAAAGAACAACTAGTAATAAAAATAAAAGGCTTATACGCTAAGAAAATAATGGTTGTTGCTTCTGTAGCTTACATGATTAGAACAACTTTTGTAGCTTACATGACTAGAACAACTTTCACTTCTAATCTTCATTAATCAAAGTCATATCACCATTGAAAGTAGAACTTTCTCGATTAAATGCTTGGCATTAGGACAGTTTTGATGTTGGTCATACGATAGTGGTCTTATTATCAACCACTAGTATAATATCAACAGATGAAACAATTGCTTTATTTGTGATTAATCAGTCTTGGACAACTAATTTTTTGTTAAAAAAATCTTCAAGCTTATTGAATTTGGTATTCAAGAAGGAGCACTATGATAAGCTGCTTGATGTATAGTTTATGCTTTTGGAAGATAAAACTAAATATCATATATGCAACATCTCAGTGTATAACTGTTAAGTAACTCGAAATTTAGTAGGGAACCTAAATGCTGGTCTACTCAATTTATTGATGGATAAGTCCCTGAATCAAAATATTGAATTCCAAAATCAGTTTAAAGTTTTCACAAGGAAAAAAGAAGATAAGTAAACTTGTAGAGATTTAAACTAGTGTGAGCTATGACATGTTAGCTAATGAGACTAAATTTCTCTTGATAGACTGTTATTGAACCTCCTGATCAAATAAATAAAAGGAAACTGATATTAAAACTTTTGGAAGTTAAGAAAGTTAAACATAATAATTGAAGTTTAGTTTGAGAGTTGGCTCCCTTGTTAAGATTCTTACATGTACTTAAGGTCTAAGTTGGTTGAACTGTTCAAAAATATTGCCGCACCTATATTGGATCCTTAGAAATGTACTAATTTTGAAGAATCCAACACACACCCAATGATATTTTTGACAAGTTCAATCAAATAGCTTAAGGCCCTTCAAGTGTCCCAAAGAAAGAGGACTATCACCAGTGAAGAAGTTATCTGAAAGATCAAGAGTACGAAGCTTTGACAACTTTCCCATTTCTTTTGGTATTGGTCCTGTTATATCAAGAAACAATCTGTCTCAACCAAAAGTGGTTATTCAAGAAATTAAAGTAACATAAATAATCAACAAAGCTTGAAATCACTAATTTTAGTAACTAACATATGAAGATCTTTCAAAATGCCAATGTTAGGAGAATAAGTACCAGACAGATTTTGATTGATGAGCTTCCGCATAATATAGAAAGAAACAAACTTAGTGACTCTCTTAATAATACGAAAAGAAAACAATCTATACTTTTGAATTTCAAATTCATACACTACCAACAATCTAGTTCTAATTAAGTACCAGACAGATTTTGACTGATGATGTTCTGGATAATATAGAAAGAAAAAAATTTGGTGACTCTCTGCATAATAAGGAAAGAAAACAATCTATCCTTTTGAATTTCAAATTCATAAATGCCTGACTACCAACAACTTAGTTCTAACTTATATATGTGGCTTCTCAACAACTTAGTTCTAACTTATATATGTGGCTTCTCGGGCATATTAAGTAGATCCTTTCCATATATTTTTTTTTAAATTTAAAAAATACTTTTGTTCGTCCAAATTAAATCCATGGATAATGATAAATTTGTGTCAATTTTGGTACAATATGCTGGAAGATGGGACCTAACGGGTATGTAATAGTAGCAAAAATTATCTTATTTTTTGTTAGCAAATATTGAAGATTGGTGATAAAATTGTATTTAATTAGTTACAACTTTGTTTGTGTTTTCATTTTTTGTTTTTTTTTTGTTTTGTAAAAAACAATGGTTTAACATGTTTTGTTAATGGTGCTCAAAATTTGTAACGACTCGTTAAGTTATTTTGAGAAATAGAGCTTCTTATATTTATAAAAAACTTATTATAAGTTTAAAGGGGCTTCTTGCACTATTTGGTAATTTTTGTTATCTAGTTGAGAGGTAATTTTAAATGACTAATTTAATTTATGAGTTAAAGTGGTAATTTAATTAATACCTTATACTACTTTGGTCCTATATTTATTAAAATGAATAGTATGGTTTATCACTTTTACTATATAATTATGTGAAAAAGAAAGTAAAGAAGAAAAAGAGTTGAGAAGGAATCGTCGGTGTCAATCAATCGGATCGTCAGGTAACAATTATCCAAACCTTCAAATTTAGTTAGGAACTATTGGTAATAAGTTAATGAAAAAGTATATTATTATAATCTTGAATTGGTAGGAACTTATTATTTTGAATTGGAGGGTAACCTCCTAAGTAGGTGAACCAACGATACAATTCCAATCTATATTAGCAGTTCAACTTAATGAAACACAAAATTAATTGGAAGCTCAACTTATTAAGCAAGAATAACAAAACCTAATGTTTTGTTACATAGATTACATAATGTTTCCCAAATCCTGAAAGTTATCACATCAGGGACACTAATCTCAAAATACCAAGTCTAAGAATATCAATACTAAAATGAATGAACAAGTGGTTTATGTTCGAAAACTAAGGACACCGTGACAAGACTAATAGGATCCAACACGATCTAGAGAAATAGCTCACCTTGGAACCTGATGTATTGAAGATTGGCTACAGCTGAGGGCGAGCCGAAGTTGATGGAACACTCACTGCACTCCACAAATCAAAATAAAGAAAATACAAGTAGAAGTCAGTACGAGACACATGTACTGAGTAGGTATCATCGGCCAACTCAAAATAGAAATCAATATGCATAAAATATTAGCAGGAAATCAACCATAACACTTAATGGGTAGTAACAACAAGAACAAGTACACAATCAATCAACAATGTTAATGATACACATGAGGACTCAGGCCTCCACATCATACTTCTTTTGGGAAATAGGTTTTTTGAAATTGAGTATGTTAAATTATTTTAACATGTTTTCCTTTATTATTATCCTGCCGGAACATGCCACCCAATTAAATATATATATATATGTGTGTGTGTGCGTGCGCGCGCGCACGTGTGCGTGTGCGTGTGTGTCAGAACGTGACACCCGATCCTATAATATATATGTGTCGGAACGTGACACCCGATCCTATAATATATATATGTCAGAACGTAACACCCGATCCTATAATATAAATATATATGTGCCAGAATGTGATACCTGGTCTTATAATATGTATATGTCGGAACGTGACAGTCGATCCATAATATTCAATTCATTATTCTTTATCATTACTTCTCACTTCATTACCAATATTTCACCAAACCTTCTTTATTCAAGACATCACTTTGAGAGATCAAGTTCAAGATTATGAGTTTCATGGTCTTAGGATTGCAGACCAATCACAACAATATATCGATCAACTAAACCATAACAATTAAGTGCATAGCAAATATCACAGCTTTGCTCAATTGCTATTAAGAGTCTCTCTATTAGATAGAACAAACCATAACCTACCTTAATGAAAGAACCGAAGCCAAGCTAGCTAATCCACCATTACATTTCCTTTCTTCAATACAAATCTATCAAATATACTATTTTCATAAGAACACGAGTCTGTAGACACCTATATTTCTATATATCTAGCCTAGACCGACAAACTTATCTAATTTTATAATTAATTTCCTAAATCTCAAACTTCGGGTTAAGTTTTAAAACTCCCAAATAATATAACTCTAATGGTGTTCATATAAAATATATACATAGTATTTAATTACTTATACTAATATATTAAAACTTAAATTATAATGGGATAATTAAAAGATTAAACTAAAATAAAAACCAATTGAACTAATGACCGAACAGAAAAACAATTGCAAAACCTAAAATCTAACCAATGTATCCATTATTATTCTAACAATTATGATGAGTTCCCCATTATTTCTATCATTAATTACTAATACATAAACATATATATATATATATATGTATGTATGTATAAAAAAAGAAAGGAATAAAGGCGTACAGTATCAATTTATACCCTCCAATTCAAAATGATAAGTTCCTACCAATTCAAGATTATAATAATATACTTTTTCATTATGTAACTTATTACCAATTGTTCCTAACTAAATTTAAAGATTTGGGTAATTGTTACCTGAACGATCCGATTGTTTGATGAAAACGATTTCTTCTCAACTCTTTTTCTTCTTTATTTTCTTTTCCACATAATTTATATACTAAAAGTGATAAACTCTACTATTTATTTTAATAAATATAGGACCAAAGTAGTACAAGGTATTAATTAAATTACCACTTTAATCCACAAATTAAATTAGTCATTTAAAGTTACCCATAAACTAGATAACAAAAATTATCAAATAGTACAAGAAGTCCCTTTAAACTTATAATAAGTCTTTTATAAATATAAGAAACTCTATTTCTCAAAACAACTTAACGAGTCATTACATTAGATACAAGGAAGAATAACTATGTTACCAACAACCTGAATTATGATCTTCTAAAGTCATTATTCATCTTCCCATTTAGAATCCTTCTTAAAATCATCCATCAAGATCAACTACTAAGAATTGAACTTTTTGAATCAAATTTTGGCAGATTTACTATCAGAACAATTTTCAAGTCATAAACTAACTCATGAACCCAATCAATCACTCCTCACTCATAATGCAAAAATCATCACAAATCTTGTCAATATTTCATTCTCACAATCAACTCTTCTCACAACCTTAAATTATAAAATGTGATCTTTCTGGATACTCATCATAGAAAATTAAAATTTTCTGACTCAAAGAAGGAAATGATCAAGCAAACACTTAGCAAGCGATAAATTCACACATATATAACCTCTAGCAACACTATTAAAAATAATAGATCAATAGCAGTGACTGTAAACAACCCTTAAGAGCAACAGAGCTAGACTCAACAGGCCCCACATTCAATCATATATATCCAGAACATGACCTCAATAATGAGATAAATCTTAAGATCGTTGGACACCTATAAGTATTCATAGTAGCTCTTCTATAAATTTTGTGATCAAGATGACACTTGTAAAATTACTGAAAAACTTCAATTGCTCTAAAGAAACATCTATTCTATCATATATAGCATGCTTGAGTCTCTACAAGCACCTTACTTTACCAAACAAACATCACAATAGTACGTGTAGTCTCAGCAATAGAGTACTTTCTATTGCACCAAAATTCTTGATAATCATGTAGAATTTTAGGTCCATATTGTAGTTCTCTCATAAGTCACCTATCATAATTCACATAATTCAAACTAAAGTAAATGCAACATCTTTCCTACATTACTATTTGTCAACTGGATTAAAATTCATTCTTCGTAAAAAATTATGGATAAATCCCTAATAAGTTTGTGCCGACTCAGTTCACACTATATGATCATATCTGAACCCAAGGGTGAAAATACATATCATATTCAACTTCGAACGAAATATTTTACGAGATGTCATATTACTACACCTTTCTGAAATTCTTATAACGTCAATTTCAAATGCCTTAAGCCATTCAATTACTTATAACTTGCCCACCAATCATATCCTTTAATCAATTACTCATGATATTTTTTTTTCATGCTCTAAACAAAAACTTTAATCAACACCCTTCCTCAGGTCCTTTAAGAGTTAAAAGTAACTAATTTTACAATCCAAATCATGCATAATTCCTTTCAAATGTTCAACACCCAATACAATTCGATTACTTCATACTTTACCAATTCATACCTTGACAAAATATACTACTATGAACGTAGACTTACGATGAATAACTTGAATTCTAACTCCAATCATATAACTCAATTCTTCTTAACTATCCACATTAATTTATACCACGAATATCTTTATGAATTCCTGTATCTTAACTTATTATTGATCACCTCCTTATTGACTTTACCATATCTTTTATAAAATTTTCAATGTTCTAATTATCATACTCAAAATCACAAAAGAGCTTATCACCATATTCAAGCCGCATATATATATATATATATATATATATATATATATATATATATATATATATATCTCTGTGTGTGTGTATGTATTGTATCATTGACCTCGTTGATTGATTATGTACTTGTTCTCGCTGTTGCTACCTGTTAAGTATATGGTTGATTTATTGCTAATATTTTATGCATATTGATTTTTATTTTGAGTCGGCCGATAATACCTACTAAGTACATGTGGCTCGTACTGACTCCTACTTGTATTTTTTAATTTTATTTCGTGGAGTGCAGCGAGTGTTCCTGTTAGACCTTTTTTTTTTTTTAAATTAAGGATAATTATACAATTGAGAAATTTTGTTGTGGACGTTGGGTAATTTGAACTTAAGTATATTT
>JAOTQR010000069.1:8827627-8859422 GCA_025774065.1 Solanum ossicruentum | reverse complement strand
GGCCCAATGAAATGGACCATCTTTTGTAGTCCAAATAAATGAACTTGGCCTTTTAATTAAATTTATATTTAATTGGACTTAATTAATTAATCCAATTATATTAATCCACAATATTCATTTTGGATTAATATATTTTGAATCATTTTATAAAATTTATTTTTAAAAATTTTGAATCATTTTATAAAATTTATTTTTAAAAATTTTGAATCATTTTATAAAATTTATATTTAATAAATTTTACATGATTATAAATATCCCCTACTTCACGTCTTGTCAAAATATTTTACGTTTGAAGACTACACTTGAAGTATCAATTTGACTTTATTTATGAATCAGAGGGTTGAACATGCACTTAGTTCAAAATTGATCAAAAGAGTGCATAAAGTACATACTCATATCACATTAGTGATAAATTGACCCAGAAACTTTTCCAATATTTATGACATCTATTTAGCATGTCTGGTGCCACCCCATTTATTATATATAAAAACAAGAGTGGGCCCATTTCCATATAACCTTGAATTGTGATCTTATCACCTCACAGTTTGCCTGTTCTCAATTGGAAGAAATGAAATTGATTACCAACGTAGACAAAGTTTATCCATATTTTGTGTATTTTGTCTCTCTTTTTTTTTTTTGTAGGTCCATAAATTTAAGATTCTACAAGAATTTGGTCTTGAGTGTGAAGGGATGGATCCGTCCCCCCCCCCCTCCCTTAAGCAAGGTAACTGTATGGATACGCATTCCCACTTTAAGAACAAGGTAACCGTATGGTAGCTCTTATCGCGCAAAGGAATGGATTCTCATTCCCGCCTTAAGAACAAGGTAACTTTATGGTAGTTCTTATGGCGCAAAGGAATGGATACTCACTCCCGCCTTAAGAACAAGGTAACTTAATAGTAGTTCTTATCGTGCAAAGAAATGGATACTCATTCCCACCTTAAGAACAACAATCTGAAGATATCCTTACCGTGAGAAGGAATGGATATGCATTCCTACCTTAAGGATGACAATTTGAAGACATCCTTATGGTAAAAAGGAAATGGTTATGCATTCCCACCATAAGGATGACAATTTGAAGACTTCAACTTGTAAACTTTGAAGATTTTCTTGAAGTTCACTCACTTAGTGGCTTTGAAGAACCATGGTGGATTTAAACTTCAATTTGAAGACTTGAAGGATTTGAAGGCATCAACTAACCCAAAGACCTGAGTAATTTGCATATTTGGAAGATTTAAAGACTTTAACATGCATACTTTGAAGATTTGAAGACTTCAACCTGCAGATTTGAAGAATTTGAAGACTTCAGTTTGCAAACTTGATAGACTTGAACACATCAACTTAAAGATTTACTTCAACTTACATACTTGAAGAATTTGAGGAATTCAGCTTGCATACTTGAAGAACCTGAATACTTTACCTTGTGTTTTTAAAAGATATAAAGACTTCAATTTGCATACTTGGAGGATTTGAAGATTTCATCTCATATACTTTTGAAAACCTCAACTGGTGTACTTAGAGGTTTGAAGGCTTCAACTCGTGGATTTGAAGGCTTCATCTCATATACTTGCAGGATTTGAAGGTTTCACCTCGCATACTCAGAGGATTTGAAGACTTCAACTCGCATACTTAGTGGATTTGAAGACATTAACTTGCGCACTTCAAGGATTTGAAGGATTCAACTTGCATATTTAGAGGAATTGAAGTCTTCATCTTCCGTACTTGGAGTACTTGAAGACTTGAATTTCATATTTGGAGATATATGAACACTTCAACCTGCAGACTTAGAGAATTTGCAGACTCTAATTTGCGTAGTTGGATTATTTGAAGACTTTAAGTACGCTATTGAGGAAGCTCATATTTGATAGAGTTTTTCCCCCATCGAGTCACCACCATTTGGCATGAGTCCAAAGTTTGGTGAAAAGGTACTCACAGCTTTAACACTCTTATAAGAGATCAAGTAGGCATATGATTTTTTGACACTCATGCAACTAAACTTAGAATATAATTCCAAGTACCTACATACCTCAATGAAGAGGATCAAGTCACAACATAGTTCTGGGAGAGTGAGTGTTTTTTTATGTATGTCACACACAGTTTATATTCTTGCGGGCTTGGCGTAACATGAAGTTTATGCGTGTACATCATGGAGCGTTATCTCACTTCAAGGGTAGTACCTCTTGAGGAACATTGCACTTATGGGACCAACCCTTACGCCATCCGCATCGACAAGTTCATAAGAGGCATCTGAATATGCTTCTTGTACTACATATGATCTATCCCACTTCGAGTTGAATTGGCCCCAAGACTTATGTGAAGTGATAATGGGTCTCTTTACTGCGAGGACTTGGTCTCCGACTTGAAAGCACCTGAGGTGAACCTTTTTTTTTAAAGCACTAGATAGATGAGCCTGATAGCATTCAAGATTTTGTTAAGCTTTGAGCCTCTTTTCATCTAGCACTTCTAACTTAGAGAGACATAGTTGAGCATTCTCTTCTTTGGTAAGCCCCTCTTGAATAGAAAGTCTCAACGAAGGTATCTGTCACTCAAGTGGCAGGACTGCTTCAACTCTAGAAGCAAGCAAATATGGGGTTACTTGAGTTGGTGTGCAATATGTTATTCTATATGCCCACAAAGCTTCTTCCATTCTTTCATACCAATCTCATTTGGACATAGAGACTACTTTCTTTAGGATATTGCATAGAGTCTTATTGAATGCTTCAGCAAGACCGTTGGCGGCAGCATGATACATAGAGGATTTACGCTACTTGAAGCTGAAAAGATCACAAATCTTATTCATCAATTTGTTATCAAATGGATTTCCATTGTCAGTTAATATGTATCGAGAATGCTAAATTGGTATATGATATTCACCCAAATAAAGTTTGCAACATTCTCCTTCTTTACTTCTTTAAGAGTGACAGCTTCGGCCCATTTTGAGAAGTAATCTGTTGTAGCCAAGATATATAGGTGTCCACCAAAAGATTTTAGGAGTGGTCCAACTACATCCAATCCCCAAGCATCGAATGGCCAATATGCAACAGTCGGGTGTAAAACTTCTAGCGGTTGATGTATAAAGTTTGCATGGAATTGACAAGCTTTGCACCTTCAAGCATAATCTAAGCAATCTTTTACCATGGTTGGCCAATAATACCCTATGCTCTTTATGTGAAAGTGCAGCTTTGGTCCGGATTGATGCGATCCACATACTCCCGAATGTGCTTCCTCTAGAGCTTGCCTTGCTTCTTCCTTTCCCAGACATCGAAGGAGTATCCCCTCTAATGATGTTCCATATAATGTGTCCTTATAGTAAAGGAACGAGGTGCACGACGATGAATGTCAGTCCTCCTTCTGGTTTCATCTGGGAGTATCCCATGACATAAGCAGTCGATGATAGCTTGTCGCCCGTCCTTTTTATTGACTTCAGAAACCGCAACAACCTGCTCAAGCTTATCCTCCATATCTTCATCTTCATCCAGTGGTAGTACTACCCATTTTTGCTAGATAGTAACTTGTGTTTGATTAGGAAGAGTTAGAGTCGAAGATATAGCAGCTAAGGCATCAGCTATTTTAGTTTCCTTTCTCAGCACATGTTGGAGGGTTACATCTCTAAGCTATCCTATTAACTCTTGAGCATAACAGTAATATGGGTGCGGTTCGGGCTTCCTTACCTCATAAGTTCCCAAAAGCTAGTTAATTACTAGTTGAGAGTCACCAAAGAATTGCAGTTGTAATTGTTTCATGTTGATAGCCTTTTCGAGACCAAGTAACAATGCTTGATATTTTACGACATTATTGGAGCAATGTTGTTTCAATGTGAAGGAGAATGGTAGGACCTCTCCTTGTGAAGTGACAAACACCACTCCAACGCTAGCTCCACCACGATATGCAGTCCCATCAAAGTACATCTTCCAAGGTGGTTGTATTTCAATAACTATCACATCTTTATCAGGGAGCTCATCAGTTAGCTCCCAATCATCTGGTATTGGATGGTCTACTAAGAAGTCTGTTAATGCTTGTCCTTTTACAGCTTTTTGAGGGACGTACAATATCTTAAACTGTTGGAATTGGAGATACCACCTTGCCAATCGGTGCTGAGGACTGGTTACAAGATAAACTTGATGGGATTAGCTTTAGATATGAGGCAAACAACGTGAGCTTGAAAATAATGCTTCATCTTTTGAATTGAGAATACTGGAGCCAAACATAACTTTTCGATTGGCAAATAATTCATCTCATTTGGTATCATCGTTCTGCTCAAGTAGTAGAGGGAGTTTTCTTTGCCTTCACTATTCTATTGAGCTAGTAGGGCTCCAACGGACCTTTCTTGCACCGCAATGTAAAGTAGCAATGGCTTTCCAGGTATAGGGACTACTAGAACTGGAGGATTTACCAGATATGCTTTGATAATTTCAAAAGCTTCGCTACATATTTGGTCCTACTTAAAAGGAACACCTTTCTTCATAAGATGACTGAACGGTTGGCATCTTCCAGCTAGATTTGAGATGAACCTCCTCAGGTAAGCTAACTTTCCTTGAAGGCTTTTTAACTCATGAATATCTTGAGGCTCAGGCATCATCAGGATGGCATTGACTTTAGTTTGATCAATCTCGATCCCTCGATATCGCACAATAAAGCCAAGAAATTTTCCAGAAGTAACCCTAAAGGCACATTTCAATGGGTTCATCTTTAGCTGATATCTTTGAGCAATTCAAACACCATTCTTAAGTCTTTCAAATGGTCGCCCCTCTTTCTCATCTTGACCGCTAAGTCATCAACATAACATTCAACATTTTTGTGAAGTAAGTCATCAAGTATATTCTGTATAGCCCTTTGATATGTGGCGCCAGCATTTTTTAGACCAAAAGGCATCACTTTGTAGCAATAGATACCTTTAGGGGTGCCAAATGCGGTGAGTTCTTTATCCTTTAGTGACATGCGTATTTGATTATAGCCAGAAGAACCATCCATGAATGACATCGCCTCATAACCAATTGTAACATCAATCATTAGCTTTGGAATGGGCAGTGGGAACTCATCTTTAGGACATGCCCCGTTGAAATCTCTAAAGTCAACACAAACTCGAATTTGGCCATTCTTCTTCCTTACAGGAACAATACTTGAAATCCACATGGGGTATTTAACTTCAAGAACAAAGCCTGTCTCAATAAGGTTGTTGACTTCATTCTCGATTAATGGGACCAACTCTAGCCTAAAACGTCTTTGGGCCTGCTTCACAGGACAAGCACCATTCTTGACTGCCATTTGGTGGACTACTACTTTAGGATTCAAGCCAGGCATTTCTTTGTAACTCCAAGTGGAGACATCCTTATACTTTTTGAGCAGATTCATATAAGCATTTTCTTCCTCAGTTTCTAGAAAAGTGCTTAAGTAAGTTGGCCTTGGGTCTTCATCAGTGCCAAGGTTAACTTCCTTTAAAGGATCCATCATGGCTTTCACTCCTTCTTCCAGTTCTGGTGGAGCATCTCCAGCATCTTCTTCCTTTGTGGATCATTCTCACTAATAGATATGTGGTAACTCCCAACAATGTATTCTGATCCTTATTCAACCTTTACTTGCAATGAGGCATCGAGCTCCCTCAAAGCTGCAATATGATATGAGGAGCCCACACTTTCTTCATCTCCCACACGTCACTTGGTGTAAATGACGGTGTGATTCTTTGCCTTTAGTACCTCTCCACATGAAACCATGAGTTCCACTTTTCGCTTTATCCTCGAATTAATTGTGCTTTGGATATCCTTTTGGATAAGAAGAGCAAGTGTTGTCACCCTTAGGTAACTTCTCCGATGCTTCTTATTTTCTTTCTTTAATTTTCCCAATCTCTCGAACACAGAAGTTTCGTAGTAGGTTTTCCAAGTCGATCGAAGACATAAGGCCTTTTGTTAGAAGAAGAGGACTCATCTTCGATGGTGATGTAATTGTTACTTGCTCTTCTTATGGAAATACGAACTAGATGTGGTTGGCTATAGCCCAAACCTTCGCATACTTTCCTGGTGACATCATATGATGGGAGTTTCCCTAATATAGATAGCTTATTAGGGTTGTATCCAGCCTTTGCAAGTAACTTCTAAGCATTTAGATCAAAGCCCTTTGTACGTTTGTAGGAGTGACATATCCTGTGGTGGATTCTGAGCAACAAACTCTCTCTGTAGCTTTGAAGACAAATTGATTGCATTAATGCATTTTTGAGGAAGAGTTAGCCCTCCCAGTACATTTCCCTGAACATTAGATAATTGACCTTCCTCTTTCTTTACCTTCGGAATATAACGTGGTATAAAAATTAGCTTCTTTTTTGAGGACAAGATCTTCCCTTTATCTGGAAAAGACTCTAACTCCCCTATACTGGCCTTGACCTTTCCAACCGCCACATCAGTTCTTTTGCTGACAAGCATATTAGACCTGGACAAATTTGACATCGTCAAGTTTTGGTTCCTTCACTATATAATTCTTTAGATAGAATTTTGCATCAGCAAAGTGTGACTTACCTTCATTGAAAGGATTATCATCAACAACTATTTTCCTTTCAATTCCATCTTCGAGATACTTTAAATATTGGTAGTAAAAGGATGAGATAAGTTTGTTCTCATGCACCCAAGGCCTACTAACCAATATCTTGTATGAAGTCTTTGCATCAATATGTGCATCCATGCACTAGATCGCAGATCACCAATATGGATTTCTAACTTAATGGAGCCTATAGATATCTACCCCCTTGATTGAATCCTTGTATTAACAGATGACTTTTACTAAGCTCCTCAGTCATGATTCCCAGTTCTTTCAATGTATGGATGGGCTGAATGTTAACCCCAGATCCTTAATCAATCAAGATTCTGTTTATCCTCTTCTCTAGTACGTGACTCACCATGTGCAAAGGATGATTATGTAGCTTTTCACCAAATAGGAGATCATCTTCTATAAATGCGATTTTTGTATCACATGCATATGCTTCTTAAGAAGAGGGTTCTGTAGGCTTCTTAGAAGATAAGGGAGATGTTTTTTATGAGATTTCGCCTATTGCTTCTTCTTTATCCGTTGGAGACATCTTTGATGAACTTTCACATACTGACTCTCCTTTGTCAGCATGAAAACATGATGCATCATTATTGTCTTGGGCAGATCCAGTGTGAAACCAACTTGGCAAGAACTCTTCAAAAGTCACAGGACGTCATGCCTTCTGGTAGTGATGCACTTCCACCCTTTCTTTCTTTAGATGAGTGACTAGCTTTTGCTTCCTTGGACTCCTCACCATCCTTCCTATGGTTGGTTTATTAGATGATTCTCTTTGTGAACTTGTCTTCTTATGTCTTTGCCTAGTCATGAGAATCCACTCTTCATCATTATCTCTGCCTATTTGGATTTCATTTGGCTCTAGAGACTTCTCTTTTTCAGGAGTATATATCTGGATTGGGTCAACCAAGCCAAAAGTCATAGAGATTTGGTTAGAACTTGCTTTCTCATCATCAAGGACAATCTTTTCCTCCCTAGCCAATTGCATGACTTTATCCTCGAAGACGAAACAGTTTTCAAGAGAATAACCCAAAAGTCCATGATATTTGCAATTGTTTGGATCATCGGTCTTTTCAGATTCATCGGGTTGTTTCATCTCCGGTAACTCGATGAGCTTCAGTTCAACCAATTCATCAAATATTTGAGAAACATCAGAATCCAGAAAGGGGTATTATTTTTCTTGCATCTCCTTTAAGTAAACTTTTGATTTTGACGTCCATGAAAAGTTGTCTTTATACTCTGGTTCCTACTCTCCTTCGTAGTAAACTTCACAGGCGATATGTTGATATTCATGGATTCCTTGTTATCATTCTTGAGAACAAATTTGCTCCATCTCGTTAGTTCTTGCTTGTCTTTTCCTTTCAAGGATCGTGAACAAGCATCCCATCTTTTTCGGCAGAAGACATGCTGAACTCCATATCATGAATATGAGTCACTAGATCTTCAAAAGACTTAGGTTTGATCCCTTTCAGGATGTGCAGAAGCCCCCAAGCATTCCTTACACACACATTTCTATTGCAGAAGCTTCACTGAGTCTATCTTTGTAGTTGAGACTTGTGTTTCTCCATCGATTCATAAAGTTGATGACTGGTTCATCCTTTCTTTGGTGAGTATTTGTGAGTTCTATCATGCTCACTGTACGCCTTGTGCTATAGAAGTAACTGAGAAACTCATGCTCCAATTGCTCCCAAGTGTTAATAGAATGAGGCTCAAGATCTATGTACCAATCAAAGGCATTTCCCTTCAAGGAACGGATGAATTGTTTGATAAGATCATCTCCATAGGTCCCAGAATTATTACATGTCTCTACAAAGTGTGCAACATGCTGCTTTAGATTCCCTTTGCATTCAAATTGCTAAAAATTAGGAGGTTGATAACTGGCAGGCATTCTGAGGCTATCAATTCTTGCAGTATAAGGCTTGGCAAACATATGGGAAGACCTTGTGGAGATTTCATACTTTTCTTTAATGGTCCGTTTGAAGAACTCCTTCAATTGATCAAGTAGGATCGTTCCTTTGGCAGAAACTGGCAACTCTTTGATAGTCGGTGCTTGCTTCATAGGATTTTCAGCCTCGAGTCTCAATACCCTTCCCAGGTATAGGGATAGATTCTCCATCTAGTAAACTATCCATCTTATCCATCAACTTATCGATGTGGGAGTCTTGGTGTTACACATGCCTAGACAGTCCTTCAATCATTTTTTTCAGATTTGCAAGTTGTTCCTCCATGGATGAAGCATTAGTTGTCATCGCTTGCATGGTTGTTGGAGGCATAGAAGAGTAGCATAGATTATCATGGAAGTTGATCTTCAGAGGTAAAACATTATGTGACACATATGGAGAAGATTCATTAGACGAGACCTAGTCTTTCTTTGCAGTGGAATTCTTGGAACCAAAGACCTCAAGTAGAGATGAAGTCTATTTGATCTTCTCACCAACACTACTTCCCTTATCAGAAGAATTTGTAGAGGACCTTTGCTCCCCTTGCAGTTCAAGATCCAAAATTAGGAGGTGTGGATGACACTCTCAATGTTTGTTGTCCATTTCTACCATTATTATGATAATATATAGTTTAGTAATGAGCATAACGGCCCTCTAGTTTTCTCGAAGCTTCTTGTTCATATCTCTTGTCCCACTGGGCGTGCCAAAATTTGTGTCACAATAAAATTCGCGTCGAGAAAATAATAATCAAGGAACGAAAAATATTGCAATAATCATAGTATTTTATTTCAAGGAGTGAGTTCTACATTCTCTATGAATCCTCTGATTCTCCTTTTCAAATTTAAATTTAGGGGCTCTTTAGCTTATTCTTGAATCTTGAAAACTAGATATATTTATTCTTGACTTGTATTTGAAGTCAAGGACTTTTGGGCTTGATCTTGAATTCGGTGGTCTTGATCTTGATATATGGATTTGATGATCTTAAACTTAAACTTGATACAATCTTGTTCTTGAACTTGATCTTGACTGATACTTGAATGCAAGGGTTTTTGGGCTTGTTTGTGAATCCGATGGTCTTGATCTTGATGCGTTTTTGAACTTGAATGCTTGATTTCTTGAATTCTTCTTATTGCTTGTAGAGAGATCCATGCATTTGATCCATGAGCTCTCTCTGGCTTCTTGTTAGAATTCTTTATGTGAATTCTGAATTATAAGGACCCTTTTATATAGTTACAGAATAGAGGAGTCATGATAGAATCAGGCTTTCTTCTGGCCAATCAGATTTAGGGTGACATGGTGCACAAAAGTGATAAAAATAGGACTCATTTTAAGTGACATGGCGATATTTGATTGGTTGAGACGCATCACTTGCACATGTGGCATATATTTATTGGTCTTTGATTTAGACAGGAATGCCATGTCATTTTGACACATGGCATGGCCCTATTGATTTTTTTATTTGACTTGGCACGCCATGTCATCCAACACGTGGCATCAAGTGGGCCTCTAGGATGAGAGGATATTGGGCCCAATGAAGTAGGTCATCTTTTGTAGCCCATATAAATGAACTTGGGCTTTTAATTAAATCTACATTTTATTAGACTTAATTAATTAAGTCAATTATATTAATCCACAATATTCATTTTGTATTAATATATTTTGAATCATTTTATAAAATTTATATGTGATAAATTTTACATGATTACACCCACATCAAAGTCTTTAAACATAAAATTTATTACTTCACTTTTTAAATATTTGTGTCCAAACTCTCATGTATCTTGCGCCAATATTTTTACACCTAGCTTGATTAATTAATTAAATTCGATTGGCTAATTATCTTAAATGGATCCTTCCATTTTAGAGGTTAACCATAAACGATTGATCCACCTTATCGAATCTAATTATAACAGATGGGCTGTAAAGTTGGAATAAAATGCGCAAAAGATATACTTGTGCATAGGTCAAATTTGGACCATTATTGTCACTATTATGGTACATTGTTTTTTCTCATATTATTTTGTATCGTGTTTCTACTTTCTTTTCTTTTCATTTTTTTTTTTGGAAAAACTTGCAATTTTAATGTTAGGTTTTCTTGCTTGTGTCTATTTCTACTTACGCGCCAAAAAAGTTTTTTAAGAGTAGAAAACTTATTGTTGTATTTAATATTTCATTAAAGAAGACGTATGATTATTGTAGGTGTTTCAAAGCTAAGAAGGTTATACATGCTATTAGTAGTCTGAACAGAAGGAGAGCGATCAAACTCGGTGAGATTCTGATGGCTTTTTGATAGAGCATGGTCAATGATGGTATTGAGAGGTTGACTAGGTTGTTTAATGCGATTATGAAGACAGCTAAGATGCCTGATGAATGGAGGAGTACAATAATTCCATTGTACAAGAACAAATGTGATATTCAAGACTGTGAAAATTACAGGGGTATCAAGTTGTTAAGCATACTATGAAGGTCTGAGAGAAAGTGGTGGAGTTGAGGGTAAGAAAAGGAGTGTCTATTTTAGAGAATTAATTCGGATTCATGTCAGGGCAGTCGATTACTGAAGCAGTCTATCTTGTTCGAAGATTAGTGCAGAAATATAGGGAGAGAAACAGGGACCTTCATATGGTGCTCATTGACCTTGAGAAGGCCTATAACAAAGTTTTGGGCGATGTCCTATGAAGATTTCTAGAAGCAAAAGGTGTTCCAATAGTGTATATTAGGGTGATAAAGAAAATGTATAATGGAGCAAAAACTTAAATAATCATAGCAGAAGGAGACTCATAGAATTTTCTTATTGAGATGAGACTTCATTGTAGACTAATTAACCTTGCTAAATAATATTGATTGTGAAGCAATGATAGACAAATGAATGCTCTATGGATACATTGATCTATTATGATTTTCCTTTAAGGTTTCACTTCAAGGATTAGTAAAGCTTCATGTCCAACATTAGTTGATGAAGGGGAAGATAGAGTTAAGTTTCATGCCCAACTTTGATTATTTTTTATTTAAAAAAATGGAAAAATTGGAGTTTAGTGTAACACCTTGAAAATTCTTAGGCTAAGATCTGAACTTCCCTCTTGTGCATATGGGATCATACCAAGTGATATAATCTTGAATATAGGTATTAGAGCCTATTCTATAGTGGGATGATAGGTCTAAGATGAATTAAGGTCTCAAAAATCCCTTAACATAAAGTTGAGTTGAAACATTTCTCACTAATTGAGTTTCGATGTACATTCTATAAAATTAGGTGATAGGTCTAAGATGAATTAAGGTCTCAGAGTAAAAGGTTATGAATATTTTACCAGACTGTCAAATTCAGCGATCCGCTGAATTTGACTGCTGAAATGTTCCACAAAAGCTTTAAAACTATTTCTTTAAAAATAGGGAACCGGGTTCCCCATTCGGCATACCGCCTAATGGTTCAGCGATGGGGACCCTAGACCATCGATTTGGCCGCCAAAACTCATCAAAAGATCATTTTTTTCAATTTTATTGATTATTTGACTTGCCTAAAAGGATATTTTAGACCTTTTACCCTTAAATAACTTCCCATAGCTTATCTTATAACCTAATAACATCATTATATGTATTATGACTTCCAAGACCTCTATTTTTTTCTCCCAAAGATCAAGAACTTCAAGAAACGAGTTTCTCCAAATTCATAATATCTAAAGACTCCATGATAAGTTGTAGAAATACGACTCCTGCAATGCTTTAAACGAAGGATTTTTTCGCATTCTCATGCAAATTTATTGGTTTGATATGTGTTTTTGTTATTTTTAGGAAAATGGTTAAGGCATGGAGCAATGGTTGAAGTATGTGAATATGAAATAAAATGAGCTCAACTATCGGCATATGGAGGCCTCCACGGCCCATGTAGCATCACACAGACTGTGAAAGGCCACGTAGACTTGGCCTTGGGGAATGAAAAGAAGATTGGAACCAAGTGAAGGACCACGGGTGCCTTCACAACTCGTGTGTCACTACATAGACCCTGAGGCCCGCCATGGCCTCACAATTAGCATGAAAAATCATGGTGGAAGGCATGGCAAGGAAATGGAGCAAAAATAAATAAAGGCAAACCCTTTCACGGACTATGAGAGTTGACATAGGTTGTGTCGCGTGCCGTCAAGTTGAAGTGAAGTTGGGTTATTACCATCGAAAAAGAAGAAAATCAGTACAAGGCAAAGTTGATGGGACCCTCTCACGGGTCGTGTGACACTACACGGACCATGAGAAGGGTCGTCTCGTTGAAGGAGAAGGTGGCAGCGGTGTAATTCACTAAGGAAAGAGTCACGGACCATTTCATGAACTATGAACTCTCACACAAGCCTTACTACTACACTTGAAGAGAGGATGGAATTTGAAGACCAAGTATTGATTCACGGATCGTTTCACGGTCCATTTGGACCCCACGAGCCATATAGTGGCCCGTACCCATGGCGACACTATTTTTACTATTTTATGTTGGATTAAGTTTTTCCTTGTATATATATATTATTTCTATTTTGTTTTTATTTAGTCTTTGACTGCTAGAGACAAGAACAAGTGAAGAACACTATTTTGCTTTTATTTTCATTGAACTCTTGGATTTCTATTATCTTGCTTGAGATTGTAATCCATGGATTCATAGATTCATTACTTCTTCAATAGTTAGTACCTTATCATGAATTTTTTATATTGTTGTGGGCTACCTTTCTTGAATATGCTAGGCTAAACCCACAACTAGGGTTGTGGGAACCATGAAAAATAAATAAGGTAGATGAATTCGGGGTGAATCTAGGGATTGATTATCATATATGTTGTAGTATTTTTCACTTTAACTTCTTTCTTAATGAGTCGACGCATTAGGGTAAGCCTCTATTTGTTACATGCCCGGAAGGGATGTCGTGATTAGAAAAGAATTCTATGACTGAAATACGAGGTTTTTAACCTAGTTTAAGTACTTGAGACCAGAAGATAAGAGTATTTTGGGATCCATAACATGGGTTAAAAAGTATACGTTCTGAGAACGGAAGGTGATGAATGAAATGCATCTAAGAAGGACCAAAAGGTGAATTAGGTGTTACATAACTTATTAGATCTTGTATATGTAATCATGAATAGGTTTACTGCATAAATTTGTCTATCATATTAGATGTCATAGGGAACACAATCCTAGCTTCTCATTAATCATTTGAAATACATTATTCATTGCACTCTTTCATTACTTTAATAATTTAGTTTGCAAAATCAACCCCCCCCCCCCATTTACTTTATGCATTTTTATTTTGGGAATAGATATTACATCTGAAAAAGGGTGCTAATAGATTTATTCCCATGCATTCCCTGTGGGATCAACCTCAACTCTTGTTGAGTTCTATATTTGATCAATGATCGCTTTACTATTCCTTTTGGAGTGTAACTTTGGGCGTATCACTCTAAGTTCAAGATTCTCTTAAAGAACCTATAGTTTTGAAACAAGATTCTTCTCCAAACTTCAAAAACTTCATAGAATGGTTTCTCAAGTTCAAGCTATTAGGTTCCAAGCGAAGGGTTTCTTCGAGAAATTTTGCTATTCCAGACATGCAAGGCTACTCATAGCATTGGACTGAGTTCAACCACGCGCCCCAACATGTTAATTCTCCATAAATGAGTTCGAGTAGAGCTTCACCCTAATTCTTGAATTCTAGATGAGTTAATTCATCTTTCACTGAGTTAGTTATATTTATGCACTAAGATTATTATTATTATTATCTCTTTTATTATTGGAGTGGTCATTCGTGGATACTTTCCCATGAATCCTAGTTTAGTTAATGATCATGATTTTCCCATGTATTATTAGATGTTGAGATTAATGGGTTTTCATGCATTAAAAAAAGTATTATTTTCAATCAAGATTTTTTATATTTTGAGTAAAGATGATGATATTTTTATGCATCGATAAAAGAGTAATTTAAACTACCACTATATATGTATTTTGTTGAGATCAAAAAGTTATATTTTGAGGAACATGTCTTGATGAGACAATGCATGTTTTAGTGATCTTTTGATGAAATTGAGTATCAAGTTTAAATGATATTTTGAGAAAATAATTTGGTGATGATGTAAATGATTTTCAAATACATTAATTGAAGAAAGATGATGATGATGATGATGATGATGATGATGATGTCTTGAGATGAGTTTGATGCTTAAATTAAAGTCCAATGAGACTACATGAGATGTTTGTGAGTAATCTACTCACTTGATAGACATGAGCATATGTTTTGGGAATAGTATTGAGTACTGATTTGGGTAAGAGTATAAATAACTCAAATCCCGTAAACTATGCTGCCAGCATAGGATAAAAAGGGGTTATACCTTTGAAGTCCCTATAAAGGTTTTTATTGGGCCCATTGATGGGATGTCATTAACCCTAGCAAGGTATTAGATGGATGCGGCAACGACATCACTTCGATGTATCATCACTTGCTCATATTATGATGATTGTTGGTCAGAGAAACTCCCACTTACTGATTAGTTTGATTTGGTGTGAGTTGCATATTGGTGAGTTTATTTTCAAAGCATGACCATTTTTGAACTTGCATGTTTTCCTGATGAAATGACCCCGAGAAGTGCCCAAAAACGTGTCTGTGAATGTCCAAACTTTTAAATTTCATATATCTCAAAATCCATTTCCTATTTAAAAATCTGACTTCATACTCATGTTAAGGAGGTCAAATTAGGTGAGAAGGGTCTAACCCCGATTTAAGAGCAAAAGATTAGCAATTTCAATTTTTGTAATTTTTCTTATCCAGAATCCATCCGCGATAGCATCGCGACGCGAAGCTATCGTGAGCATGTGCTATTTTGGTCTCCGCATCGTGGACCAGAATGGACCTATGTATTTTTACCAGTGATTTCTATCTTGGTCCAATGTTTTTGGGTCTTGGGTCTAAGTGTTCCCAAATGTATTTTTACCTATACTTAACAAAATTTCACCCTCATATCATCCTAAATATTTCTTAATACTCACTCAAACACTTAGTCATATTTTCACTCCCCAAACTCAAGTCCCAAACACTCATCCCTAGCTAAGGGTCTCCTTCAAGGTTCTTCTTGAAGCTTCAAGTCTCCATCTCTAATCTTCACCAAGTTCATCTCCAAGCTAAAGTATGTGGGTTGCTTCCATGGGTTCCTTTCACCCATGATACCCAAGCCTCTTTTTACTCAAATTGCATGATTTAAAGTTGATTTACAAATGGCTATTGATTATTATGAAATTAACTGCAGACTATGTTAAAGTTATGTAAAATTGTGACTATTTTGCTATATTTTGAGCAATAAATCTTTGATCTATTGTAAAATTTGATAGAGGTTTTGATGTATATTTCTAAAGGGTGTTTCAAGGTGTTGATTGATGGTTTTACAATAGATTTTCTTGCATGATAATTAATCTCTATATTTCATGATTTTATACTTACATTACACACCCTCTAAGTGCTTGATAAAATATCTAGATGTGGTTTCTTGAGAGTTGAAGGTCCAAAGAATGAGATATGATATGGTTGACTATATGATGATGTAATGAGCTTACGTATATGATATATTCTACATAAAGTGTTGTATTAGACCATGTCTGATCCAGGTGACCTAGTTGAGGGGTCAACATCTCAACCACTAGGATGACGAGTGCTATCATCACTAACCTTGATGAGGGGTTTGTACCTCACACACTAGAGTGGTGGGTGCTATCATCATTATCCTTGATGAGGGGTGATATCATCACTAATGTCATCACTAACCTTGATGAGAGGTTTGTACCTCACACACTAGGGTGATGGGTGTTATCATCACTAACCTACCAAGGAATTTGTACTTTGGAAATCTAGCTTGGTCTCTTCTACACATGATATTCTATATGAGGATGAATTACTTAAGCATGTTTTACTTATTCATCGATCATACATGTTATATCGTTATAAGTATGCCTATTACCTACTGTTATGCATTTTGATTATGATGCTCAATTCTTATTTACATTGAATCCTACATACTTTACTTTATGCCTATATGATGTCACCATGTAGGAACCGGTGCCCCAGTTGATCATCCTCCTCCTCTATGTAGCTAGTTTGGTGCTATTTAAGTTAGTTGGTGAGTCCTCCACTATGGGGACCTTAGTCTATGATTCTCCTATTATGTATTAAGACATTCTTCTTTATTGTCTATTTTGATCATGAGGGTGAGCTCGGTTACTTTGTATTGGCCCCCGTTCTAATATATGTATAGAGGTGTTGTTGGACATGTTGTGTATCTATGCTAAGAGCTTTGACTCTATTATTCTTGATGTCTATGATATGAGTTTGTCTCTTGTTTCCTGATCATGATGTTGTGCATGCTTTCCTCTAGTCCAGTTGCCCCTATTCTTATTCGTTTATGTTGTATCTATTGCTATCGCGACCAAGGATGTGTAATGATGTTCTAAGAGGCTTGCTTGGGGTCCCTTTGGGTTCCCCTTGCATCGTGTCATGTCTAGGCCCTAGGCTTGATTCATGAAAAACTTTGTATCAGAGCACTAGCTTAATAGATCCTCGGAGTCTAACACACCGCGTCGATTAGAGTCCTATTCATTATTGTGAAGCGTGCTGTGACAACAAATAGGAGGCTATGAGACGTTTTAGGAAATGATTCCCTTCTTCATGTTCTAAGTTGTACTACAGAGTTGTTGTAAGTTTTTTCTCCTAACGATTATTCTTTGCTATGCTAGATCATGCCAAACACTCGAGGATGAAGGACCCAAACTCCCAAGGAGAAACCTAACAATGGTGAGCTCCAAGATGGTTGCATTATGCTTGCCCAAGTTATGGTAAACCAAGTCAATCAAGTGGCCCAAGCCCCTCATGCTACTACTCTGGGAGCTAGGGTAAAAGACTTCATGAGGATGAATCCTCTAATTTTCAATGGTCAAAAGTGGATGAAGATCCACAAGAGTTCATTGATGAGGTCTACAAAATCTTGAATATCATGGGTAATGGGCCGAATGAAGTGAAGTTGGTGGCATACCAACTCAAAAGGGTATCCCAAATATGGTAAGACCAATGGAAGGGTGAGAAGGGGGTTGGTTATGTGGTGCTTTAGGAGGAGTTTAAATTGGTTTTCCTTAACCGATTTTTTCCCTCTAGAGCTTAGGGAAGCTAAGTTGGTGGAGTTTAGGAACTTGAAACAAGGTGCTATGAGTATGAGGTAGTATGCCCTTAAGTTTAATTAACTTTTAAAGTATGCTCCTCATTTGGTGATCGACCCTAGATCTAGGATGAACAAGTTTGTGATGGGGGTCTCCGACTTGGTAAGTGAAGAATACTGGTTCGCCATGCTAATTAGTGACATGGACTTGTCTTTGTTGATGACCTATGCCGAGCAAATGGAGGAAGAAAAATTGATGGAAGAGAAGGGGGCATGAGGCCAAGAGGGCAGTCTTGGGGGTAAATTCCAAAGGGCTAGCCGGTTCAATCAAGGCCAAGGGTTTCACCATGCTACTAATAGTGGGTTTGCCAATGACCTCCTTTGGCCTCAAGGTGTTGGTGTTGTGGCTTCCATTGATGTGTGCGCTAAATGTGGAGGGGGTCATAAGGGCCCATGTTTGAAGGGTTCTAATGCTTGCTATAAATATGGAGAGCTCGATCACAAGAAGGTAGATTGTCCAAGAAATTGTGGCAAGGGCCAGGCTGCAAATGTGGTTCCATTGGGTAGAAATGGTCCTCAAGGTGGTGTCCCAATGCACAACCATATTTATGCACTACATAGGAGGCAAGGGGTTAGTGAGATCTCCAATGTTGTTACCAGTATGTTGAAAATGTTTGACTTTGATGTGTATGCTTTGATTAATCCGGGTGCCACTCTTTCATTTGTTACCCCTTTTGTTGCTAAAAAGTTCCATGTTGTCCCCGAGTTGCTGCCTAAGTCATATGAAGTGTCAACTCTTATTAGTGCCTTTATTGTTATTAGGAAGGTTTATAGAAGTTGTCCTATTTGCATTTTGCATAAGTTGTTGCCTTGTAATCTTGTTGAATTAGACATGATAGATTTTGATGTCATTCTTGTTAGTGAGTGGTTGCATGCCTACTATGCATCTATTGACTGTTGAACCCATAGGGTCAAGTTTCAATTTCCTACTGAACCCGTCCTTTAATGGGAAAGTCAAGATGTGGTGGTCAAAGGTAGATTCATTTTATGCATTAAAGCCCATAAGTTGACTTCTGCGGGATGTTTGTATCATCTTGTGAGGGTTAAAGATGTGGAGTTCAAAGTCCCTTCCATTGAGTCGGCCCCCATTATAAACGAGTTTCTTGATGTCATCCCAAATGACCTTCCCGATGTCCCTCCCGAAAAAGAGATAGATTTTGGCATATATCTCCTTCCCGCTACTCAAACTATCTCCATTCCCCCTTACTATATGGACCCAGTGGAGTTGAAGGAGTTAAAGGAGTAATTGAAAGATTTGTTGGGAAAGGGATTTATTAGACCTAGCCAATCACCTTGTAGTGCTCTAGTGTTGTTTGTGAAAAAGAAGGATGGGTCACTTAGAATGTATACTGACTGCTGGCAACTCAATAGGGTCACTATAAAGAATAGATATCCTCTTCCAAGGATTGATGACTTGTTTGACCAATTGCAAGGGGCTAGTTTCTTCTCTAAGATTGATCTTCAGTCTGGTCAAGTGATGGTGAGGGAGTGCGATATTTCTAAGATGGCCTTCTGGACTAGATATGGTCATTATGAGTTTGTTGTGATGTCTTTTGGGTTGACTAATGCACCGGTCATCTTCATGGATCTAATTAGTTAGAGTCTTCAAACCTTACCTTGATTCCTTTGTTGTGGTCTTTATTGATGATATATTGATCTATCCATATAGTAGGGAATAGCATACGAGTCATTTGAAGGTTGTGTTCCAAAGGTTGGGGGAGGATAAATTTTATGCCAAATATGACAAATGTGAGTTTTCATTGAAGGAGGTTGCATTCTTGGGTCATGTGGTGTCGGGGGATGGTATAAAAGTGGACTCTAAGAAAACCGATATGATTAGAAATTGGCTTAGACCATTGACCCCATCGGATATTAGGAGCTTCTTGGGCCTTGCAGGTTACTATAGAAGATTTGTGAATAGGTTCTCCTCCATTGCTTCCCCTATGATAAAATTGACTCAAAAGAAGGTTAAGTTTGTGTGGACCGATTAATATGAGAGAAGCTTCCAAACATTGAAGGATAGGCTTATGTTTACTCCTATATTATCACTACCAGATGGGCTTGAGAGTTTTGTTGTGTATTGTGATGCATGTAGAGTTGGTTTGGGTTGTGTGCTAATGCAAAATGGTAAGGTCATAGCTTATGCTTCTAGACAACTCAATGTACATGAAAGGAACTACCCTACCCATGATCTAGAGTTGGTCGTTGTTGTGTTTGCGTTAAAGATTTGGCGTCATTACTTTTATGGGGTGCATGTTGATGTCTTCACCAATCATAAGAGCCTTCAATATGTCTCCACTCAAAAAGATCTCAACTTCAGACTAAGAAGGTGGCTAGAACTTCTCAAAGATTATGACATGAGTGTGCATTATCATCGGGGTAAGGCAAAGGTGGTGGCGGATGCTTTGAGTCGGGTATCCATGGGTAGCCTAGATCATGTTGATGGTGGTGATAGGGAAATGTCTATAGAGGTGCATAGATTGGCTAGGTTGGGGGTTAGGTTGGAGGAAGTGGGTGAT
Source organism: Solanum ossicruentum (assembly GCA_025774065.1). Taxonomy (NCBI): domain Eukaryota; kingdom Viridiplantae; phylum Streptophyta; class Magnoliopsida; order Solanales; family Solanaceae; genus Solanum; species Solanum ossicruentum. The sequence goes on along the minus strand of JAOTQR010000069.1, from coordinate 8,839,225 downwards.
GGTGTTGTTGTTGTTGATGGTCCCAAATCTTACTTGGTTGCTGAGGTGATAGCAAAACAAGATCTTGACTCCTCCTTACTTGAATTGAAGGCCTTGGTGAAAGGGGGCAAAGTAAAGGTTTTCTCCCAAGGGGGAGATAGTGACCTAAGGTACCAAGGTAGGTTATGTGTACCTTGTGATGATGGTTTGAGGGAGAAAATTCTTGATGACGTCCGTAATTCTCCTTATTCTTTCCACCTAGGTTCCACCAAAATGTATAGAGACTTGAGGGATGTGTATTAGTGGGGAGGAATGAAGATGGACATTGCCAAATTCGTTTCTGGTTGCCATAGTTGTCAACAAGTTAAAGCCGAACATCAAAGGCTGGGTGGCCTAACCCAAGACATAGAGATTGCTAGTTGGAAGTGGGAGGTGATTAATTTGGATTTTGTGGTTGGGTTGCCCAAGACTAGGGAAGGTTTTAATTCCATTTGGGTGGTGGTTGATAGGATGACGAAATCGGCTCACTTTCTACCGATTAAGACCACATATGGGGCTGAAGAGTATACAAGATTGTACATCCATGAGTTAGTAAGGTTGCATGGGGTTCCTTTGTCCATCATATCAGATTGTGGTTCACAATTTACTTCATACTTTTGGAGGTCTTTTCAAAGGGGTCTTGGTACAAAAGTTCACCTTAGTACGACCTTTCACCCTCAAACTAATGGCCAAGCCAAAAGGACAATTCAAACCCTTGAGGACATTCTAAGGACTTGTGTATTAGAGTTGAGGGGTATTTGGGATGATTATCTTCCTTTGATTGAGTTTACCTACAACATAGCTATCACTTTAGCATCTGTATGGCTCCTTTTGAGGCTCTTTATGGGAGACATTGTAGATCATCAATCGGTTGGTTTGAGGCTGGAGAGGTGGCCTTATTGGAACTGAATCTGGTTATGGAGGCCTTGAGAAGGTTAGGATGATTAGGGAGACGTTGAGAATAGCCCAAAGTAGTTAAAAATCTTATGCTGATGTGAGAAGAAGAGACATTGAATTTAAAGTGGGTGATTGGGTTTATTTGAAAGTTTCTCCAATGAAAGGTGTGATCCGTTTTGGTAAAAAGGGAAAGTTGAGTCCAAGATATGTTGGTCCTTATGAAGTTATGAGGAGGGTTGTCAAGGTAGCTTATGAATTGAAATTGCCTAGTGAAATGAAATTGGTTCATCCGGTGTTCCATGTCTTAATGTTGAGGAAATGTATGGATGATCCTAATGTTATTATGGCTCTTGATGTTGTGGGTGTTGTTGAGGATAACTTGACTTATGAGGAGGTTTTGGTCAGATCCTAGAAAGGCAAGTGAAGATATTAAGGAACAAGGAGGTGGTATCCGTTAAGGTCCTTTGGAGGAACCAACAAATCGAAAGTGCTACTTGGGAGGACGAAGCGGACATGCAAAAATGGTATCCTTATCTTTTCCACTCCACTCAAGCCTAAGGTACTAATTCTAAGTTGACTATGTGATTCCAAGTCTTATGTTTCAGCTCCTATGTCATTCATATGCATTCAAGTTTAAGTTGGCAAGTTTATGATGATTTTACACTTACATTGAGATTTTTAAAATGGTGTTTTAAATGTAATGTTGAACCTTATTTGGGGCTTGTTTTTTATGATCATTCTTGTCTTGTATGTCTCTTCTACATACGGAGATGAATGTACCCAAGCGGGAGATATTGAAAAAACCCCGAAATGTGTCCAAAAATGTGTCTTGAAATGCCTGAAAATTTAAATTCCATATATCTCAAAATCCTTTTGCTATTTCGAAAATATGACTTCACATTCTTATTCATGGGTCCAAATTAGGTGAATAAAAGTCTAACCCCGATTTAAGAGCAAACGATTAGCAATTTCAATTTTTGTAATTTTTCTTATCCAGAATTGATCCGCAACAATACCGTGACTCGCAACGCGGACATGTGTTATTTTGGCCTCCGCGATAGATTCGCATTGCGAACCAGATGCGGACCTACGTATTTTGTTGCCAGTGATTTATATCTCGGTCCAAGGTTTTTGGGTCTTAGGCCTATGTGTTCCAAAACGTGTTTTTATCTATACTTAGCCAAATTTCCCCTCATATCATCCTAAACATTTGCCAATACTCACTCAAACACTTAATCATATTTTCACTCCCCAAACTCAATTCCCAAACCCTCATCACAAGCTAAGGTTCTCCTCCAAGGTTCTTCTTCAAGCTTCAAGTCTCTTTCTCCAATCTTTACCAAGTTCATCTCCAAGTTAAGGTATTGTCACGACCCAAGCCTGGGACCTAGACGTGACCGGTGAATGGGGAACCCCAAACAAGCCTCATAATATATCATTCCACATCCTTGGTCCCGGAAACAATTAAATAACATTTGAAGAATGGAAATGGGAAAAAGTGACTAAGGGAGAACTTGTCGTAACATAGAGTTAAGAGATAATAGAATCAACTCATAGAATAAATACATAGTTTTGTCCAATAACACCTCTACTACATAGATAATGATGGGGGCCAAGACATATAATCGGGCTCACCCTCATAGTCATAAGTATATGATAAAGAGAATCTTAATACATAGTGTGAGAGAATAGTCCTTGTCCCTAGAATGGAGGACTCACCAAAGGCTAACTTGAACGATCCATCTAGCTACAAGAAGATCAATAGGAGCTTCGATCCCTACATGGTGATATCATGTAGGCAAGAGTATGTGTTAGTACGTTTGAATGTACTAAGTATGTGGGTTGCAATGCAATAAGAGATAGACAATGTTATCAAAATGCATAACAATAGGCAATAGGCATAATATAACAATATGGCATGCATGGACAATGCTTGTAGTAAAACATACTCGAAAATATCCACTCTTTCATAGCTTACTTAACCCAATAAGATAACATAATTAGTTTATCAAATTACCTTGTACTAGACGGTGAGAGATATAGCATGAGTTCATAAGCCCAAATCATACACGAGGGTAAAGAGTACATCATATTTCATCACCCCATAAAGAGTAATATGACTTGATAAGGAGTAGCATAACCTCATAAAGAGTAACATAACCTCATAAGGAGTAGCATAACCTCATAATGAGTAACACAACCTCATAAGGAGTAGCATAACCTCATAAGGAGTAGCATAACCTCATAAAGAGAAACATAACCTCATAAGGAGTAGTGTAACCTCATAAAGAGTAACATAACAACATGAGAGCGCAACAATTCCCTTGCAATACCAAAGGTGCTTTATATAATTCAAACACATATATTCATTCATTTCATCCTTATATACATATCTTCCCTTTTTATCATCATTTGGTCATGCCATACATACATTATTTCATCATCATATAATCATCATAATATCATTCAACTCATAAGACATGCATTGGAACTACAATTCCTCAAGAAACCCTAGTCGGACATTTTATCAAACACTTAGCGTGTGCATAATGGGGGTAAAAGACCATGCAATCTAGAGGTGAAATCATACAAGCAAATCCATTGTAAAACCACCAATCAACACCTTGCAACACCCTCAAGACATACACATCAAAATGCCTCATCAAATCCAACATTAGATCCAAGATTTAAAGATCAAAACATGCTAAAACAACCATACTTTCATGAACTCAAATCACTGTGCAGTAAATTTCTTAATGTACAAGACCCACATGTAAAATCAACTTAAAATCATGCAATATTAGTAAAAAAGAGGCTTAGGTACCATGAGTGGAAGGACCTAATGGCCCAACACTACGTACCTTAACTTTGGAGAAACCTTGAAGAAGGCTTTAATGGGACTTGAAACTTGAGTAAAGTCCTTGATGAAATCCTTAAGATTGGTCTTGAGTTTTGGGACTTGAATTTGGGAGTAAATATTTGGCTATGTGTTTTGGTAAGTATTAGGGAATGTTTAGGATGATATGAGGGTGAAATAAGGCTACGTATATGTATTTTCAAGTGTGGGAACCCTTAGGCCGGAGACTTAAAAGTCTTGGACCGAAGTCAAGAGGAAATAGGACAAAACGGACTGCTCACTAGAATTACATTTTCTGCACAAATGAGTTTGACGAAAATGGGCATAAATCCTTCATTTGAACTCAAAATGAGGTGAAACCAAGTATGTTGGAAAGATAATTCAAAGAGCTTTAATTTGATAAGTCGTGGACCACCTAGTTCTTTGTGTGTTAATAGATATTCCCCTTCAAAATTGAGCCTCCTAAATCACATTTTTTTGGTTTTCATATTTTGATACGGTTGCTCTAAAATTCGAGTTAGACCCATTTCCCACTAAATTTGACCCCCTAAACAAGAATATCAATTCGAACTTTTGAAATAACGAACAGATGTTTAGATAGATGGAAAATACGATTTTGAGCACTTCCAAGGCATATTTTTCGGGCACTTCTTGGGGTCGTTTCAGGTATGTGGGTTTCTTTTATGGGTTCCTTTCACCCATGATACTTAAGCCTCCTTTTACTCAAATTGAATTATTTAAAGTTGATTTATAAATGGGTCTTGATTATTATGAAATTCAGTGCATACTATGTTAAAGCTATGTATAGTTGTGACTGTTTTGCTATGTTTAAAGCTATAAATCTTTGATCTATTGTAAGATTTGATGAGGGGTTTTGATGTATATTTCTAGAGGGTGTTAGAAGGTGTTGATTAATGGTTTTGCAATGGATTTTCTTGCATCTCTATATTTCATGGTATTATACTAGCATTACACACCCTCAAAGTGTTTGATAAAATGTCCGAATATGGTTTCTTGAGGAGTTGAAGGTCCAAAGCATGAGATATGATATGGTTTACTATATGATGATGAAATGAGCTGATGTATATGATATATTCTATATAAAGTGTTGCATTAGACAATGCCCGATCCGCGTGACCTAGATGAGGGGTCAACATCTCAAACACTAGGATGATGGTGCTATCATCACTAACCTTGATGAACGGTTTATACCTCACACACTAGGGTAATGGGTGCAATCATCACTAACCTTTAGGAGGAGTTTGTACCTCACACACTAGGGTGATGGGTGCTATCATCACTAACCTTGATGAGGAGTTTGACCCCACACACTAGGGTGATGGGTGTTATCATCACTAACTACCATGGGGTTTGTACTTTGGAAATCTAGCATAGTCTCTTCTATAGATATGATGTTTTATATGAGCATGAATTACTTAAGAATGTTTTACTTATGCATTGATCATACATGTCATATTGGTATAAGCATTCCTATTGCCTATTGTTATGCATTTTGATTATGATGCTCAATTCTTGTTTACGTTGCATCCTACAAACTTGTACATTCAAATGTACTAACGTATACACTATGCCTATATAATGTACCATATAGGAATGGTGCCCAAGTTGATCATCCTCCTCATCCAGGTGTCTAGTTCAGTGCTATTCAAGCTAGTTGGTGATTCCTCTACTCTGGAGACCTTAGTCTATGATTCTCCTATTATGTATTGAGATATTATTCTTTATTGTCTATTTTGACCATGAGGGTGAGTCGGGTTACTTTGTCTTGACCCCCGTTCTTATCTATGTATAGAGGTGTTGTTGGACATGTTATGTATCTATGCTAAGAGTTTTGACTCTACTATTCTTGATGTCTATGATACGAGCTTGTCTCCTGTATCCTAATTATGATGTTGTGCAATTTTTCCCCTAGTTTTGTTGCCCCTATTCTTATTCGTTTATGTTGTGTCTATCGCTTCCGCGACTAAGGATATGTAATGATGTTCTAAGAGGCTTGCTTGGGGTCCCTTTGGGTTCCCCTTGCGCTATGTCACGTCTAGGTCCTAAGCTTGGGTCGTGACAACTGAGTTGAGTTGAGTATCTTTGATTATATCCTTTCCTTTTCAGCTAACCTCCATTTGGGTCTGCATCATTTAATATCACATATATAGGTGATAGAGGTCTTCAGCAAGTGCAATTATTTGAAGTCTTATTTTCTCCTTTCCAGATCATGCTGATCCCTCCTTTCTTCTAGGGGCATTTTATTTATATCATATATTGTTTCTAGAGTATTTCTTTCCTTGAGGTAGCCATGAGCCTGTCATTGGCACCATCTAGATGTTTAGAGATAGAGGCTTCATAGATAGTGATGGATTAGAGTTGAAGTTTCACTTTTGAAGACTTGTACTTTTCAAATTATTTCCACAATATTGAATCGATATGGATTGTAAGTATTAAACATTATTGACCAACTCTTTAATTGATGAGAACACTAGAACATTCCTTGTACATAAACTAAGTCTTCCATTGTTGATTGAATAAATGTAATTGATTGAATGAATGTGATGAGGCCAAGTGGTTTGCTTGGGAGGCAGCAATGGTTTATGAGTGTTAGTCACGCCAAGAGTACCCTCCGGAGCATGACATTAAGTTAACATGTTAATATGTCAAGATTTGCCCTACTCTAATCCACCCTATTTACATTTTCAAAACCATCAACTTTATACGATGGTATTCTTCAAATCATTCCATCATTGTATGACTACAAATTAAAGAAAAAGTTGTAGATAGTCGTTACTTAGCTTGTTTTACTGGTATAATTTGTAGTTTTACAATCTGTAAAGGGTTGATCTTTGAAGTACCATTGTGTCCATACTTAGGATACTCTATTCTACTTACTTTTAATTGGCTTGGCCAGTCGAGCTAGCTATATGTATACTATATAAGTGTGAGTACTCTCGGTACTACGAAATCAATTACTGAACTCTACATGGATCATCTTGGATGACACACATGGGTAGTCTTGGATGACAACGTCTGTTGACGTGACTGAATAAAAAAAGTCGTATTAATTCTATTTTCATATGAGAGTTTCTAGGGCCAAACAAAGGGTATTTTTTGGTTAATATAATCTAAACTGGGGATTTTTTCCTCCTTCCCCAAAAGTTCATATGTGTGCCTTTATCTCAGTCCCACCTACTTAGGACTTCTGTTATGCCGAAAAATGGCTTTTTGAAAAGAAAATAAAAAATTTAGTTTAAACTAAATTAATTTAAGTGAAAACCAATATTCGAAATTTCAAAAGAAAAATAGAGTCGCCACCTAATTTTAGGGATAATTAGGAAACCAGTAAAACATTTAAAAAGACCTAACAGAAATTTTTTTTTAAAATCCAGTGGAAGGGTTCGGGTTCATATTTCCACTTCGAGAAGGTTTTACACACTCGAAATGGCCGCTAAATGCAGTTATCCTGCGATTATGAAATTTGACTAACTTTAAAAATTTAATTGACCTCAAAAAGCTAACTAGTTACAAATTAAATAATTTTAAAAGGGTTTAACTAGATTGACGAAATTGAAAGTAGTCGACTAAACTTGAAGGAAGCTGATTATATTTTGAAAATTGAATAAAAATATAAAATCACATTTTTATTTTTATTTTTATTTTTATTTTTATTTTTGTTTTTATTTTTTATTTTCTTATTATTTTTTTTTTCTTAATAAAACCCTATGTCAAAGTAAAACGAAAATAACAGACATGTTGGGGAATTTTAATTAGATTAACTAACCCAATAGATTATAAAGTTAGAGTTAGTCAAATAGCAAATATCATCCAAAATGCATGATGAACAGAAACATCGAAAAATCAAATTTGGACTCCGGCAGGCCCAATATATGAACCTGTCCTATTTTCTAAGTTGTGGGCCTACCAGGCCCACTAGAATTTTCAGCTGTTGTTCCTTTGACTTAGCTCATTCTCTCCATATACACTTGGTGTATATACATTGTATATCAACAACAAAATCTTCCATCATAATTCCCTTTAATGTATAGTAGGCTGACTCGATGAGGGAAAAGATTTGGGCTTTCATGGCCCAATGAAGGTGCAGGAGAGAGTGGAGGAGTCCTTACGAACTCTCGAACGATGGTTCATACAATATAGAAAAGGAAACAAATTAGTACTTGAGCAGAGATATTAATTATTTCAACTGCAAAAATCATTTAACATTCAGAAGAAATATATCATGAAAGCATACAGTCAGATAATACCAAGTAGACATATTTCCTGTTTAAAGCACACTAAAACAAGATTGAGATGTGGCTCGCAATCCACTTAAAGTGACATGATTCAGACACAGGTCAATATAATAACAGATAACAGAGGAAACTTCATCACATAAACACAGTACACAGAAAATCACTTCACAGCAACAGGGACAGTGCATCTGATAATATGGAGTAGAAATGGGGCATTACAGCATATAGCAGGTGTATAAACATTCAATACTTGTCTTGATTCTTGATAAGCTAGCAGTGAACAAGGAGGGTGAACAAACTAAGAGAGGGACACATATGGACCCATAATAGCATAATCACTAGATTTCTCAATCAATGCTAAATATCAACAATAAGACAGAGACAACCAACTTTCTCATTATCCTAAACATTTATCATCTGCAGAATGGGACCATTTTAGTAAATTAGAACCAGAAGAAAACATGGAAGGCTAGAAACTTAGACTAAGACCAAAGCTCAACAGCTTTGTACTATCTAGATCCCTCTAAACATAGCAATGACAAACCGATCAGTAGATCAGAACAACCAAGCCAACTACACAAAGAACGAAACCATATGTAGGGATAATCTGATTTTAAAATGGAAGATAGATAACCAAACCAAACCAAACAACCTGGTGAGTATGTTAATTCTAAAAGCAGGTTAGCTATATAGTCTGGTGATAGCACAATAGTTTAATTCAAATCATGACAAACAAGTTCCTTTCTAACCCAAATAACTTCCTATTGTGCCTAATAACACCTGAACAAATCAACTACTACAAACTGGATCATTTTATCCTTTTAAAAGAACACTGAATATGGACCAGACTTCAAGACAGGAGTATTTCAGCCAGAGCAAGAGCAAGATCATGGGATCAGTAGAAAACTCATTTTTAATCTCAAAAACTTTGGATTTACATCTATACTTTAGTGACACAGAACAAATGCAATGACTTGACAAGTATAATATAGCAAAGAAGAGATACACAAAGCATTGTCATTTGGACCTCAAAATCAGAACAAGTGAAGGTAGAACGAAAATGACAGAACAGACGAGGAAGGCTTAATTTTAGAATAAGAATAGGCCAACCTGACACGCTCGTAACTTCAAATCTAGACTCGAGCTCAAAAAAAAACTTCATCTATTAATCAGATTAACAATATTACAGTAGTATTATGGCCTGATTTTCAATAAAGCAGTGAACAAAGATGTCAACTACATTATTAACAGCTTAACAATGCATGAACAACATGTTGATAACATTTAACCCAAACACAATCACCTCAGAATATACTGACTTGAACATCACCGTCCGCAAGCAACCAGAATCATTACAAAAGAACTATAACAGGATTTGAACACCACACATTTTTTTAAATAAAACAGTGAATAAAACGACAACAATGATGTCCTCAACCCAAATACAGCACCACAGGGACATGTTCCACAAAGCATTTTCGGTCGAAATGAGGTGAGTGCAAACATGAGTGACTTTGACATAGCTTTAACAAACACATTCAGTAACAAGTTCGAATGAAGAGCAGCATTGGGATATTACCTTTGTCGGGGCAGCAAACTGGGATGACAAGCTTAACGAAACGAACTCACCACTATGAGTAAATTTGTATACCCCGACTCAAAGCCAAGAATTTTCGGAACCTCCCAAAATCGACGAGCTTCTGGAAAACGGATTTGAAAGAAAATGAGCTATATCTGAATGTTGTAAGTTCAGAATGGTTGTGGAAATCGATTGGGTGCCTTGCTAGGGTTTTTTGAGGTTGAGAACTGCCTCCAGAACGAAGAAGGAAAAGGGATTATATATCTCCCAAAATTAGGGCGAATCAAGGAATTTTTGGGGGTAGATATTGAATTCCAAATTCAAAAATCCTCCATTTAGGCAAGAAATCTTTGGGATTTTGCAAAATCCTCAACGTATTGAAAATCACAATTGATTTTTGCCGGATTTGTTGGGATTCTTGGTGAACGTTGGGGATTCTGGTTTTTCTGGTTTTTCTTGGTTTTTCTTGGTTTTCTTGGTTTTTCTTGGTTAAAATGGAGAAGAAATGAACGAAGGAGGAGAGAAGAAGGAATTTGGGGGCGCGTGGCCCTCACGCGCGGATATAATATTATTATTAAATTTTTTTTTGAAGATAATTGTTTTAAAAATTGTTTAATTAAAATAAAAGCATCGATGATTAATTTGACACCGTGGAGGATAAAAATTGGGTGTCAACAACTTCTATCTGTATGTCTTTTCAGGTTTAATCAAAGGTAGAGTCAGGATTTCAATTAAGGGGTTCAAAATTTGAAAAAATAAGTACATGAACTAGCCAAGGGGATCAACATCTACTATATATAAATAAAAAATAAGTTTAACTTTGTATAAATAGTATAATTTTCTGTCGAAGGAGAACCCCCTAACCAAAGAATCGCTCCAACCGTAATTAATAAATATACACTACTACATATATAGATACTCTCTCTAAAGGATGGATTAAATATAATGTTCATTTTAAAGAATTTCTTTATCAAACTCATTTTTTAAGAGATACAGAGATATTGTATAGAGAAACTCCCACTTACATTTGCTTGATTTTATTTTGGGTAATTAGTTGTTGATGTTTCTATAACTTTTGTTTTGAATTAATTAATTACTAGAAATTGGAACTTGTATGCTAAAGTATTAACCTTCTTGTTGGAACATTAGGTCTTGGCAGCATATTGTGCCGCTGCTACTTGTTATTATATTTGCTTCTTCTATCACTTTTTATGAGTTGAAATATGGAGAAACTCACAAACTTTATAATGGAAACTTGTTGTTTCTCTCAGACTCATCTCTGTCGTTTTCACATAGTTTGAATTTTACCGCCTGGCCGTACAAATCCTAAGAGGCGACATACAATTTCTAGACTCATAACTTAAACGGTGAAAATTTTGAAATGACCATTACATATATAATTTCACGTTTGAACTGTCTCTTGTTCTTCAAAACCAGGTCTGCCACGATTTTTTCCCACCAAAAAATGGAACATGCATCCCGCTTCCTTAATGACTGATCATTCATCTTCTGTTCCTTTCAAACATAATGAATGGTTGCTTTTTTCTCTTTGTCAAATTTGTGCTGCAGAGGTATTTCACTTGCTCTTTCATTTGTTTGATTCTAATATTTTGTGTTTGTGCTTCCTATTTTATGTCTTGTCTATCTTGTAAGCATAATTTCATATGAAGGTGATGTATTTCAACAAAAAAATTGTATACCAAATGCTACTCTTCTCCTGCAACATCAGGCTAACTATTTTGCCCCAACACATCCTCATTTTACTCCGGTTGCTTTTGAACCTTTGAATATACTTTCACCCTTGCCTTCTGTGTTCAATAAAAATGAATCCTCAACAACTTTCTATCTATGAAACAACCACATTTTGACATTTTAATTTCCATGTAAAGAATTATCAACCAAATAGAGAAAAAGAATCTAAGGGCAAACTGAGGAAGTGTGTATTATTGAGGAAGAACTCCAATAATGGGAGCTTTATGTATTATTAAGGA
>JAOTQR010000069.1:8812667-8827527 GCA_025774065.1 Solanum ossicruentum | reverse complement strand
GTTTGAACAATTCAAATATTTTGAACACTAAAAAATACTCTAAAAATTCAGTTATATTGAGACGGAGGGAGTAATGTTTATTTTTTACAAATCTCAAAAATTGATAATGTGTATTCTTTGTATATAGAAAAGTTTTAATTATTAAGTGAAGTTTGCAAATATCATGAGTGACTTGCTTTTAGATGTACAAGTAACTTTCTATTAAAAATTATAATTAAAATTTAACGTATAGAATTCACATTTCTTTTTTCTACTGTAATAGAAGAGCCAGTAAGCACACAGGAGGTTCGACATGTGTGTTTACCTGTAATTTAGCTCATGTTCATGGGCAATTTGGACAATCATGTCATGTCAGTTTGTGCCCTTTCTTTAACGATTGGTTCACATAAACGGTGCCAATATTGATCTCTTCCGTGGCATCCTTCCCTCTTTCACCTACCACTTGGGGTCGTCAACATGCTTCCTAATTATTGTGCTTACCTGTGATATTTGTCTTTGCTTCAGGATAATTTGCTCATTTCCACTACAGCCTCACTTTGATGTGTCCTTCTGTTATATTGCTTACTGTCCCAATTTCTTCTGCTTCAAACAACTGTTCCTGTGCTTTCACTGTAAAAATTGCTTGTCCGTCCATTTTTTGCTTTTCGCTGCCATTGTTTTATCTTCCCAGGTATTACTTCTTCTGTTTCGTTTTTGCAACGTTTGGATTTGAGAGTTTATGGTGCTGCCTTATTTCTCGATTTCTCACAGTTTTGGTTGCTTTGAATTTAAGGGTTTATGGGTTTGTTTAATTTCTCAACTTTCCAACAGTTTGGGTTGCGTCTTCCTGCTGTAATTCAAGCTTTGGTGCTGCGATTTTCAGGTGTTCCTTCTTCTTCTTCCCTTCTCCATTCTTAGTTTGTCGATTCGATCGGGACTTTACAATCGTGAGTAAAATTATTTTTTGGGTATTCCTGATTGTCCTTTTCGATTGCGTTTTTCCTTCTCTTCTTTAATCTAACTTTGTGAATCTATTTGTGGATAGAAATATGCCTATAAGAATGCAAAAACCTTCCCTTCCAGCAGGTGCTCGATGAATTTTCCCAAAAAAGAAAGAATGATTTCATCTGATTTTTATGTTGTATTTCCTGTCTTGAGTTTTGCAAGAGCCCAATGATTCTAAATGCCAATTTTGATGCGTTTCGGACAGTGTTCTTACTTTAGGAACTGATTTATTTGTTGAAAATGCTAGGAAACAGGTAGCTTTGGAAATTGCTTTTAGGTAGATAATTTATTTAGAAATAACTTCTTCTTTTTTATTGTTTTATTGTTGCATGAATTTAAGGAGCAACATTTTCGGTTAATGAAATGGGTTGCTTTTGTTTGCTATAAAATGAAAAAGAAAAACAGATAACCTTGGAAATTGATTTTTATGGGCCTGTGCATGGACTGTGCACACACAGACAACACTAGCAAAACAATACAAAATCCAATTAGGAATGATCTAGATAGAGTCCAATCTGTACCTTGATATAACCATTGAGATTGATAGGTATCTCTATTTGATCCTCGTTGATCATCCTTGCTATCACATCAGCTGTCAAGGAAGATACATCAAAACGCTCAGCTTCTGCCTACGTGCGGATCCTCCACTCTGTACTATCATTTAGACTTAAGGCATAACAGAACACCTAGGGAAAGAAGTGTTTGGAGATTTAGTATGACAAGTAGCAAAGTCGTGAATGCTGCAGAGGATTAGGAAAGGTAACAAATTAACTTAACAATCTCTCTGTCATGCATCCTAAAAACAGAACCCATTAGATGTGATAGTGGGTGGTTGCTGAAATCACTGCTCACATATCTAGCCACATTTAAGAAACTTATTAAGTTACAACAGCATTTGCATAATTCCTGAATATTAAAATCTAAAAGTAACATGGTCAGACAGAGTTCTTACCTTAGGGACTGATTTGTTTGTTGAAAACGCTAGGAAACAAGTAGCTTTGGAAATTGCTTTTAAGTAGATAATTTATTTAGAAGTAACTTCTTCTTTATTGTTTTATTTCTGCATGAATTTAGGGAGCAATATTTTCGGTTAATGAAATGGGTTGTTTTTTGTTTGCCATAAAATGAAAAAGAAAAACAAATAACCTTGGAAATTGATTTGTAGTAAGTATTTATTAGGTTCTTCTTCTTCGTTATAATAGGATTAGTGTTATCTGGCATAGATAGTAATCGTCTGGGATATCCCTAGGTATATAAGACTAGAGAATATGGCAATTTATTTTTGAGATAGTTACGAAAGAGAATAAAATAGAAAATCGGCATATAAATTGTAACAGAGAGCGAAAGAGTATTTCCTAAGGCTTTAAGAAAATGTGTCATCTACTATGTAGTATGATAATGACAGCTTTGTTCCAATTATCCAGTGTTAAGATGGGTCAATATTCCTTTCTCTTTAGCTATACAGGCAGCTATCTATATCACTTTTCTCCATTTTTTTATCCGTTTCTTTGCAACAGTAGAGTAAACTCCTAACTAGCATTTTAGTAGCAGGGATTTCGACATGGTCATGGTTTCTTTGCGCTTCCTTTTTATTGGATTTTCTAAGCTTTACCCCTACCATGCGCATCCTTTAATAATAAGCTCCTAATCTATTTTGATTTGTATGTAATATTTACATATGTTAGTTTGTACATGGAGATATATGTATTATATGTTCCTCCTCCTCTTTTCACCCGTATTACTACATTCTTTGATTCTTTTATTGTGGTTCTTCACTGACATATGTTTGATGGTGCTTAATTGCAAGTACACGAATTTTATTTAAGAAAATAAAAGTCAAAAAATGAGTTAAAGAATCATAATGCTCACTCCTTGAATAAGAACAAGGAATGAGATTCATTAACTTGTACAAAAAGGTTTTCTGAACGAGATACATATATATATGTGAGAGAAGAGAAGATAATCTTGTTCTTGGAACAGAAAACTTCTAGCTCTGGTCGGTGAAGCATGTTTTGTTTAAATTTACTGCATTCATGTGATTTTGATAAGTTTGAGCATTACAGTTATATTGTTGCCATTCTTTGTTCATCATATCTGATTAATAGTCTATCATTTCAGCTATTTACTGTCCATTATTAAAACATTGTTTCATTTTGCCGAGAATTTTTGCTATGACATAATTTTTGGTTTGTTAAAATCTTGCCTATGCACTACCGTCTCCAACGTTTCAGTAAGGTATGTTTCCAAAAAGCATTAACTTCCAATATTCTATCGTTCCCTAACCCAATCCATTCTTCTTTCCAATTGCAGAAATTTTGTGGGCCTTACAGTGCACACGAAGATGGACCGTCTTTTGGGTTTGTGATGTACAAATATGTAAATGTACATATTATAACTCGGTGCTCACAATGCACAGAAACGAGCTATCTTTTGAATTTTTAGTGCACACAAATATGTAAATACGTATATATTTATAACGCAATCCAAGAACAAATATAGTAATATACTTTATATGTAGTATTCCTTCGTGCACAAATAAATAAACATACGTAAAGTATGTCATTACGAACTATCAGCCAGTGCGTGCACGAGCCACCATATCTAGTTATTCAATAATGTGAAGATTTATGACCTTATAAACAAAAATGAGTCGGTCCTTCAAATGACTTTTTCTCATGAAAAAAAATAGAGTTAAATTATTTTTATAATTAAGGTTCTACATAGTGGTTATGATTTGGAGACTTGGAGTTTGTAATAAAGAACAAAATATTTTTATTATATTCTTTGACATTTTGTGATAGTAACGAAGAAGTTTAGTTATTACTTCAAGTTACTAAGGAAGAAGATGAAAGTGTTGACTATTGAAGTTTAATTATTATTTCAAGTTACAAAGGAAGAGGATGAAAAAATATTATGAAGGGCAATGGTCCAATCGTTAATAAAATTACTTCCTTTGTCTCAATTTTATGCGGCATTCTTCCTTTTTGGTCTATCCAAAAAAAGTTATCTTACTCTAATTAAAAATAATTTAACCTTAGAACTTCATTTTTACCCTTAATAAAATGATTCTCAATCACACAAATATATAAGAATGATTTTAGATCACAAGTCTTAAAAATTTTCCTCTTTTTTTAAATACTGTGTCAAGTCAAAGGGTATCACATGAAATGAGACAAAGGGAGTAATTTTTTTAAACAAAAAAAAAATCATTCTTTATATGTTTAACATAAAATGTACAAAATAAACTTGTATTTGCAGATAAAGCATTATGTAAACAAAGCAACCAACTTATGCTAGGACACCATTCAAAATCTTATTTGTGTTCTTTCGTTTGGATCCAAATTCTTCCAATGCTTTTAATTATATTGCTCTTCGTGATTTAACATTAGTTTCCAAAACTCATATTTTATTCTTTCATATATAATTATTTAGTATTGATTATTTTTTGAACTCAACATATAATAGGAACTTTACTATATTGAGCTATTCCTTTTTAGCCAAATTTTATTACAACAACAACATACGCAGTGCAATCTCACAAGTGTGGTTTTGGGAGGGTAGAATGTATGCAGATCTTACCGCTATCTTACAAGGTACAAAGGTTGTTTCCTATGACCCCTCGTCTCAAAAATCCATAAGCAAAATAAACTAAATATGAAAAAATAGGAAGGAAAAGAAAGGAAAACAGAAAAGATGACTAACAACACAAAGCATAGTGTGTAAATCTACATGATATAATGATAACATCAATATGTATATGATAAATAATGACAACACATGATATAAAACACGACTACTCTTACTACCCTACTATACCCCAAGGCCAAACATTCACCTAACTCTACCAACTAATTAGCCTGCTACTCTACCTAACCCTACCAACCAATTAGCATGTTACTCTAATTCGTGACCTCCACTCTTTTCTATCTAGGGTCATATCCTCAGTGAGATCAAGCTTCGCTAATATCTTGTCTGATCATCTCTCCCTAATACTTCTTCGGTCTACCTCTACTCCTCTGTGTAACTCTCGAAACCAACCTCTCGCACCTTCTAACAAGAGCATCGGTACTCCTTTTCTATACATGTCCAAACTATCACAATCTCGCTCCCCTCATCTTATCAGCCATAGGGGCCACATCTAGCTTCTCCTGGATGATCTCATTCCTAATCTTATTACTCATGGTGTGACCACACATCCATCTCAACATCCTCATTTCTGTGACTTACATCTTCTGTACATGTGCATTTTTTATTGGCCAACACTTCACCCCATATAACAAAGATGGTCTAACTACCATTCTATAAAACTTACCTTTGAGTTTATGTGGTATTTTTTTATACATAATACTCCATAGATCGATATCGTCACTACTCTAGATGATGGACCCCAAATACGTAAAGTTCTCCCTCTTAAGGATAAGTTGAGTGGCAAACATCACATCAGTATCCACTTCATCCATTGCAACACTGGAATTTGCACTCCAAAAATTCTATTTTGGTCCTGCTCAATTTGAATCCTTTAGACCAAGGCTTGTTTCCAAGCCTCCAACCTATCACTAACTTTAGTCTGGATTTGTCAGTAAGTACTATGACATCTGCAAATAGTATACACCATGGAACATGATTCTAGATAGATCGCACCAACTCATCCATCATTAAAGTAAACAAAAAATGACTCAACACAAATCGTTGATGGAGTCCCATCTCAACAAAAAACATACGATCCTTTAGTCAAATTTTATTAAATACTAATATTATTTTACAAGTACTGGAATACATGACCTGTCACTGCAAAAAGTAGTATAATATAATAAAACGTAACCCCCAAACTTTTTGGTGGAAAGAAAAGGAAAAACAAAAACAAACACCAGGCGAACGATGAGAGTAAACACCAGAAAAGGCATCTCTTTGTTAATGGCCAATCTGTTGTTTCACCCATCTCCATTCTTCAGTGCTCTCTATTTTCCTTCGTTGTTCACTAAGGTAATCGCTTTCATTTTCTATATATTTTTTCTTTTTGTTAAAATATTTTTATGTATCTTGCTAGTAGCCATTTAAATATTTATTTATAATTTCTTATTGAATTCGGTGTTTGGGGAGCTGGTGTTTTTCTTCTTTTTCTGGATTCTTGATCGGAGAACCTTTTTTTTTTAACTTGATGGTGGTTGGGAGTTGTAATCTTTAAATCTGGAACTAGATTTCTCTTGCGAATTTGAAATGATTCTTTTGTGATTCCATTTGGTCAGCGGAGAGATTTTGGGGCTTACAGAAAGTGATAATATGTATTTTGGAGATCTTTGCCTTGCAGTATTCAAATGAAAGAAGAAACTGTATTAAGCTTCTTGATTAAATAAATTGTTTGTAGATGCACCTAGTTATTTTCTTTACTGTAAGGGTTAAAGTTGTGAAGTTATGCTGGTCGGTTTATTAGAGAAATTAGAAGTTGTAAAGCTTGGATAGAGAGACTGAAAACGCACACGTGATGTCATTTGACGGAGCTGAAAGGCCATGGAAATGTGGGAAAGGGGGGGCTGTGAATTTACAGAAAGTGACTTCCATTGTTCGAGACATTGGGGAACCTTGTCTTCATCAGTCATCAACAAAGGTAATCGCTTTTAAGATCTGTTATTCAAAATTATTTTGTTCTGAAGGATGTCATAGCTTGTATCTCTGAACTCTAGTGCTAGCCTGATCAGTTCTCAACTAGTTTTACAAGGAAATTATGTGGTCCTTTTGTGTATTGCCTATTGAGTGTTTCGTATTTGAAGTCTTGCGCTGAACTGGTTTCTTGCACTATTCTACCTTTACTCTATTTGTTACTTTAATTTGTTAATTTGTAAAAAAAAAAAAAAAGAAAAAGAAAATCAGATTCTAGAAAATTTGAATGTGTATGGGTGCATATCTTGATGCTTCTTTTGTGAAAATTATTTAATCGTCATCGATATCACCACTAATTTGAATGATGGACCCAAGATATTTAAAGCTTTTTCTCTTGGAAATAGATCGAGTGGCAAGCCTCACTTCGATGTTTGCTTCATCCCTCGCAACATTGAATGTACACTCTAAATATTCTGTTTTGGTACTACTCAATATGAACCTTTTGGACTCCAGAGTATGTCTTCAATTCTCCAACCTGTCATTAATTTTATCACGGGTCTTATCTATCAGTATATATCATCCACAAATACCATGCAGCATGGAACTTCCTCCTGAATAGACCGTGTCAGCTCATCCATCACCAGGCTTGCACTGATCCCCGGGGTTTCACCTTTGGATCTTGATCCCACACATTCACAAGCTATTAGAGCTGCATCTAGTATCTGTCTTCCTTGAATGAAGGCCGTTTGATGGCTGCTGACTAGCTTGCCAATCACCCTTTTTTATTATTTCTGCCAATAGCTTGGCAAACACTTTGATAGTTCCTCCAATGAGACTTATTGGTTTAAAGTCTTTGAGTTCGGTTGCCCTTGGTTCCTTTGGAATCAGGGACACAAGGTGGCATTGAGACTCCTCTCAAACTAAAGTTTCTCATGAAATTGGTTAATTGTCTTCGAAACATCAGATTTCAAGACTTCCCTGAAGCTCTGAGAAAAGCTCATGAAGAAGCCATCAATGCTCGGGGCCTTGTCACTAGCACATGTTATGATGCAATTTAGCATTTCAACCTCCTCAGAATGATTGTGCAATCAGTCTCTTTCTTGTTCGCTAATATTTTTCAAACCTTGCAAGTTGTAACTAGGTCTCTACTGTTCAGTCTCTGTGTACAATTTTTGATAGAAACTGATGATTTCTCTTTTAATCTCCGGCTCTGACATTGAGTTCCCTCCACCGGAGGAGTATAAATAAAGTTGGACCTTCTATGAGCTGTTGCAATCTTGTGAAATTTTTTTGTATTTTTGTCACCTTACTTGAGCCACTGTATCTTGGATCTTTGTCTCCAAGCTATTTCCTCTTTTTAGCCGCCTCCTCAAACTCCATAGCTAGGTGAACCTTTTGAAGAAGTTCATCCTCTGACAACATTCTCAGTTTTTGGGTCTTCTCTAGATCTGCTAATTGTTGAAGAATTTCCTCCTTCTGCTGCTTCCAATTGTTTTATGTGTAACTCTCCATTCTTCAACATTTTTTTCAACATCCTCAATTTAGAGGCTAGGATGAAAGATCCTAGACCATTTACATTGAAAGACACTCACCATTCCTTGACCTTATCAACAAAATCGTCCACCCTCATCCACCACCACCTCCAACATACCCAGTAAAATCCCACAAGTGGGGTCTGGAGAGAATAGAATGTACGCAGACCTTACCACTACCATAGAAGTAGAGAGGCTGTTTTCTGGGAACCCTCATCTCAAAACCCGTAAGCAAGAAAAAACTAGATATAACAAAAGGAAGGGAAGGGGACATAAAGAGCGACTAATAATGACAGTATGTAAATAAGATAAAACTAACACATAATACGACAGGCAATGCGAACACATGATAAAAACACCTAACCCTACCATTAGCCTGCTACTCTAATTCGCGACCTCCACTTATTTCTATCTAAGGTCATGTCCTCAGTGAGATCAAGTTCCATCATATCATGTCTAATCACCTCCTCCAATACTTCTTCGGTCTACCTCTACCCATCCGAGTATCTCCCAAAACCAACATCTTGCACCTCCTAACAGGAGCCTCGGTACTCCTTCTCTGCACATGTCCAAACCATCGCAATCTCGCTTCCCTCATCTTTTCGGCCACTGGGGCCACCTCTAGCTTCTCCCGAATAGTCTCATTCCTAACCTTGTCACTCCTGGTGTGACCACACATCCATCTCAGCATCCTCATCTCTGCGACATGCATCTTCTGAACATGTGCCTTTTTAATTGACCAACACTCCACTCCATACCCTCATCCACCATTGTTCAAATTTAAAATATGATTTTTTTTTCAAATTTAGCTCTCCGCAATCAAGCATAATGGTGTTATGATTGGATCCTAGTCTGTGCAACAAGTTTTGTTTGATATGAGTGAAAGATTCATCCCATTGCGAAGAGCATAGAAATCTATCGATCTTGGAGGCAAACGTGTGTGTATCTTCTCTTCTCCCAGTGTAGGGACCCCCCAAGAGTGGAGGATCAATGAATTCCATCTCATTTATCCACTTTGTGAACGCATTCACGGCCCCTGTTATTCTGGTCCCTTCTGATCTTTCATTTGGATATCTTGTGACATTGTAATCACCACATGTCACCCACGGTCCATTGCAAATCTCCTTGATGGTGATCAATTCATGCCATATATCTCTCCTAGCAACAATGTCGCAAGAAGCGTATACTGTACTAAGAAACCAAGTAAGTATCTGGTTGGTGCCTACAAACTTAACAGTCAAGCTCTGGTTTGCAGTTGCTATCACTTCCCCTCTCCAGTATCTCTTATCCCACATAACAACTATCCCCCCACTCCTACCACTTACATTCAAGTGGCATTCCCCCATCCATCTATTTTGCCGTATTTGTCTATAAACCTGTGTCACATTCTCAGTTAGTTTAGTTTCTACTAATACATAAATATCCGCTTCCCACTGTTGTATTGCTCTTCGCACCAACTCCCTTTTCCCTTAACTGTTTACCCCCCTCACATTCCAGTTGAAAATTTGAGCTTCATTGATTATTGGCAGGTGTTATTCTCCCTCTGTTTCTTGACTCTCCTTTAAATTTTACATGAAACTCCAAATTCCTGATCTCTTTTGGGATAGGTCTCTTGCCACTGTTTGATCCAGCAAATGCCTCCTTTTGTTTTGATTTGCCCCCCTTTTTGGTCTATTCTCAGAAAAAGATGCAAGGCCACTTTATCACAGGCTCTGAAGGCCGCCCAAAATATTTGGCTAAGTTTGAGGACATTTGATTGGACCAGAGAGAGGCCCTGTCTTCAATTTCTTTTTTCGAAAGGAAATCGTTAATTTGACGAGGAAGAGGTTCGTCATAATTCGTTATCTGTCCTGCTTCATTATCCTCCCCAGCCTCCTCTTCCCTATTCGGATCTTCTCCATCCTCTTTAATGGAATCATCATCCTTCCCCATAAAAGAATTTGAGTAGGCTTTGTTTCTTGCCTTAGTGCATTGCCTGTCAATGTTTATTAGATCTTTGCTGCTAATTTGGCTCGCCGTTGACAAATTTGTCTCCATTCTCATCATATTTTCCAGCTCTCTTTCTGTAAAATGAATTTGGCGAAGTCAGAACATAGATTTGTTCTTCTTGAAAAGATATTAGACGGGGATCTGCGCTTATTCCTTTAATGAAGTCACACTTTGGGCTTTTAGAAGTTTGGGCCTTAGGAGGCCCAAAACATTTCCCGTGACCCAAAACCTTTTAAACTCTCAGCTTCACCTGGGCCCACCTCCTTCACCTGTGGAACCATGTGCCTTGCAGTATCCATGCGACTTCTGAGCATGAAGCACTCGGAACAACTGTCTTCTGTATATCCCCTGGATAAAAGTTTGAAATTTTATCCCTGAATCTCTCTTCTGTCCACTCAGTTGCAGACTAGGGTTTGCAGTATCTTTCCCTTTTCCCTTCATCGTACTGACTTCTCGATCCAAGAGCCATCTTCTTCTTCTTGTGTCTCGCCGGAGCTTCAATCCAAACTGGAAGAGTAAAAATAAGGTCACCATCGCTGATCTCGTTGCTCGAAGGAATTTTCTCTCTTGGCCCCATAATTCAAAGTCGAGCCCATCTTAGATGGTTCCTCAGTTGCGTTTTTTCCTCCCTCTCAAGCCACCTGTTACATAGGTCTTCGATTTGCTTCATCACGTTATCATTCCATGGCTGTACGGGGAGTCCTAGAATTTGAACCCAAAACCAGTCAAAGATGGTATCGGCATGAAAGGTTCCGACTGTTGGCTTCCACCATTCTAAGAGTAGAGAGTGATTCTTCCATCTCCTATTGCCTAAAAGAATGTGCTTTGCATCTCGTCTCGATTGGAACTCAAAAAGAAAATTGGTTACGTTCATGTCATAGATATGCAGATTATGAATACCCCTCCAGGTCTGTTGAGCCCAGCTTCTTACTTCAGTTCTGGTGAGTATTTCGTTGCAGTCGGGCAACCTGCCAACCAGACTTCTACTCAGAGGACCCCTGTCGCCTCCCGGAGATGTTGTCGATGTCTGACTTTGGTCTCCATTGCACCATTTCTTGTTTGTCGTATTTCTTTGTAGTTTTCATCTCCCCTAAGTCTCAATGAACTGAGACCTCCTTTCTCTGTGTTTGACTCTTGTAGATTGGATTTTTGAGAAATAAAACTGTATAGTTTAAGGGCCAGCTCTCTCCACCCCTAATTAAAGAAGTCTTTTGGTAAAATGATCACACTGATCTATCATTGCCATTAACTGAGATAACGGAGATAAACCTACCAAATTTATTGAACTTTAAGCTGCAGTAAATGTTGATGGAAATATCTTTGCATTTCCAAGTCTTAAAAGACGTACCTTTAATGGCTGGAGGCTTCCGTAAACCTGTTACAAAGCCAAAAGAGCGTGCCCTTACTAATCTTCATTCTTCGCATATAAAGCTTTGCACTCTTTACCCATTTGTACCAGATATCAGAAGAAGATTTGGTTTCAGTCAGATCATAGGATTTCCCCCCTAATCTGAAATAAATCCTATTATTCATGAAGAGGGTAGAAGAAATAAGAGGTGGGAAAGAAAGAGGTGGAAAGAGAGATGGCAGAATTCCGGCATATTAAGTCCACTGGAAAAGGGTTTCCTAAAGGTCAGAAGGACCTTTAGGTCAAAATCTTAGGATTAGAGTGAAGGATTTTACTTACGACTTTCCTCGACCCATCATGGAAATTTCTTGCACAACAATTGCATATTTTCAGTCATTTCTTTTTTTATGAGAAGCTTTTGGCATTGGTGGAGGAGGTATTGCCTATTAAGTCGCTGTGGATTCCTAATGTGCCAAGGAAAGTGTGTTTTCATGTGGTTAGCTGCTACTAAAGGGGGTGATCTTGATGGCAGAAAACTTAGGAAAAGAAAGTTTGTGTATCAACTGGTGTTATTTATGTGAGGACATTGAGGATGGAAATCATCTTCCACTACATTGTAGTTTGGCTACACGACTCTGGTGGGATATGTTTTGCCGGTTTGGTATGTCTTGGACAGCGCCTAGATCTGTAAAAGTAATTTTGTTTTGCTGCAAAGCTGGAGGAAACAGGAGGAAGTGCACCGCATGGAGTGTGGTCCCTTTGGCTTTGATGTGGATTGTTTGGGGAGAGAGAGGATTAAGAAGGGTATTTGAAGGAGTAGAAACCATTCCCTTATTTATTTTTGGTGCACCTATGTGGTCCCTGGATGTATAGAGGATTTGGTGTCTTTTGTAGGGAACCATGTCGTTTTGTTGGTTCTTTACGTTTTGGTTTACTTCGTGTATACGGCCAATTTTGGCATGTTGATTAATATAGTTTGTTTACCTGATCAAAAGTAAATACTCTAGGAAAAGGATAGAGGGTGCTAGGACAGAATATCATCTTGCTCATCATTAAGCAACCCTTTTAATCTCAGGAACTTTTATCCTCATCATAATATTGAATCAATGTGATTCAAAAAAAAATAAAAATGAATCAGGTGTTTTAGCTTTATTTGTGGAGGGCATTTGAAACGAAAGAGACATACCTCTTATCCATATGATGTCACATGTCTTCTAGGAGCCCATCATATTCTGCTCTTGATTGGTTTATCAATTGGCAGAGATTTATCATCCCGACACTATTCAAAGGGTTCAGTTGGAGAAGCCACCAATCTTCAAGTGCTAATATACCTTCAGTAAAGTATAAATACCCACAAATTTTTTATGAGCAGGATAATTTCCTGAATTTGGCAGTTCGACCACTTGCAACACTAATTTGTTTGCTTGCCATTAAAAGAGAACAAAAAAGTAATTGGCCATCATTAAAGGGCCCTTTTTAATATATTTGAATAAAGCTGGTCTCTGGTGGTTCACCCATTTAATGTAATGATCTAGCATTTAGATGAATTCAAGAGACACTTTTGCACGAGTCTTTTACTTGAATTGGAGAAATCATGTTTATTTCTTCCTTGCTATGATGTTATGAATGCTAATATTAGTAGTTCAGAAAATATTACTCTTTCTGTTCCAATTTATCCGACACATTTTCCTTTTTAGTCAGTCTAAAAAAGAATGACATATTTCTTATTGACAAATATTTAGTGACACTATCAATGTTTTACCCATGTTGGGTCCCACTTATTTGAGAAACATCCTCAAAACTATACTTTTCTGCTTAAAAATTCATTTATTTGAAGGGTAGTTTTGGAATATTGCAAAGTCTTTCTATATTTTTTAAACTTAGTGTTCAGTCAAACTACATCACATAAATTGAGATGGAGGGAGTATGATTTCTTTAGAGAAAGTATCATGGAATAAAGTATTTATTTGCAGGTGTGCTTCTTTCTTCCCCTTTTTTTTGTTGATAACAACATAGGAATTTTTGCTTGGTAAACTCAACTTCTACACTGTTGACTTTTTCTTTGTACTTTTGATGGTAAACTCAACATTAATGCTGGGAACATTTAACTTGTGTTTTTGATGGTATAGATGAGCAAAATGCTTAAGCCTGACAGGTGGCAGACAATCTTCGAAAATGATGGGAAGGTACATGGTTTTAGGAAAGTGCTGAAATTGATCATATTAGGGGTAAGGCTTCTATTGTTGTAAAGTTACTATTTTTGTTAAAGTCTTTGTGCTTAATTTTGCTTGTGGGAGCGATGGATTAGTCATGGCTCTTGTATTGGGAGCATATAACACCATTATCTGAAAAAGAAAGGACAACAAAGACAAATAGAGAGAGTGAAAGACAAACGAAATCAAGAGAAAGAGGTTTAGACAGAAAGAAATAGCTAGAATAGAGATATTTTAATATCAAATCAATTCTATTAATTCTCATTATTATGAAGAAGAAAAACATACAAAATTTAATCCCACAAGGTAGTTTGTAACGCCTAGCTCGAAAGGTAGAGAGACTGTTTTCGACATCTCGAATCAAGGAAAAACATTTCAAAAAAAGAAAATAACAGTGTCAAGAAGCCATGGCAATATACTAAAGAAAGCATAACTGAATATTCTTAAAAGGAAGAATAACTACAACAAAAATAAGAGAATAATAGGGGTACAAAAACAATAAACAAAAACTAATAACAAGAAACTACAACTAATGATATGAAAGGACAAGCAAGAGAACGCTCAATGACCTACTTACCTTCTACCCTTATTCTTGTCTTTCATCTTTTATCCTTCTATATAAGGTCATGGCCTTGGTAAGTTGCACTTGAGTCATGTAGTGTCTAATCATTTCTCCCCAAAACTTCTTTGGCCGACCTTAAACTGAAAAAAAGTTGTTAATATGTTTGGTAGATAAGCTATTATACATTATAAATGCTAAGTAATGCTCTAAGTTTTTATTTCTAAATTAAATTAAATTAGAATTAATTTATTTTAATTCAATTTCAATATAAATTGATTATATAAGTTAACTTATACGTCTAAGTTATTTTTAATTGTTACAATATATAATTTTGATAAAACACATAAAATATTGAGATTTTTTAAAATTATATTTATAATAATTAATGGCTATATTTCTTCTTTTAACATAAATAATTTATAAAGAAAAATAAAAGGAGAAAGTAATTTAGAAGAAAAAGAAAGGAAGAGCAAGAAAAAGAAGAAAAAACCGAAGAAAAGAAAAAACAAAAAGAAGGAAAAAATGGAAGAAAGAAAGAGTAAGAAGGAAAAAAAGAAAGAGCAACAACAACAACAACATACCCAGTGATATCCCACAAGTGGGGTCTGGGGAGGGTAGATCGTACGCAGACCTT
>JAOTQR010000069.1:8777901-8799395 GCA_025774065.1 Solanum ossicruentum | reverse complement strand
CCACCCACCCACACACACACACTCTCTCTTTCCACATAGCCCCAAAGGCAACTGTATATTTGTATAGCCCCTTTAGGCAAATCCGTATATAGCGCTTTTGGCAATCTCTATATAGCCCCTTTAGCAATCTATATGTAGCCCCTTAGGCAATTAGCATAGCCCCTCAGGCAATCTGTATATAGTCCCTTAGGCAATCTTTATATAGACCCTAAGGCGATCTGTATATAGCCCCGAAGGTAATTTGTATACCCCTTATGTGGAATATAGCCCCTTTAATCAGTGATATGGCCCATTAGGCAGCACATAGCACTTTAAGCAACAATATAGCCCTGTCAACAACTCATAGCCCTCTTAGGCTACAGCATAGTCCTTTAGGCAGTACATAGCTCTCTTAGGCATCAATATAGCGCCGTAGACGGTCAAATAGCCCTAACATAAGCTATATAGCAATAAGTAACTTATATGAACAATCATTATGCCTTAGCTAAATATGGGGTCGCTAATTTGAAAAATACAGATCCCAATGAGGAATGTCTATATCTACCACAATAGCTGACATAATTGAATAAGGCTGAGTAACTTGGGTATGACAACTAGCCATACCTTCCTTAAGATTTACTGTATCTTGAGCACAAAATGCCCCTATGTCTGTGTCTTTGGCCTTTTGGGCTTCTATAGCTCTATCTGATCCTTCGAGGCTACTATAATTGTATCTGAGTCTTTTGGGCATCTATAACTACACCTCGATCACACAAGGTTCTATTGAGGGTCGGTAGTATTAACTTAGGCTTAAAGGAAGTCCATAAGTGAGAAGACTTCCATATAGCTCTGCTAGTTTCAATATGATCTGTCTAAGCATTTCATGGTTCTTGTAAGCAAAGTATATCCCCTAGGCAAGGTACACTTGTCAACGATCTTTCTAGGCAACTACTAAAGGGACATCTATATGTATATAGCTCAAAGTCGTCCCAAATACTAACAGTTGACGATATAGCCACTGTAGGCATCAAAATATCTTCTAATTTATCAACAATTAAGGTGCCTTTCTAAGCGACCTGCACAACCACCTATATATCATGTCAAAGTATAAGGTTGCTAATAAATAGGTGAAACATCTAGCAGCTCACTTCGCCACTATAACTCAATAGGTAGTCTCAGTGCTACTTAACCAAAGGTATAATACAACTGTAATTCTTTTACTATATAGGCATCAAGATACGCTAAAGGGCTGTATGTAGCTATGTAGTTTATCGGCATTGCAATCATATAGTTTCTATGCCAAACTGATTGTTATGCCGCCAATATCAACATGAACTGCTACACAACTAATTACAAACCCCTTAGGGCATCTGCAAGGCAACAAGCTATTAATAGCCAACTATTGATACGCTAAGATTATTATGATGCTTTTCAACATGATGCAGCAACTAAACAAGACTAATCCTGACAACTCTATCAATATTTATCTGCTACCAATACTATAGTGATAAAGAACAAGTCGGATCAACTATATGACATATAAAACTTACTAAAAAAAGTTTTAGCCTTAACATATCCTTCTATTGATTTCAATCATCTTCTACAACTTCCTCTCATACAGTCATACTAATTACAACAAGCTAGACTTTTATGCTTTCTTACTTCAGGTTGCCAAATCACTCAACTCATACTAGCTAATTCTCAAGGATAATTACTAACTCTTTAGCTTCTAGTATCTTTAACACTTACTTAGACCTTATCATGTATCTAAACCCCCGATATCTTCTCAATTATTGTCTGTGATTGCACATGAACTATCCTTATGGCTAGAGTTTATCCACTTCTTGCTTTTGGACTAAACACTACATCCATGTTAACTGATTATGAGTTCCCAATAATGGATAACTATTTAAAAGTAAGCTAAAACAATATAATCTAGAAGCTTTACGAGACATTCTTTTGTAATACACCTAGATTTAGAATTTACTGAAATATGGAGTCATACCCAAAAAGGATAAGAATAACTTTGACATACGTTGAATCTGAGCTTGAACAACTTGATGTAGATAACCAATTCCTTTTGGTGATCATTATAAGGTCCACAATATTTTTTTCCAATAAAATTCTTCTTACCATGATATATAAATATATGCAGAAGCTACTGTTTCCTATTTGTACGACAAAGAATGAAAATTCCATTTCCTAAAGTTCATATGTTTAACTATGTAACAACCAACCGAAAAGTATTGCTCAACATTGACTTTTGCAATTATTTAATAGAAAATTACAACATTTTTTTGAATGAAACAGATGCCAATAACAAAACTTACCCACTTACTTGTTAGATCCCTCCCCGAATTTCACATGGAAGTGAGGTTATAACATCAAAATATGTTATTTTATTATATAAGTATTGGGGTATTGTATAAACTCGTGGTAAAATATATATGACTTTTCGAATATATCACAGTTAATAGAAAAACTATTTCAAATAAAGCCTACTTCATATAATCGTAATTTTCTTGGCATAACTATTCGTACCACCTCCGTTGACATATCATTAAATTATAAAAATCTTATAAAATAATTACACACACAAATATAATGTAACTAAAGAATATTTCTCATAAAGTTTTGAAACATTTTAGCTAGAAACTAAAAATATATTTATCAAATTTCATTTTAAAACTAATATTCTCAAACATGAGTTATGACGCCACAAAACTCTCAAATTTAGGCTCGTGAGCCTTCGACATGGAACAAACAATAAGCTTAAACACCTGGGTTATTACACTATCAATTTTGGATTCAGCCCAATGTAGTACATTTGACACAAGTATGTCCGTGATTGTTATACAATATGTGAAGTTTAGGAGCACCTTTCAAGTAACATAGAATCTGTTTGTAGACACGAAATGTCTAACACTTGAAGCAAAGGCAATGTCAAATGAATCACAGTGATATAGTTTAACCTCTTAACTAACCTCCTTTGTCTCTTTGGATCGTCAAAGGAGATCATCATCATCTTTTATAAAGTGCGTATTGGGAATCATTAGAGTATTATCGGGGGGCTCTCATTTTTTCTATATTTCTGCAAGTAGGTCAAGAGTATACTTTCTCTGAGGTAGAATTCCATTCTTGCTTCGATTGACTTGTACTCCTAAAAAGGTTTTCAAATGGACCAAGTTGTTCGTATGTAAACTCGTATGTGGGAAACACTTAAAGGAAAAGATTCATGCATAATCATTTCTTATGATTACAGTGTCATCGACATATAGAACAAGGAGGATGGTGCCAACTGTTGATTTTCGATAGTAGATTAAATGATCAGTTTGCTCATTTTCAGCCCAAATCATGAACCATCTCACCAAACTTGTCAAACCAAGCTCGAGGGCACTGTTTAAGCCATACAAGGATTTCCTTAACTGTCATACTTTCCCATACTCCCCACTGAGCAACAAAATTAAGGGGTTGCTTTGTATGTAATTTCTCTTTTTTTTTTTTGGTAAACACTGATCGACATTTATTTATATAAATATAGATATCAGTCTGCCTCAGTGAGGCTTACCTGTTGGCAATCTAATGATGCCAACTTTAGATCCTTATATTATACACAACCGATTTAAATTGTCCATAGGCCACATCCCGGCCAGCATGGGAGTTACTACAGTTTAACTTCCTACTATAATTAGTTCCTTCAGAGTCTGCAAGGAGTATATCTTGCATGAACTCTGGAGGGGTCGACAAGACACACACATCGCCAGGCCTCCCCTGCGATGCTCCTTTTTTTGCCATACGATCAACCGCTTGGTTCTGCTCTCTAAGCACTTGCCGTAGCACCCACTCTGTCAACTTGCTCAGCCAATACCTGCATTCAAAGATCGAATTAGCAAAAAGCGGGTTATCTGTGAGTATGCTGTCCAAAGCCTCCATAGCATCCGATTCAATTTCCAGCTTAGTGATGTTGTGCTGCATTGCAGGCCTTAGCCCACCGATCATTGCTTTTATCTCTACCTCTAGTGGCGCTATGAAGGCCAACATTGTGTAATATCGAAGGTGCCAGTTCCCTTTATCATTCCGAAAAATTCCTCCAAGGCTTCCAGGCCCAGGCGTGTGTTGATTGCGCCATCAGTGTTCATCTTCATCATGCCATTTGCTGGGAAGTTCCATTGACTTGCACAAAGTTTGAAGGATGGTTGGGCTTCTTTTTGAAGGTTGTCATGACGACATACTCGTCTACTAATACTCGTCTACTAAGCTATGGGTGAGGCTGACATTAACAGTGTTTGCCTTTTGTTCAAAGATGTTAGAGTTCCTATTCTTCCAAATTTGCCAAAGAGAAAACGGGAAGAGAGTATCCCACTTGACCGCGTTAGAACAGTATATTTTTAATGCCTTTCCAGCAGTCCATCCATGTAGAAGAATCCAGTGCTCTGCCATCTATTTTGTTGTGCAACCGATTACTTAGATACACTTCATTCTAGAAATGGTAGCAATGCGACACTGAAAGAAAATGTGGGTAATGTCCTCTTTGGGTGGCAACATATGGGGCAGGCAGGGGCCACATTCATTCCCAGTTTATGGAGTCCATGATTCGTCTTTATCCTTTTATGGAAGAGGATCCATAGAAAGTGTTTGATCTTGTTGGGAATTTGTGCTTTCCAGATTGCCCTGAAGTCATTCCTTTCCCACTGACTTGCACCATTCTCACTTACTCCTGCGATATGGTTATATGCAGAGGCCGTAGAGAAGACGCCGTTTGGAGTCAAACCCCAAACAAACCTATCCTTGGTAGGATTGTTTGGGATAATGGCATCCTTTATAATGGCTTGGATATTAGGGGGGAAGAACAAAAGAAAGCCTATCAAAGTCCCAAGTGTTATGGATTCTAAGATCAACTACAGTGAGACTATATTTGTCTTCCTTAAGAGGCCCGTGGATGCAATTCCTAATTCTAGTGAGGTGAGGAAGCCAGTTGTCCATGAAAAATTTTACTTGAGCCCCTTTGTGGACAACCCATTTGGTGGCACGAGCAACATTTTTCCACCTGTCTTGGATGTTTCTACAAGTTCTTGAGACACATGCACTGATTTGTCAATCAATTGGGTGGTTTTTGTACTTTTGGTTCAACACCGCTTTCCAAGTTGCCCGGGGCCCTGGATGGCTCTCCAAGCCAATCTGCTAAGGATTACTTTGTTTTGAGTGCCCATCTTTTGGATGCGTAGTCTACCTCGCTCCTTAGGCTGAGTCACCTGGTCCCAATTAAGCGGGTGCATTCTTTTCCTTTCTTGAGTGGAACCCCAGATGAAATCCCTGACTGTTTTGTCAAGGATTTTGGTGACGGCCTCCGGAATTTTAATGTAGCTCATGGTGTGAGAGGAGATACTGCAAAGGGTTGCTTCGGCAAGGACCGTTCTGCTAGCCATATTAAGAGTGTGGGACTTCCAACCAGTGAGTCTTTGTCTCGTACTGTCCACGAGATATTGGAAATCACTATTGGTGGGATTTTTGTGGAAGATAGGGAATCCCAGATACTTTCCAAAGGTATTATTCCTATCAATTCTAAGAACGCCTATACATTCATTCTTAATCTTGGCCCCGCAATTTTTTGAGAAGAAGATTCTCGACTTTGCTCGATTAGATTTCTATCCCGATGCCACCCAGAAGTCATGCAGGGTTCTAGCAATAGTATGGCAGTTTCTGGCATCCACTTTGGCGGATAGAGTGAGATCATCAGCGAAGAAGAGGTGAGAAAGATTGGGGCCTCTAGGGGAGATCTTGATGGGGTTCCAATCTTTAGAGGTTGTTAGATTGCTGATGGTTCTGGACAGCCTCTGCATGCACATAATGAAGATGTAAGGGGACATAGGGTCCCCCTGCCTAATCCCTATGGAAGGGTAGAAAGCATCAGTACCTCCCATTCACTAGTATCTGGATAGAACTGGTGGTGATGCAGGACATGATGAGCTTGGAGAGATTATTTGGGATACCAAAGAAATGGAGGGTATCTCTTATAAAGGACCACTCGATTCTATCAAAAGCCTTTTCTAAGTCAAATATTGCCCGATTTTCCTTTCATCTTTTGCTAGTGGGAAATAACTTCCAGGACAATAATGGCCTGGTCGCTGGCCCTCCTATTTGGCAAAAAACTGGCCTGGCTGTCACTAATGATGTTGGAGAGGATGGGTTTGAGACGGTTGGCTATGATTTTGGTGATGAACTTGTAGAGAGTATTATAGAGTCCAATGGGCCTGAAGTTCTTTATATACTGAGCGTTGTTAGTCTTAGGAATCAGGCAGAGGTAGGTTCTGATCAGCTCTGATGGGATAGTAGTAGTAAGAAAAGACATTCTTGCAGAAAGAAATGATGCTGTTACCTAGAATGTCCCAATATCTTTGGAAGAAGAGTGGGTGAAGTCCATCAGGGCTGGGAGCTTTGGTGGGCTTGAAGGACTTAACCGCAAGGATAATCTCAGAGTCCTGCAAAGTGGCCTCGGAGATACTGCTGGTAATGGTGGTATTAGTGTTTCTCCAACTACTACTAGTGTGCTCTGTGGTGTAGAGTTTGCTGAAGAAGGAGAGAGTGTACTTTTGGATTAGCGTCAGGGCTATCAACAGTCTCCCCTGACTCCGTTTCTAGGGTGACAATTCTATTTCTTCTTCTCCTAGTAAGGGCGGTTGTGTGGAAGAAGTTGGTGTTGGCATCACCTTCACATAGCTAATAAATTCTGGATTTAGTCATCCAGAACTCCTCTGCTAGGAGAAGATTGTCATATTTTTCCAACAGGCTCTTTTCAAGATTGTGGAGATAATTACTATGGGGATATGTAGGGATCTCTGGATACCACTAATTCTACCCAAGGTTCTCTTCATTTCCCTGAAGATGTTCCGAAAGACTTCCCTATTACAGGAGTTAGCGTGATCCTGAAATTTCTAAATGGAGTGTAGCAGATCACTCTGAGCAGGGAAAGAATTCAGGGCCAGTGCTCTAAATTGAGGGTGACTACACCACATGGGCTCCATTCTGAATGGTTTAGCGCATTATGGGTAGTTCTTGCCTTAAGAGTAACTAAGAAGGGGCAATGGTCATACTTGGTACGGGGGAGGTGAGTAACTAAGGAGTTGGGGAATTTCTTGATCCACAAGTCATTAGCAACACACCTGTCAAGTCTTTCAAAAATGAGCTGGGATCTAACCTTATGCCTCTTATCCGTCCAGGTGTATTTCTGGCCTTTAAAACCTAGGTCCACAAGTCTACATCCCTGCAGACAATTTCCGAAGTGCTTGGACACTATTACCCCCTAGCTTTTCACTATCATGCAAGACCTCATTAAAATCTCCCGCTACCAACCAATCAATATCAACAGTTTTAGATAAGCAGTACAACTCATCCCACAATTTTAGCCGTTTATTCAAATCAGGACTAGCATAAATAGCAGAAAACCTCCAAGTATGGGGGTCAGGGATTACCTTAACCAAGACGTGAATGCCTTGGGAGTTGACGGAAAGCCCATCCAGTTTTACCACAATGCCGCCGGAGAGGCCTTCAGTAGGAGACTGAATAAACGCATCAAATCGCAGGGCCTCAGTGAGGCGTTTGTGTTCTTTCATTTTTGTTTCTAGCAGCACTAGCATGAAGTTCATCATGGTTGAGGTGGGTGTCTCCTCTTGCCTCTCCTTCCTTTTCGTGGACACATTCAGCATCACTGGGTTCAAGGTGACTGTTGTTGGGATGTCGTTCAGTTTGCTCCTCAAGTTGAGAGTGCATGTCGTTAAATTGTTCGGACATTGGACTGTCATCACTGTCGGGGTCATCACATCCATGTCCTTCATTAGTAGCTTGTTCGACAGGTGAGTTTCGGGAATTTGTTCTTCTATGCTTGCTAGAAGTTCTTCCATGTCCCCATTGGCCTGCCTGAGGAACTCTAAGACTGATGTTCCTGGCTCGTTGCTTCGGCTGCTTCCTACGATTTCGCCTGGGTTTGTTGTCAATAGAATTACTAAGAAATGGAAGAACAACTTCATCTGTTTTTTTGGTCTTAAAACTAGTAACTTGATAGACTAACCACTTATCTTCCTTTCCTGATTGTAGAAATGGGAGGTGCATAGAAGAATGGTGTAGTCTTTGAAAATACAACATGAGCTGATGCCATATATTTTGCAAGTTCAGTATTATAACAGTTATACTCTCCTGAAGGCGAGGATATTCCAAGAAAACACACTTCAATGCGTTGGAATCTAACGTGGTATGAATTATGAACACCTTGAACATAACATGTGCTTCCAAACACCTTAGGTTCCACTAGAAATAGTGACTTGTTTGGAAAAAGAACATGATAAGGCATATCACCATTAAGTATAAAAGACGGCATGGATTAATCAAAAAACAAGTCATAGAGACTGCATTGGCCTAAACTATTTAGGAACCTTCACTTGGAATAACAATGCCCAAGCCTTCTCAAATAGATGTTTATTCTTCCGTTTAGCAGCTCCATTTTGAGAGGATGTATCAACTCATGGAAGCTGATGGAGAACACCATGTCTCACATAGGACCAAACAATTCTGACATGTATTCTTTAGTGTTATCGCTCCTTAGAATACGCATAGAAGCTTTGAATTGAGTTTTAGTTTCAGCATAAAAGGCATTTAAAGTGAGTAAATACTTTAGAGAAGCTCTTTCTTTTAAATGATAAGGGAAATCCGTAGTCGCTACCCTTTGGGTGCGCACAGGGTAAAACCCCCGCTCTTATGTAATAGCTTGCAAACTATACATGAGGTAAACCGCACTAGGCAAGTCCAGTGCGGTGAGCTCGACTAGAAGGCAACTCCCTTTCTTTCGCAAGCAAGTTTGAACTTGAGACCTCAAAGAAGTCCCAAGCCCAAACCACCGGGCCACCCTGAAGGGTTACTCTAAATAGATTCTTTATAAACAAATTCAAGTCACCCAAGAGAAATTTTATTCTTGTAAGTGACAAAATACTTGTGCCTAGTTTTGGGAATGACATGATATGATCCCCTAAAAACTACAAGTAACTCTGCTCGCTTATTAATCCTTGGATTCACTGATTTACAATGTTTTGTAAACCTACATGACTCATGTTTCTATGAAGAAATATTCTAGAAATAAGGACAGGGCTTCCTTAGTAGAGGTAGAGAAGAATATCCCAATTCACAATGTATGTCAAATGGAGCCACGATACTAGATCAAGCAATTGACTGTGTTATGACCCAAGTTAGGCCCTAGGTGTGACATGACAAATGAGGATCCAGAGGGAACCTCAGAAAAGCCTCTTAGCATTCAGGATATAGAGGGAACCTCAGAAAAGCCTCTTAGCATTCCGTCAAGCATTCATGGGGAACGAACAAAAGTCATGAAGCAAAAACTAAGGGAAATGAGACTAAGGGGTGTATAACATAAGGCATTTGCTCAAGTGGTGTAGCAACATACACCAATACATGTGTCCAACAATACCTCCAATAATAGACTAGGCGAGGGCCAAGACATATTCCTAGCTCACCCCCAAAAGAAAATACAAGACAAAAATCTTTGAGTCTAAAACATAAACAAAGCTAAAAAGAGATGGGTTTGCCCCTGAAGCATGAGGATTCACCAATAAATCCTCAATAACAAGTTAAATCAACCACGAGTGTGAGGAGGAGCGTAGTCGCTTGTCCCTACATTGTAAGATAATGTAGCCATAAAGTATGCATTAGTACTTGGAATTTACTAAGTATGCAGGCATGCGTGCAATGGTTAAATAAAGCCATTAGTACAAATAGTAAAGCAAAAGGCTTGTTGTAGTGAATGAGTAATGACATAGGTAGGGGTGGAGGATCAATGCATCGAAACCATGACTAGAATAATGTAAAACAATCTTAGGAAATTATACATATGTGGGAAGAGACCATAACCCGACAATAAGACCATGCGAGTTGTACACGGAATCCAATGTAATCCCCTACATTGGGGGAGGCTACTTTCTAGGTAGACTCTGTCAACATTCATTCATTTATTTACATAGGGGCTATATGTGGATCCACTAACGTAGCCTATAAGGCAGCCTATGGTGGCACATAGTTTTGGGACAAGAGGTTGCTACTAGGATTCCTTACCGAACCCACCTCAAATCCTCTTCGTGCTATTCCACGGAAACTCATTAAAACCTTGGTGATCCATTCAAGTGAGAATTGTCCTTTCAGCAAGATGATCCATTTCTTAGGTGAGAAAAACCTTTCACCAACATTCACTTAATCATTTAAGAACCTTCATGTTCATAATGAATAGCTTTCATAGACCTTTAGATAAACCTTTGTCATTCAAGTCATGAGTCATTGAACATAGGGGTACACTAGGTAGGTTAAATACCATATCAATTTTAAAACATGCAAACTCAAGAGATTATGCAAAAGCCCAATAAAATTCACCAATTTAAATAGCAACCAAAGTAACCCAGCATGGTGTCTCAAAATCCTAGAAAGTTTGATGTAGAAATACCTTGTAAAAATCAATTTCATGAAGTTGGATATCAATTCATAACAAAGTAGGTTAACTAACATCAAATAAATCATAATTCATGCATCTTGAGTAATATTATATAAGCCCATGAAATACCATAGCTTGAAATAAAAAGTAATAGATTGAAAATACTTGGGCCCAGGGGTGGAAGGTACCCATAGATGAAACCCACATACCTTAGATGGGAATTTTGGAAGGAATTCGGACTTAGAGGAGGGAAACTTGAACCCCTAGCCTTGACTTCAATAGAGACCTTTGAGAGTTGAGACACTTGAGACTCAGAAATTTTTAGGAGAATAATTTGGAATAGAGTGAAATGGATAGTATTGGGTTGAAAAGGATAGGTTTAGGAATCAAAACGACATAATTTAGGGCTTAAGGTTGGAGGAAAAGTCAAAAATGCCTTCATTAAAATTAGCCAGAGGGATACCACGACACAGGTCTACGAGTCGTAGACCCATGTACGACTAACATAAAATCAACCATTAATGCCCAGGCAGCCTTGGAGCTTGAAGCATGGACGGAGATTTGTTCACTTTTTTCCCCAATCAAGAGCTTCCACCAAAACAAGAGAATAACCGAACTTCACACAAAATAAGAGCCCGAAACACGAAATGAAAACTAAACAATTAATTCCAACACTTCATTCTAATAGGTTCAAGCAAAACCAATGTTATAAAAAGCGCACTTTAAGCACGCCTCGAATCGAAGCGAGG
This sequence comes from Solanum ossicruentum, assembly GCA_025774065.1. Classification (NCBI taxonomy): domain Eukaryota; kingdom Viridiplantae; phylum Streptophyta; class Magnoliopsida; order Solanales; family Solanaceae; genus Solanum; species Solanum ossicruentum. The sequence continues at coordinate 8,788,184 of JAOTQR010000069.1, read as the reverse complement.
CCCTTGCGCTTTTAGATCTGAAGCGCGAGGTGTTTGAAAAAGCACGCGCTTCACCCTTTGAAGCGCTGAAGCGAGAATCACTGAACCGACGCTTTTTTAGTTTAGGGTTTTTATAAATTTTTTTTTAATGTTTAATGGTTCTGAAATTAATTTGACCTACTATCGCAACTAAGAGCTTCTACTTCTCCTTCGCGACATCTCGTCTTTTCTTCTTTGCGGCTTTCTCCTTCTAGTTTGCAACATCTCCTCTGCTTCTGCAAGTTTCAGGTAAGTTCTTCCTCTTCTGTTTAGTGTGTAAATTTTTTGTTCTTATGTTATTTGCTATATGCAATTTGACTATCTATTTACTTTTTAATCTAAGTTGAAACTTGAAAGATTTGCTTAATATGTTACTTCTATTGAGTTTTTGATGGTTTATCTATGTATATTTCATATATTTTTAGTTTTATACTAAATAGCGCTTTTCTTAAAAAAGCGCGCGCTTCGCTTCACGCTTCTCATTTCACAGAAGCGAGACCTCATCGTTTTTTTCCACTTCTTGCTTCTCAAAACACTGAGCAAAACGGAGAACAAATCTTCTCAAATAAAGCCGAGGACTTGTCTCGCTTCTCAAAACACTGAGCAAAACGGAGAACATATCTTCTCAAATAAAGCCGAGGACTTGATCAGGTTCTTTTCAAACAAATAGAGGACTAATATGATCCCTCCACTAAAGTTCCACTCACCCAAATCAAAATAGTGGAACCTCCAATAGAAATAACCACTTACAGATTAGATTAGAGAAATGAGAAGGACTCCAAAAGAAATAACCGCTTATAGATTAGATTAGAGAAACGATCCAGAGAACGGAAGCAAAAGGAATGATCACACTATATCTAACTGAGAGCACCACAAATATATAGGCTAGAAATGGCAACGGAGAGAAGTACTTTGTACTGAATCTGAGTTCGGTGTTGAGGCAGTAAGCCTAATTCTGGCGAAGCCAAAGATCTGACTATGATACCATGTAATAAAATACGAAATGGAAGAACTTATATTTCACTATGTCGAAACAACAACAAACAACATACCCAGTGGAATCCAACAAGTGGGGTCTAGGGAGGGTAGAATGTACACAAACCTTACCACTATCTCATAGAAGTAGAGAAACTGTTTCCTGGGAACCTTAGTCTCAAAAACCCATAACCAGAATAAACTAGATATGACAAAAAGAAAAGAAAAGGGAACAAAAAGAGCGAGTAATAACGAAAAAAATGCATGACAGTATGTAAATACGATAGATTAACACATATTCGACGAATAATGACAACACATGACATAAAACACGATTACTATACTCTAAAGCTAGACATCCGCCTAACCCGACCTACCAATTAGCCTTCTACTCTAATTCGCGACCTCCACTCCTTTCTATCTAAGGTCATTGTCCTCGGTGAGATCAAGTTTCAGCATATCTTGTCTGATCACTTCCCCCCAATACTTCTTCGGTCTACCTCTACCCCTCTGTGTATCTCCCATGGCTAACCTCTCGCACCTCCTAACAGGAGCATCGTTACTCTTTCTCTGCACATGTCCAAAGCATCGCAGTCTCGCTTCCCTCATCTTATCAGCCACAGGGGCCACCTCTAGCTTCTCCCGAATGGTCTCATTCCTAATCTTATCACTATGTCGAAAATACATGTATATTACAATTACTAGTGGTTCTATCAAATGTTTGTAAATATCCTATACTAAATGGACTAGTGGTCTATGTGTATGGACTTGAGCAATCCTTCCCTCATGAGCTAGCTTTTGAGGTTGAGTTTGGCCGAGGTGTCATATCGTTGCATGGTATCAGAGCCAGGATCATCTCTGTTTGGGCTCTTAATCCGCACTCTAGTTGGCCGTGGACCTGAAGATGGTGTTAGAGTGGGTTAGAGTCTTGATTGGGAATGGAACGGTGGTCTGTTTATATGAAATTGGGCAATTCTCCACTGATGAGTTAGCTTTTGGGATTGAGGTAGGCCTCGAGGCCGTATCTGTATAGGTTGAGCGTTGGAACACCTACATTAAAAGAAACACATGGATTGAACATTGGAGCGCAAATGTTGAAAGTTGGAGCTCATGTGTTAAAAGTAAGCATGAGATGAAAATTAGGGCCCATATGTTAAAAGTAAGCATGGCTAAAAATTATTTTTGTTTTTAAAGATGTAGCAGCATGATTGTAGAAAATTGTCTCCATATGTAGTACTTTAGATTTTTTTTTTTGACAATTTTTATTATTGTCAAATTGGTTGCAACTTGAGCTTAACCTGCTTTGAACCAGTCTTTGCCTTATTGAACCATTTGCTTTTGATGTCACTTGTTGGGATCGTTATAACAAGGTGTCATGCGGAAACTAATAATTGTAAACCTTAAACGATGATAGCTCCAAAAAAAAGGGCAAAGCCTGGTGCACTAAAGCTCCGGTATATGAGCAGGGTCCAGGGAAAGGCCTGACCACAATACTTAATATGATTTGTTCAATGACCTTCATATGAGAAAACCATATAAAATAAAGTGTAGAAACTATAAGAGAATAATCTCCCCTAGACAAGTCTTTTAATTGTAAAGGACTGCATTGTGGAGTTGTATGATGCATATCATGGTTGACAGTTCCGTTTGATGTGTGCTCAAAGTTGCAGTTGTACTTCATTAAGACTTTTCAATTCTTTATCCTCTCGTTGATATTTTCTTCTAACTTTTCGGAGAATTCATCAACACAATGCTGGTAATTTTGTTAATTCTTGCTATCCACTTATCCATCATATGAAACATCCAAACTTGTTCCATTGTACTTTTGATTCCTCAACAATTTTTTTCATCTCCTTACACCTCTTTCTTTGAGAAACAAAAACTTAGTGTGGGGCTTCATTCCTGAACCATGTTGACCTACTACCTCAACAAACACTGAAAGCTATCCTCAAAATTGACACAATTGAAAGGAAACACAACATCATACATCCATCATGGAAATGTTGCAACTGCAGGATCCATCAGTCTCCTTGGCAATTCTATGGGACATTCACCTTTTTTCTTCCCTAACCACGTCCTTCGGATTCCCTGTGAAATAAACTTCTATAGGACCTACCAGTACTTTTTTTCCTACTGGTACATCTACAAGTTGAAGAGAATATTCCCTTTTTTTTTTCAAATTTTTCCCGAGAGAAGTGGTATTGACAAATCATGACCCTCATAATACCCTCATCATCAAGATTAGTCACAAATGCTTGATGATTGATTGATGTTTTATCTCATATTCTTTTCTCAACATGCCTTTCTAAGTCTTCCTTAACATGTTCCTGGTATTTTGGATAGGGTATGACATTGCTATTACCATCTCCATGATGTTTATTACGGTCAATTCAAACTTTGATAACTATTGATAATATAATTGTCACGACCCAAGCCTAGGGCCTAGATGTGATACGATGCAAGGGGAACCCAAAGGGATCCCAAGCAAGCCTCTTAGAACATCATTACACATCCTTGGTCGCGGAAGCAATAAAAACAAGTATCAAGAGATCATAAAGTGGGGCAACCGGGGCTAAGGGAAAATACTTTCATATCATAGACATCAAGAACAATAAAGTCAAGGCTCTTAGCATTGATACATAACATGTCCAACAAACACCTCTAATACATAGATAAGAGCGGGGGCCAAGACAAAGCAACCGGACTCACCCTAATAGTCGAAATAGACAATAAAGAAGAATGTCTTAATACATAATAAGAGCAACATAGACTAAGGTCCTCGAAGTGGAGGACTCACCACAAGTTTTATCTCATATTCTTTTCTCAACATGCCTTTCTAAGTCTTCCTTAACATGTTCCTGGTATTTTGGATAGGGTATGACATTGCTATTACCATCTCCATGATGTTTATTACGGTCAATTCAAACTTTGATAACTATTGATAATATAATTGTCACGACCCAAGCCTAGGGCCTAGATGTGATACGATGCAAGGGGAACCCAAAGGGATCCCAAGCAAGCCTCTTAGAACATCATTACACATCCTTGGTCGCGGAAGCAATAAAAACAAGTATCAAGAGATCATAAAGTGGGGCAACCGGGGCTAAGGGAAAATACTTTCATATCATAGACATCAAGAACAATAAAGTCAAGGCTCTTAGCATTGATACATAACATGTCCAACAAACACCTCTAATACATAGATAAGAGCGGGGGCCAAGACAAAGCAACCGGACTCACCCTAATAGTCGAAATAGACAATAAAGAAGAATGTCTTAATACATAATAAGAGCAACATAGACTAAGGTCCCCGAAGTGGAGGACTCACCACAAGCTTGAGTAATATCGAACTAGCCACATGGAGGAGGAAGATGATCAACTTGAGCACCGGTCCCTACATGGTGATAACATGTAGGCAAGAGTATGTGTTAGTACATTTGAATGTACTAAGTATGTAGGATGCAATGCAACAAGGATTAGACATCATAGTCAAAATGCGTAACAATAGACAATAGGCATAATATAACAATATGACATGTATGATCAATGCATAAGTAAAACATGCTTAAGTAGCTCATGCTGATATAGATGATCATATGTGCAGAAGAGACCAAGCTAGATTTCCGAAGTACAAATCCCTTGGTAGGTTGGTGATGATGCCACCCCATCACTTAGGTGGTGAGGTACAAACCCTTTACTAGGTTGGTGATGGTGCCGCCCCTTCACCTAGGTGGTGAGGTATGAACCCATCACTAGGTTAATGAGTACAAATTCCCATCTAGGTTAGTGATGATGCCGCCCCATCACTAGGTGGAGAAGTACAAACCTTTCACTAGGTTGATGAATACAAACCCCTATCTAGGTTATCCGGGTTCTTAGTCCCCCGGATTGGGTATGGTCTAATGCAACACTTTATATAGAATTTATCATATACATACGCTCGTTTCATCATCATATAGTCAATCATATCATATCTCATACTTTGGACCTTCAATTCCTCAAGAAACCATAACCGGACATTTTATCAAACATTTAGAGGGTGTGTAATGCTAGTATAAAACCATGAAATATAGATATGAAATCATGCAAGAAAATTCTTTGTTAAACTATCAATCAACACCTTGCAACACCCTCAAGCAACATACATCAAAACCCCTCCTCAATTCTTACCATAGATCATAGATTCATAGCTTAACATAGCAAAACAATCACAATTTCATATAGCTTTAACATAGTGTGCAGTGAATTTCATAATAAGCAAGGCCTATTTGTAAATCAATTTTAAACCATGCAATTTGAGTAAAAGGAGGCTTGGTATCATGGGTGAGAAGAACCCATGAAAGAAACCCACATACTTTGGTTTGGAGATGAACTTGGTGAAGATTGGAGATGGAGACTTGAAGCTTGAAGAAAAACCTTGAAGGAAAACCTTAGCTTAGGATGAGGGTTTGGGACTTGAATTTGGGAGTGAAAATATGGCTAAGTGTTTTATTGAATATTGGGGAATGTTTAGGTTGATATGAGGGTGAAATAAGGCTAAGTATAGGTAAAAACACGGTTGGGAACACTTAGGCGCAAGACTCAAAAGCCTTAGACATAGAAATCACTGGCAACGAAATACACAAGTCCGCGTCTGGTTTGCGATGCGGACCTGTCATGGAGGTCATATTAACACATGTCCGCGACAGCTGCGCATCGCGGTGCTGTCGCGGATCGATTCTGGATAAGAAAAATTACAAAAATGAAATTGCTAATCGTTTGTTCTTAAATCGGGGTTAGAACCTTTTCCCCTTAATTTTGACCCCCTGAACAAGAATGTGAAGTCGGATTTTCGATATCGCGCACGGATTTTGAGATGTATGAAATTTAAAATTCCGGGCATTCCAAGGCACATTTTCGGACACTTTTTGGGATCGTTTCAATAATTAAGACATAAACATGTACTCTCTCTAACAACTTAAGCTCTGAGATAAGATGGTGACACACTTCAACATGGTATTAGAGTAGACAGAGGTCCTAGGCTATAATCTAACTGACACCCATTATCAAAATGAATTTCTATGTGCTTGGCCCATGAAACAATTTCAGGCTCTCACGTGGAGGGGGCAATGTTGAGAATATAAGTTAATAAAGCTCCTAACCATTTTGAGATTTTTGATGAGATGGCTACACACTTCATTAGTAACTTTGTTACAGAACATGTTGGATTGAAGACCTATCTTACTTACCAACTTTGCTTCCATAAGTTCAAGTTGGTTCTCCCCTTTGATCAGATGATTCCATTTAAATTGCTGTTCCCAGAAAAAGAAATTCAATGAAATAGAATAATAAAATAAAGAAACAGAGAGACAAAGAATTAACAAATAAAAAATGGACTGCAACAGAGAGAGGAAGAAATAGAATAATTTAGAAAACAGACAGTTATCTCATCTAAAATTTATGTTTTATTTATTTAACTATATCTTCAACATCTTCAGTGTCTTAGAGAATGAGTCACATCTTACTGTTTCCTGGGGGAATATATTGTATCTTGATCCCAACATTTTAAAGGCTCACCTGTCTGCTTGTGGTAACCCCTCACATCCCCACTCAATTGTTTTATCCCTACTTTTAGTATTTGCATATCCGTCGTAGTAATTTATTCATCAGAGATGTCAATAAAGTCGTTCATTGATTTGTTGAAGAGTCAGACCCATGCTTGTTATATCAGACATACCAAATTATCTTAGCTTTATTCTCCATTGCCTTTGTGCGAGGGACTTCTTAGTTCTTTAATAAATTCTGATTCCTTGATTTGTTGTTCCTTTTCTTTTTTGTGTTTTAAAAGAGGGGGTAACTTTATTTTTGTTATAGAAAGTGTACCACCTGCATAAGCAAAAAGAGGGACCTAAGAGAGATGTTTTCGCTTTTCCAAATAACTAACTTTGGGATATGAATTTCTGTATATCCATAATATCTCCTCAGGGAACGCTACAGAGACCTCATAAAGCAGTGCCAAGCAATGCATTCCAGTGTAGGAACTGGTTCCCTTGCTTATGTTGTTGGATCCAAGGTAATGGACATGAGAACAAGTTCTAAAGATGACAGTCACAGAGAAGCTGATGTCAAGAGAAGTCAAGCTTCTGATGTAAATACTGACAATTTATATGTTTACAGTGATTTTGATAATAATTGTATAGACACACCACATGCGCATCGAAGGGAAAGCTCTACTGATTCTGGTGACCTTATAAGTACAAGGGGAAGCACAGATGAGGCAGCATTGGACTCTTTCTTTTCTGTGCCTACTTTGGGTTCATATGACTGCCGATCCACCGAACTTGGAGGTGGAGCATGTCAATCAGCATCTGTAAATGAGAACTATTTTGATTTTCCTGCCTTACCTGTTACAGACTTATTTGGAAAGAGCATCAACAATAAGAAAGGTCATAGGTCATATGGTAAGAGAAATTTGGCAAGGCATAAACTGAAATATGGAGATGACAAGATGCATAGTTTCAGAATAAATAATAATGCAGATCTAGTTGTAGAAGCAAATGTTTCCTCATCATGTGACGTGTCTCATTCCCTGAACTCTGAAATTGAGAGGGTTCATCCTTCCGAGCTGGATTCAGTGTCATGGTCTGGAAAATTCCAGGAACATGAAACAGAGATTCTTAGCAGACTCAGAATATCTGATGCACCTGACACTCCAAATATGGATGAGAGAACACCTCCAAGAGGTGGTTTTAGTGATGAAAGAGTTTCGGAATGGCTCTGGACATTACATCAGATAGGTAAGTTCAGCATTAGTGTTCACCTCTTTCCTACAGAAATTTTTTTTTCTTTTACTTGGATGTAATAGAATTTCCTTTTTTGGCTTTTAGTTGTTGATGTAGTCAGAACAGATAGCCATCTTGAATTCTATGAGGATAAAAAAAATTTAGCTAGAATGTCAGATATCCTGGCTGTTTATGCATGGGTTGATCCGGCCACGGGATATTGCCAAGGTGGTTCCTTTTCTTCTGACAAATTTCTTTTCTTCTGTATCAATTTAAAGCCCTTAAAGCAATTCCTTTATTTTCTTCTCTTGTTTTTTCAGGAATGAGTGATCTCTTGTCTCCTTTTGTTGTTCTGTTTGAGGATAATGCTGATGCATTCTGGTGCTTTGAGATGCTTTTACGGAGAATGGTCTGTAACATAAACAACAATTCATGCGTTATTTCAGTCTTTAGTTCATCATTGTTATTTCCTTTCTTTTTGCGCTTGTGACTTTATTTAGTGTTTCTTTTTCTTCAGCGTGAGAACTTTCAGATGGAAGGGCCAACTGGTGTCATGAAGCAATTGCAAGCTTTATGGCACATTCTGGAACTTACAGATCGAGAAATGTTTTCTCATTTGTCAAGCATAGGTGCTGAAAGCCTTCACTTCGCCTTCCGGATGCTGTTGGTGCTCTTCCGCCGAGAATTATCTTTTAATGAGGTTCTTTGTATGTGGGAGGTTTGTGTTTCTGTTTTTATCGGGAATTGGAATATTAGTTGCAAGGCGAAAGGACATGTCCTAATGAGAAAGCATCAATCCTTGAGCAGGAAAAGTACTATAGCATCAGAAGTTTTCTCTTAATTTGATAGATTTGTTTACTTTGGACTCTTAATGAGTTCTGATTTCTGGTTTACTTCTCTTTCTATTTTCCTAAGAATAGACATAGATGATTGACAAGGACAGTGCTGTGTCTATTAATACAACAACAATATACCCAGTGGAATCCTACAAGTGGGGTCTGGGGAGGGTAGAATGTTTGCAGATCTTACCACTACCTCATAGAGGTAGAGAGGCTGTTTCCTGAGGACCCTCGTCACAAAAACTCATAAGCAGAAACTAGATATGGACACAGGAAAGGAAGAGAAAAGGAAACAGAAAGAACGACTAATAACGAAAAGCACATGAGAGTATGTAAATATGAGACAATTAACATATATAAGGCAGATAATGACAACACTGGATAGAAGACGCAAAAAATCCCCTACTATTTAGCTTCATAGCATCTTTTAGGAATAGCCATATATCAGCTAAGTTTTTGAGGCTTGTTCAACATTTCAGGGATACGACTGTATCTCCCTTCAAGCCCTCTGCCATTCATCACCACCTGCTTATCCTAGATGTAGTATCCTCCATTTTACACTTGTAAAAAAGCATCACTTCGGACGCTTGTAGAAAGGAGAAGGAAAAGAATTATGAAGGAGCGACAATAAAGTTCCCTTCAACACGATTGTCATGCAATATTATTGATATTTAATATGGATAGATTTTGTTCTGTTTAGTCACAAGCATGTCTTCTTTCTCTTCAAGATTGTTAGGTTCTTCTGTTATTCATCTGATTAACTTATTTGGACTTTGCAGATGATGTGGGCTGCAGATTTTAATGAATCAATTGCTTATCGTCTAGAGGAGAACTGTCCTGAAATATTGGTCATTCAGATTCCAAAGGCATCTGAGGCAGAATCAGGAGAAGAAATTGTTGAGAATAATAATAGTGATTCAAAGGATGACTCTCCCTCTAAATATGGAAGTGGAGAGAGTACTGTCTCTGTAAACAATGGGATAAAACTTTCCTTAGCTCATCCATTTTGTGGCCTGACAAGGAATTTTTGGTCCAAAAGTAATGACATGCACAGTGTTAATATGGTTTCATCAACAAGGAGTACTGTTGATGAATTACCAGTTTTTTGTGTAGCTGCTATTCTTGTCATGAACCACCAGAAGATCATTAAACAAACTCACTCAATTGATGATCTTATAAAGGCAGGTTTATTTAACTTAACATCAACTTACTGATCGTCTAGCGGATGCTTTCCACTGTGCGGTTCTGTCTTTTTCATTGTTAATTTTTTTGGTTTATGTGTCATTCTGATTTTGGAATGTAACGTGAAGTGTTTGAATAGGAAGGAACAAGAACATATCTACAATCCTACTTAGAATAGGAATATGAATGACAATAGTATATAGAGTTGTACTTGGAAAAAGATTGTATTATAGTATCGTAGTAGGAAAAGGAGTCTAATATAGTGTCTATAAATAGTGTCTCAATGTAATAATGTAGAGACAACAAACAATATTACCCCAATGCCTCAAAGGCTCCCGCCCATTGCGGGGAATAATGTAGAGACAACAATTCAATAATATTCATTTCGAATATTTCTCACATGGTATCAGAGCTTCTATCTATCCAGGAGAAGGTACCATGGTGTATGCTTTTTGCAGATGACATAGTACTGATCGATGAGACTCGGACTAAAGTTAATGATAGGTTG
>JAOTQR010000069.1:8764672-8777801 GCA_025774065.1 Solanum ossicruentum | reverse complement strand
TTGCCACTCAACCTATCCCCAAGAGAGAAAACTTTAAGTATTTGGGGTCCATCATCCAGAGTAGTGGGGATATCGACAATGATGTCACACATCGTATCGGGGCAGCTTGGACTAAATGGAGGCTTGCCTCTGGAGTATTGTGTGACAAGAAGATACCACCTAAACTCAAAGGTGAGTTTTACAGAATGGTGTTTAGACCATCGTTGTTGTATGGAGTGGAGTGTTGGCCAATTAAGAAGGCACATGTTCAAAAGATGCATGTCACAGATATGAGGATGCTGAGATGGATGTGTGGTCACACTAGGAGTGTTGGCCAATTAAGAAGGCACATGTTCAAAAGATGCATGTCACAGATATGAGGATGCTGAGATGGATGTGTGGTCACACTAGGAGTGACAAGGTTCGGAATGAGACCATCCGGGAGAAGCTAGAGGTGGCTCCAGTGGTCGAAAAGATGAGGGAAGCGAGATTGCGATGGTTTGGACATGTGCAGAGAAGGAGTACCGATGATCCTGTTAGGAGGTGCGAGAGATTGGTTTTGGGAGATACTCGAATGGGTAGAGGTAGACCGAAGAAGTACTGTGGGGAGGTGATTAGACAGGATATGACGGAACTTGATCTTACTGAAGACATGACCTTAGATAGAAAAAAGTGGAGGTCGCGAATTAGAGTAGCAGGCTAATGATAGAGTTAGGTGTTTTTTGTCATGTGTTCGCTTTACCTGTCATATTATGTGTTAGTTTATCTTATTTACATACTGTCATTATTAGTCACCCTTTTCTGTTCCCTTCCCTTCCTTTGGTCATATCTAGTTCTTCTTGCTTACGGGTTTTGTGATGAGGGTTCTCAGGAAACAACCTCTCTACTTCTATGGTAGTGGTAAGATCTGCGTATATCCTACCCTCCCCAGACCCCTCATGTGGGATTTTACTGGGTATGTTGTTGTTGTTGTTTGTATCAGAGCTTCTACGGTCCTGATAGAAAATCAAAGAGCTTCTGCTGTCAGCAGACGGTTATGACCCATATATGCCGTCCATCTGACCAATGATTATGTTAGCAAAAAAAAAGGTCACCATGTATCTTTCTAGTGACTATTTTCTTATAGCTAATCCGTGCAACATTGTGCATCTTTTCAGTTACTACTTTCTCATATCCGATTTGTGTAGCACGTTGCCATCTTTTCGGTGACTACTTTTTCATATTCAATTTGCGTAGCACTGTGCTATTTTTCGGATGACTACTTTCTTATTTGTGTTGGGTCGTGCATCATTCCAACCCTGCCCATGTAATTCTCTTTTTCAGTAGGGTCGTGTCATCATTCCAACTCTATCCATATAATTTTGTTTCTCAATTTATGACCACTTTCAACCATCAAATCAAATCTGATAATTCGGCGCATGAGCAAGTTCTTACCAGTTTTAAAGTGACTTTTTTGGAGCAATTTCGAGATGATCCATATTGTCATTCTCCATTGACCTTTTAATCAGTTGAGCATTAAGAATGCTTTTATCCATGATGATCTCGAGGAAGAAATCTATATGGAGCAACCACCTGATTTTATTGCTCAGGGAGAGTCTGATAGCCTTGTATATTGATTATGTAAGTCACATGGTATGAAATAGTCTTCTGAGCTTGGTTTGGGAAGTTCCACACTATAATTTAGGAATTTACTACTCTGTGTTTTATCGACATTATGCATCAATTTGAGTATTTCATGAGAAAACCAAGCACATTGAGATTACTGGCATTATGCATCCACTTTACTATTTCATGAGAAGACTAAATATATTGAGATTGATTGTTAATTTTGTGAAGTCGGGTGATTAACTTGCAAATATCTTACCAAGCTCTTCATCAGTTGTCGTAATAATTACATTTGTAACAAGTTAGGTACATATGACTTGTATTCATCAGCTTGAGGGGAGAGTGAGAATAGGAATAGGAACAAGAATAATATCTGCAATCCTACTTTGAATAGGAATAGCAATAACAATAGTATATAGAATCCTACTTGGAAAAAGAATTGTATTATAGTATCCTAGTTGGTAAAGGAGTCTAATATAGTATCTATAAATAGGGTCTCAATGAATAATATAGAGATGACAATTCAATAATATTCTTTTCCAATATTTCTCACATGAAGTAATCAGTTCATCAACTCTATGTCGTGTTGCTTATTTTTCTATTTATTTAATCACTTTCTTTTTGTTTTGGACTCCACAAGAGTTTGCCTTTGTTTCTATTAAATCTTCTTAGCACTAGATTATACTCCTACAGACAAGAACATTTGTTGCTGCAAAGATTTCTCTCTTTATTTATTTCTTTATTTGTTTTTCATTTTACTTGACTGTGATGGTTTAGCTACTAATATCGTTAATTGCTTCCTGGGTTGTGTTTCCAACATTTTAGCTAGTTATTATGCTAAAATGTCAGGTTTTCGCGTTACAGATGAATACCTCGTCCTAAGTTGTGTAACTTTTGAGCACGCTGTGATGTACCTATAAACTTGTGATCAACCGTTACTTCCCTAAAATTATTCCTTTGTATATTTAGGTCCAAGTGTTGTCAACAGGAACTTAATGTATCTCTATTTTGCTGCTGAAGGGTTAATAATAAATTTTAATGATGCCAGATTCATTTTATGTTTATCATGCTTGTTATATTTTAAACTGTGTTTGTCCTACCATTGCTATATCAATTTACTATGTTAACATGCTGATGGACCTTGGACTTCACCTCACTTCATGAACATGATGTTATTATCTTCTTCAGAGGCAGCGATGATTTTTCTGTCATTTTGGCTGGTTTTTCAGATGCCGCCTCATGTTTTACCTTGGTGCTATCTGATTTGGAAGTTGGTCTTGAATTATTTTGTGGCACCTCCTCTCCCTCTCCCTCTCCCTCTCTCTCTCTCTCTCTCTCTCTCTCTCTCTCTCTCTCTCTCCCTCTCTCTCTCTCTGTGTGTGTGTGTGCGCGCGCGCGCGCTTGCCTGTCTTATGAATTATGAATTTGTTTGGAGTTTACACACACATCACATGAAAATTATGAATTTGTTGGACTTACATTGTTTGTATTTACTGATAATTATATGTTGAACATGTATCAGATATTCAACGACAATATGTTAAAGATTCGGGTCAAGAGGTGTGTACGGACTGCCATCAAACTGCGGAGGAAGTACTTCTACAAGGTTGTATCTTCTAACCTAGCATTGGGTTTTGATATTTTTTCCTGCTCAATGGGATCATTCAATTTTTCATACGAGATGGCATCATTTTCTTAGTTCCTTTCTTTAAAATTTTCATCTGGACAAGTTGGCCTGGCTAATAAAAATTTACTGTTTTTAAATATCTCTCTCCTGTTTGAAGCAGCTGAGTAAAGGTAGAATCCAGCAGCCCAAAATGGTGACTGAGTGTTTGGACTCTTCCATTTGCTTACATGGCAAGACAGATCTCTCATGTGGAGTTGCTAACTGTAATATGAGTTTAACATTGGAGTGCTGAACAATTATCTGATACAGCTTTTTTTGGAGTTTATACAATAATGTGGTTGGCATTTGAGTATACATCTGTGCACTCCCTTCACCCAAGGTACTCTGCACTTTTTTGTTCCTCATCTGAGCCCAATACAGCAGTCTTGTTTAATTCCTGAATTTCTTGTTTTTGATAATTTATGAGAGCTGACTTCTGATGGACCATGCAAATTTCCTCTTTTTTATTCATGCTGTGGGTTTATTTTAGTGACAGTATGAGAACAATTCAACCACATGAGAAATTGTTTGGAGAAGCGTAAAGTATTTTAGGGTTAAATTAGTCGAGAGAAATATGAGTTGTTGAAGTGATGGAACAACTAAAGAAATACCCTCTCAAAATGGAACTATTAAGAGGAATAATAGGCATCTACTTAAGACAGCCCGGGAGCTTCTCTTCCAAATGAAGGTTCCTAAATGATTTTGGGCTATGTGATCTCTACTGCTTGTTTTCAAATTAATTGTGTCATCAAATGTGCTTGTTGGTAATGTGCCTTACAATATTCTTTTTCCAAGTAAGTCACTATTTTTGGTGGAAATGGGGTATTTGGAGCACATGTTGGAGATGTTCCGCCAGCTATTACCAAGTTGGATCCGAACGTATTGAAGTGCGTTTTCTTGGGATATTTTTGTCTTCAGTTAGTGTATCAGTGTTATTCTACTGAACTTGGAAATATATTGCAACAACTGATGTGGTATTTTCATAGACCACCATTCTTTTATGCACCTCCCATGTCTTCAATTTAACAAAAGGAAGATGAATGATTAGTCTATCGGGTCATTTGTGTTGTGACAAAAAGATCAGATGATGTTGTTCTTCCATTTCTTAGTAGTACTTTTGAGCACCATATCGTATATAGTACAGAATCTGAGTATAGAGCTATGGTTTGATCGGTATGTGAAATCCCACGGATTCATCACGAGTTCAGTATGAATCCTTTGCCTCCGGCAAAACTTTGGCGTGAAAATGAGGTTGTTCTATACATTGCCTCAAATCTTTGGCGTGAAAATGAGGTTGTTCTATACATTGCTCAAATCCCCAATGTATCATGAACGAATGAAACACCTTGAAATTGTCATTTTGTGTGTGAGGAGATATAAGAGAACATGATTTCTATTGGCTATGTGAAGATAGGAGAGCAATTGAGTGATATATTCACGAAGACTTTAAATGGAACTAGGGTGGAATATTTTTGTAACTAGTTGAACATGATTAATATCTATCTACAACATGAGAGGGGGAGTGTCATATAATGTTCATAGAGATTGAATGAACATAGACACATCTTCATATAGAATACATAGCAGAATCGTAGGTTTAGATATTTTGTGATTTTGTTTTCCTTGGATTACTTGTACACCTACAAATATCTCTCTTTTTGGAGTAATACAACGTTGAAATTGCTCTGTTCTCTATGTATTTATTACTTTGGTCATAATCTTCATCTTAATAGGAAGATTATGGGTAAATGATTATTTTAGACAGATAATAAGGTGAAGATGAAAACCATGCACTTTGTGTTGCTCTGGAAAATAATGAGATGGAATTCTGAGAGGCCTAAGGCACTATTATTGATTGATGTTCGGCTCTGCAGAACAGACGGCAAATGGTTGCAATATCAAAAGTAGCATTATGAGCTTGGAGAAAGAAGTGTAGAATGGAAAACTATCTGTTTACGGAGAGAGAAACTCCTCTCTAGAAGCAAAGAAACAAAATAATAGACCTTCGAAGAAGCTATAATATTAGACCTACAAGAAGCTCTGGCCAGTCTACCGAAAAGTGGGGGATGCTTGTGAGGCTTTTTGGATGTTGATTTAACTTGTTTGATGTAGGCATGTAGCTAATGTTAGATTTTTCGTAAGTAAAGAGGGAAGGGTTACTGTGTCAATAATAGTGATGGAGAATGGAAACAAACTTCAGGGTTTAGTTTCTGTTAGAGTTAGCCTTGAAGTCTTAAAAAATGGAGAGGAAATATAGAGGAAATGAGGTGGGAGGAACGGGAAAGAGAGGCTGTATAAGGGTGGAAGGAAGTGAGAGGAGACATATGATGAAGGAGAGGATGGATATGAGCATGGAGAGAGGATTGATTGAAGGGCATTTTGAGAATAAGGTAAGGGTGACAAATGAGGAGCTACAGGTCACACATGCTAAGGATAAGGGCATCGCTCTGGAGCAGAAATTGTGAATCTGTTCACTTATTTCCATTGGCCAGCTCAAACGAAAATTCTTGAATTTTAATTTTATAACTAATTGATTGTGTTTATTTATAGTTGTATCTGCAAATAAACATCAGTAACGTTTATGATGGGAAACTGTGCATACATAAGGTGTAAATGAAAGTAGATCAACTTACAAAAGAACATAATTTTGTGTGAATGTGAGGATTTTAAACGTCACTGATGTTAATATGCAAACATGGTTATCTACAAAGAGTATCTAGTCAAATGTTCCCCAAAAAGCACACAAAGCCAAACTGCTTTGCTTGTGTGTACAGTGGTAAATTCGACTCTGATTTGAATCTCCTTCCATATGGTACCCATGAGCACTTAAGGAGTTGCATCCTATGCTCTTTCTAAGTTTCCATCCTAGTTCCACTGTTTTACATAGCATTGCCAAGTAGACTGCCAATATCTTACACACTATGATTGAAGCATTTACATGAAATAGGGCAGTCTGTTGGATGATACTATGAAAAGTTTTACCTCCTTATAATTCCTACTGTGCCTGATAATTTGTATCTTGATTTGATGTTCGCAATAGTAGTAGTACTGTAATCTGGAAATGGACCTGAACACATAATTAGCGCCTGTAAAGGTTATACATGCTGATACTTTTGGTTTGTTTCATATTATAGCAAGTGTCTCAGCAGGCTATTTCTGCATTCAAGTTTTGAATTGGAGAACTAAGATGCATCTTTTGTTATTTTTCTTCTGCAGGACTATTAAGTTGCATGTTTCCTTTACCTTGGTGAATACAATCAAGTGGTTAGGTTACACCAACACTTTGCTGTCATAAAGTTAGTGTAAGGATTATGTATCAGCAATTTTGATTTTGTCAGCATTGAGATGTCTCAGGGGAACACATAAGAGTTGATGAGAATTAGAAGCGTCATTCAGATAATATTTCTGGACAAGGAAAAATAAGTAGTTTTGTCATATCGTTGTTACCTAATTTGTCTTCTATCATTACAGTGTAGAAACAGTAGAAAGGCATTTATTTATCGGGGCCAAATGTGTTGTGCGGTACTTTATATGGGATATTCATGCTTGTTAACACGCAATCTTGGTGCAGTTGATAGTCATTCAACACAAAGGGAATATTGCTCTTCAGAGTTGATTGCATACAGATTATAGTACCTGCTGATCAACTACAAAAACACATCATCTATTATAACTTCGTTTGATAGTATTCTTGTCCTTTTTTATGGGGTGAATTTTGCTTTAGGCCAACACTTGATGAGAATTGATTTGTCATGCTGTTAATATGCGTTGCCCATTGCAATGGAACAAGATGATCAAATATCGAAAAATGAAAAAAACATCAACTTTGGCTCATTTGTTGCCTTTGTTTTAGAGGGTTTAAGAATCATTTGTCCAAGGCTATTTCCTTTGGGGGAAAAAAAAAGAAGATAAAAATGTCAACAAAATAGATTTCTACGTTACATCAATTGTCACCGTTGAAAATCAAATCTAACCGGTACCAATCTTTCAAAACTTGTACATGATTCATGTCTTTTGTACCCTTTTCTTTATTTTTTTTGTTTCATTTAATATCTACTTACGAATTCAAAAGTCTGTTTAGGTCTCAATTACAAGACTCACCAAAACATCTTTTCTTTTTCTGGGTAGATGTATGAGAGATGAATCCAGGCTTGAATGAATTCAATTAGTTAGTTGGACAAGTTAGTAAGTTCTGTTATAATGGTCAATTGATAGTTGCATGGCTACAATTCTGTTGGATTTGTTATTTAACTTGTCACACCATAAGAGAGTATACTAGGTGTGGTTGGGATTTATATCATCATCTGTTCTCAAGTGAATCACTTGACTCAATAAATCATCACAATCAATAGAAAGAATAGCTTGTAAAATATAACTCAACTCATAACTTGATATCATCAAGAATAATTTTCACAAACTCAAACTGTAACATCTTTGACTGTCTATGAAGTATATTAATTAATAGGAAGGTGCTAAGATAATTTTAAGACTCTCAAAATAATGGAACAAATAAACTGAAATAAAAAAGGACTCCTTTGAATGCTAGGAGGTCTCAACACTTTCCTAAAATGAATAGATCTTCAATGAGTTGTTTGTTGAGGATGTATTTATATGATAAAATGATACTGCGTCAAATGATGTTAGCATATAAAATGTACGGTAATAGCTGAATAGGAACAATACTCAAGAATAGTGTGTGACAAATATCCAAATTTTAATATCCAATTCAACTCAACTTAATATGATACCCAAATTTAAAAAGAGTAAAACAATGCACAACAATCATATATGAATATGTGCAACTCAATGAAATAAAGTATCTTTACTCATTAGGGAGTTTTTCAATTGATACCCATCACCAATGATCTAGTGAAAGTATAATGAGCTCTCTATCATCACCATCCAATACTTGTCACGATAAGGGACGATCACCCCCCAATGGATTTGATATTATAAGTCCTCTTTTGGGGCGAAATAAGCTAGACCTCTATCCTACATTGGTTATATAGTTTAAGGGATATGTGTTACCTGTATACTTACCTAAATTAGTACTCAATACTATTTCAAAAATATGTTAATATGCTCAATCAAGCAAAATACTCAAATCATTTCATCTAATCATTGAAAATTTGCCAAACACAATTTCATCAAAACTTGTTTCTCAATTCATCAATATGCTCAAAATTCATGCTCTTTTATTCTCAATGCTCAGACTTATTTAGACTCAATACTCAATTTTTTTAAGCTTTTTAAAATATTCGAAGGCTCAGTTTAAAAATTATGCTTTTCTTAATGCATGACAAGCGTTAATCTCAATCAAAGTAACACATGAAAGTCATGAATCTCGACTCAAAATAATGCATAGTGAAATTATGATCATCAACTCAATTAGGACTCATGAGAAAGTAGCTTCAACATGTATCCATGCGCTTTCCATACATTTTATAAGGGGTTTCTACACTCAACATGCTTTCAAGAAAGTAAACAGTAATAACAAGACAAAAGGAAATGCATATGACTAGGCTGTTGGGGCCATGTTGTCTAAAGCATGAGACATGACCACACTTTAATTTACATAGTCTACAAAGCCTCTAGATAAGGAAAAGTATCTGATAAGGGTCGGGAGAAGCCCCGCGTCGACTAACTATACAATACAAAAATTTAAGCCCTAGACATACAAAGCTCCGAAGCAACCTGGACCTTGGTAACACCAGTTGGATATCCTGTACTCCCACTAGGGAGAGCTACTAGCACCTATATCTGCAACATGAAATATAGGTCCCCCTTAAGGGACATCAGTACAAGATAATGTACTAAATATGTAAGGAAGGAAATACCATATATGAAGTAACAACTCAAATGAAACTATGCACTGGTGTAGGATAAGAGACCACCTTTAGTTATACTGTGTGATCATGTACTTTATGTTCTTTTTATTATTTTACCTTTACTATATAATCTGTGCACAACATATAATACAAATGACCGACTGATCAGTGGTAAATCTATATCGAGATCGGCCCTGGCTAGGCTTTTCCTTCCACCCCTTGGGATACCACCCATGATAGGATCGACCCTGGCTAGGTCATTCTTCCACCGCTCGGGTTACCACCTATCAATAAGCAATATACTTTACCTTTCAATTACCTTTGAGATGATTCTTTTGGTGGTCACAATATTGGAGCTGTAGGACTGTAAATGTAGCATGTGACATGTAAATAATCATACAAGACAATATGATAGTGAAAAGAGTACGTTATACAAATAATAAAATGTGTATGAGATGAAACAACTCGTGAACTTTGTTTAGCAACAAGAACCCATGTAACTTGGTATCCACGTATGTATACAGATTTGAAGGCGACTATGTATGGGAGCATATGAACATGTGAAAGAGTGAGACATAGTTACTAGTTGTGTCGGAGTTGGTAAGTGCCTTTATGTGCCAAGGAAGAATCTAGATTTCATGCCAAGCAATACGAAATCGAGTAGCCTTATATGCCTCGTTGTACCACATCGCTATTACCTCGAAATAACCTCCCTTTCCTCCAAATTTTTATCTACAATAGAGAAGGAAATAAGACTGGTATTAGCAGCTAAGTAACACTTCTTGGCAGTCCAATCTTATAAAAGGTAAAATCTGGGCAGCAAGCTTGTATTTAGCGACCCAAAGGCATTCTTTCAACCTTTCCACTTATAGTCGTACTTTTAATTACCATTCTTATGCACATGTAATATACAACTTGTTTTATAACCTTAACAGTCTTACAATAGCTCACAAGACACAACAAATAACAATTCTACATAACACACAAGTAGGCGGCATAAGATCACGTCGTCTCGCTACATTCCGATGTTAACAATCCCAAATATGTTTTAACTTCAACCAAACTGCGTATAACATATTTACACATATAATCAGCCTGAAAATAGTTCAAAAATAGTTCCAAAGTAGATGGAGGTCGTGGAACAACAATTTACAACTACCAGCCCACAAGTTTGTACTAAGAACACAATTATGATATCATATAAGAACTCACTCTTGCGGACTGTAAATATGGTGCAACAGCCTTTCTACATCATTAAAGAACCAAAAACATTAAGAACAACAACCTCCCTTCACAACCAAGCCACCCAAGAAGGGAAAATCTCTGAAATAAACAAGAAAAGTGTACAAGAATCTTTGGAACACATGCTGTCCAACAATTTGAACAAAGGTATAATCATCCTAGTCTCTTATTTTTCATGAAGAAACCTTACTAAATACATAACTATAATCACTTTCCTTTACCTCCAAGGTTGAGGGCCTCCTTAAGAACCCTAAAAGCTTCTTGTGGCTGCTTTACAAAGTTAAGAAAGAATAACAAAGAACCTTTTTGAAAGCTGAAATTTTCCAAGTCTAAGAATGACATAAAGGTGCTACTTGTAACCCCTTTTAAAGGATTACTTTGGCCTAATTTATTTTACATTTTAGGCCTTATTTCATCAAGTTAGTAATGTACCATTTCCCCCCTTTCACTTGGGCCTTAGTGGGTTGCAAACTGATGGGCCTTGGCTGCCCATTTTTCCTTTTCTCCTTACTTAGTTTGGGCCCAAATCATTAAGTAAGATATGATGTACTTGGGACCTTGTCCTGTTCTTCTTCGGCTGTAAATATTTTCCATTTACGATGCTAAAATGTGGGCTCAAGTTACACACTTAACATGGACTTAATTCATTATCGAACTTGGACAAATTCGGTGTCAGGCCTCATCTCCGTCTAGCTAGCAAGTTTAAGCTAAGCAAGTAGGTGACTTACCTGGTAGCTTCCTAAATCCTGCAAGCACCACAATCCTCTCACTTATCTCCTCAATTTAACTTAAAACTTGTATACACTCGACCCTTTTAAGCGTTAGATGCACATATCGCCCTCTAATATGATATTCAAGCACTTTTAAAGATAGGCGCTAATTTGACAAAGCCATATCATGTTTCATGTGCATAGGACAAGTACATGTAAGGTGTGGGGTGTTACATCATCCCCCCTTTAGGAACTTTCATCCTCAAATGTTAGCATAGATTAGATAGCTCCTCCCCCCTTTAGGAACATTCATCCTCGAATGTTAGCATAATTAAATAGATTAACCCCACACCTTACATGTAATTGTCCTATGCACATCAAACATGATATGGCATTGTCAAATTAGCGCCTATCTTTAAAAGTGCTTGAATATCATATTAGAGGGTGATATGTGCGTCCTAACGCTTAAGAGGATCGAGTGTATACAAGTTTTAAGTCAAATTGAGGAGATTGCGGCCTTAAAAAAAGTGAGAGAATTGAGGTACTTGCAGGACTTAGAAAGCTAGCAGGTGAGTCACCTACTTGCTTAGCTTAAACTTGCTAGCTAGACGGAGACGAGGCCCTACACCGAATTTGTCCAAATCCTATAATGAATAAAATCCCTGTTAAGGTTGTAACTTGAGCCCACATTTTAGCATCGTAAATGGACAATATTTACAGCCCAAAAAGAATAGGAAAAGGGCCCAAGCACATCACATCTTACTTAATGATTTGGGACCAAACTAAGGAGAAAGGGGAAAAATGGGCAGCCAAGGCCCATCAGTTTGCAACCCAATAAGGCCCAAGTGAAAGGGGGAAAATAGCACATTACTAACTTGATAAAATAAAGCCTAAAATGTAAAAGAAATTTTGCCAAAGTAATCCTTTAAAAGGGGTTACAAGAAACACCTTTAAGTCATTCTTAGACTTGAAAAATTTCAGCTTTCACAAAGGTTCTTTGTTATTCTTTCTTGACTTTGTAAAGCAACCACAGGAATCTTTTAAGGTTATTAAGGAGGCTCTCAACCTTTAAGGTAAAAATAAGTGATTATAGTTGTGTATATAGTAAGGTTTCTTCATGAAAAGAAAGTGACTATGTTGATTAGGTATATGCTGAAACTTTTGGACAACATGTGTTCCAAGGGTTATTATATACTTTTCTTGTTTATTTGGGAGATTTTCTATTCTTGGTTGGCTTGATTATGAAAGAAGGTTTCTTTTCTTGATTTGTTTCATTTCTGTAAAGATGTATAAAGTTTGCTGCACTGTTTGGTTATACGTAAACAATCGAGGTTTAATGTGTTATCCTAAGTGTGTTGTTCGTAGAAATTGTAGGCTGATTGATTGAGGACTATGGTCTCACGTACTCCACCTATTTTGAGGACTATTTTTGAACTATTTTTATGTATAATTATTGTGGGAACAGTTTGGTTGAAATTGGTAAAGGTTTGAAATTGTTGACATCATAGTGTAGCAAAGGGACGTAATGTTATGCTGCTTACTTGTATGTTGTGTATAGTTATTATGTGTTGTGCCTTGTGAGCTGTTGTAAGACTATTAAGGGTATAAAACAAGTTGTATATTACATGTGCATAAGAATAGTTATTAGAAAATACGACTATAAGTGGAAAGGTTGAAATAATGCCTTTGGGTCGCTAAATACAATCTTGCTACTCGAATGTTACTTTTTATAAGATTGGACTACCAAGAAGTGTTACTTAGCTGCTAATACCAGTCTTATTGCCTACTCTATTGTAGATATATATTTGGAGGAAAAGGAGGTTATTTCGAGGTAATAGCGAGGTGGTACGATGAGGTATGTAAGGCTACTTGATTTCGTACTACTTGGCATGAAATCTAGATTCTTCCTTGGCACATAAAGACACTTACCAACTCTGACACAACTATTGACCATATCTCCACACTTTCACATGTTCATATGCTCCCATACATAGTCACCTTCAAATCTGCATATATACGTATATACCAAGTTACATGGGTTCTTGTTGCTAAATAAAGTTCACAAGTTGTTTCATCTCATACGCATTTCATTATTTATG
>JAOTQR010000069.1:8752573-8764572 GCA_025774065.1 Solanum ossicruentum | reverse complement strand
CCAGAAGAGAATAACACAAGCATATAATAAAAAGGTACACCCCAGGCATTTTGAAGTGGGGCAATTATTATTGAGGCGTATCTTACCACACCAAGCCGAGAGCAAGGGTAAGTTTTCTCCAAACTAGCAAGGACATTCATTATATTGAAGGTATTGTCCAACAATGCTTTGTACTTAATAGATATAGAAGGAAAAATGACCAAAATAACCGTCAATGTTATGAGGTGAAGAGATATTAGATATGGTTAGATTTCTTTCTATTAAATATCTCAAGTTCTGGTTGACATTTTAAAGGTTGATATGATGAAAGCCAAACATTCTAAAGCCAAATATTAGGTCAGACATTGCTACTCATGTCGATATGTAATCTGTTTCCTTTACCCTTGATTTGAAAATTGAGAAAAGAGAGCGAAAAGAAAAAAAAACAAACAAAAAAAAACAAAAATAAAAAAAATCTAAAAAAGAGAAAAAAACCATCGTACTGAACTACATTTGATCTGATTCTTGTTTCACAAGATACGTAGGCACCCCTATTGTTGGGGTTTGTTCCAACCAAATAAAAAGATTCTCGAATTTCATGTTTAGAAAACTGAAGCAAAAGTTTTTTTTCTTTCTTTCTGTCGAGGCCATTCCTAGAGTTGAAGGTCAACCCCATGCATTTGAGCCTTCACGACATCCATGCTTTCTGCCCTCACCAAAAATCATGTTATGACAAAAAAAATGAAAAAAAGAGACCATCAAATCAATCTCTGAAATGTCAAGCATAAGCACATTATGGTTATAAAACAATACCGCAAGGGTTGATATTCTTTTTCAACAATACAAAGTAAATAAAATAAAATAAAAATGAGAGAGTCTTATTAGTGAAGACCTTAAAGGGCACTGTAGGGCAAAGGTGAGATTGAGAAAATAAAAATGAGAGAGTCTTATCGGTGAAGACCCTAAGGGACACCATAAGGCGAAGGTGAGATTGAGAGAATAAAAATAAGAGAGTCTTATTGGTGAAGACCCTAAGGGGCACCATAAGGCGAAGGTGAGATTGAGAGGATAAAATGAGAGAGTCTTATAAGTGGAAATCTTAGCGGGCATCATAAGATGAATGAGATCTCGAACTTGTTTATGGTCCTTTAAGGTGTGTCGAACTCAAGGTCAAAACTTGATGATCAATAAGTGATGGCGAATAGTTTGTAGGGATAGATTGGATGAATTAATTCAAAGCACATGTCATGATTGATAGAGTCCGCTACTGTACTCAAATATGTTTCTTATTTCCTTTCTTGCTTTAAAGGTGATCCAACTCATTAAATTATATTTTTATTTCTTTGTTTTCATCATTTTTTCTTGTCCTTTTCTTTTTTCCCTTAAGTTCTTCCATTGGATTACTGTCAAAAAGGGCGGGAGATAAATGATAAAGGATTTCAAGACTTGCTACCAACTTCCTAATTGCATAAAGTAAAGAATCTAGCCAATTGGCAAAATTTAGGCTAAGGAGAAATGTCGACGGGTTGTCATTTATCAATAGGTTTTGAAATTTTGGCGTAGAGGTTTAATGTTAATTTCACAGTCACTCTGGGTAATCATATTTGGTTTAGTTAGCAACCCACCACTGAGGGGCATTAATAACCTGGAGGAAAAGATCAAAATGATGAGCATCAAAGCGATTGTCATCGGAAATCAAAACCACAAACCAACCACCACGCTTTAGGATTTTGGAAAATTTCTTTGAAACAAGAATATAGGTTGTGCTCAATTTGGAAAATTTCTTTGAAATGGCAATATTACGATACTGGATTGTCTCACTCAATTGTGACGAAATTGGTTAGGTTTGTAACACATTGAGGATCATGATTAAAAATTACAAAAAATAATGTAGTTGATACTTCGTGTAGCAGGACTCTCCTAGATAAAGGGATTAGATTAACAAGACCCTCCTGGATTATAGGATCAAAACCCTCCTGGATAATGGGACTTAGTATAGTAGGACTTTCCTGGATAATGGAATCAGGACCCTACTAGATAATGGAATTTAGGTTAGCAGGACTCTCCTAGATAATGGGATCAGGACCTTCCTGGATAATGGGACCTAGTGTAGCAGCATCCTCCTTGATAATGAGATCAGGACCCTCTTGGATAATGGGATTTAGATTAGCAAGACGCTCCTAGATAATGTGATCAAGATCCTCCTGGATAATGGGATTAGGACCCTCTTGGATGATGAGATTTAGAGTTAGCAGGACCCTCTTAGATAATGGGATCAGGACTCTCCTGGATAATGGGATCAGGATCTTCCTGGATAATGGGATTTAGATTAGTAGGACTCTCCTGGATAATAGGATTAAGACACTCCTCGACAATGGGACTTAGTGTAGCACGACCCTCCTGGATAATGTGATGTGGACCCTCCTGGATAATGGGAATTAGATTAGCAGGACCTCTTGGATAATGGGATCATGACCCTCCTAGATAATGGACTTAGTGTATGTGGAGCCTCCTGGATAATGTGATCAAGAGTCTCTTGGATAACGGGATTTAGGTTAGCAGGGCCCTCCTGGATAGTGGGATCAGGACCTTCCTAGATAATGGGATTTAGTATAGCAGGACCCTCCTGGATAATGGGATAGGGACCTTCCTGGATAATGGGATTTAGATTAGCAAGATCCTCCTAGATAATGGGATTAAGACCCTCCTGGATAGGTGGCTTGGTGTAGCAGGACCCTTTTGTATAATGTGATTTAGGCTAGTAGGATCCTCTGAGATGATCGGCCTAGAAGGAACCAGTTTAAGTTGATCTTCGCAATCAATAGAGATACTTAAACAAGTCACAAGCATATGAAGAATCTATTGCAATTAAGCTCAAGTCATCAAGAATCTTGATTCAAAGCTAAGCGTTCTCCTTCTTTCATACTCGCAAAATTTTCTTCGCTATAAACTTGGGCAACAAAATTTGTGCCATTATTTTGTGTGTTACTATTTTAGGAATCTAGTTGAAAAAAAAAGGTCAATTCAAATGTCAATCTCAAGATCGTGTCTATAATGTAAAGCATCATCAACTTTGAAGCTCATTTTCAATTCAAATAGTAGAAGCTAGCCTTGAAGATAAAGATAGTTTCCAACATCTAGTGGCTAAAACCTAATTGGGAAACAAACTAACCTTCAAGTCAATATGAGATGATATCTCACCATTTGACATGACATGAAAGTCCGAGATGATTCAAGGGAAGCTATATATATAGGATCTTGTCCTTGCTTTTCTTAAACTTTTTGTCTTTCGTTTGTATGTAATTAGGGGCTGTGAACTGGAGCCTCGACAGACCTCACCTTACTTCCAACTTAGCATTTCACCTCCTTGAACTACACGTCACCTTATTCCGTTATTACCCGGGATATGTAGGTTATTCAAAATCGAGACTCGATCGCATTATTTTCCTCACAAGTAAGAGTCTGGTCAAAACTTGTCATGTTGTCTACTTCTTTGTCTACAAACTCTTCATGTTTTCAGTCAAAGAGGAGCAAACTGTAGACACGTAATTATTGACCAAACCTAATTTATCTACCTTTTTAGTACTTAAGTATATATTTATGTATTTTTCTAAATTGATTTTTTTTATTTTTTCCTTATTTATAGCAAGTTTCTTTAAAATATTTGAAAATTACAAAAATAGTAATATTTTTAGATAAGCTTGTTTTAATTTATTTCCTAAAATATCTAGAAAATTAGATTTTTTT
This sequence comes from Solanum ossicruentum, assembly GCA_025774065.1. Taxonomy (NCBI): domain Eukaryota; kingdom Viridiplantae; phylum Streptophyta; class Magnoliopsida; order Solanales; family Solanaceae; genus Solanum; species Solanum ossicruentum. Next base: position 8,760,846 of record JAOTQR010000069.1, on the reverse strand, counting down.
AGATTTTAGTAAACAAGATTTTTAAAAAATTATAAGTTTAAATTAGCTATTTAACTTTTCTTCAATTATGCTAGCTTAAAAAAATAAATAATCATTCATTCTTATATGTATTTCTTTTCTAAATGTTCACATACACACACAGACACACATAGACACACACACATACATACATACATACATATATATATACACACACACACAACAAAATAGGAAAAAAAAGGAAATGAAAATCTAAAAAGGAAAAGAAAAGAAAGGAAAGGAAAAACCTAAAATCTTAAAAACCAGCCTTAACTACCCCATTCTCCCAATAACAAAATTCCCACTTTACTCAGTTGCACACACTCACGTTTTCTTTTCTTAAAAAGCAAAAAATATTTTACACAACACACACACGTTTTCTGTTTTTTTTTTTTAAAAAAAATTACAACACAGCACACACACATGGCTAACAGGACACAAGAAAAATCCAACATCATTTTTTTTCCTTTCTAGCACATACAAAAAGACACCTAAAAAGTTCTACAATTCATCCTTCACACACACCTCATACACTCCAAAAAAAATTTTTGCACAAAAACACACCCAAAAGAAAATCATATGCAACAAAAAAAAAAGACGGAGTTTGATGTTTGCCTTTACGATCCGTGTTCATGGTTCCTATTGTATTCTACTATTTGTGATTATTCTTCACAAGAGGTAACACTTACCTTTCTTGTCCAATTTAATAAGTTTGCGATATACTAAAGTTGTCAAATTTCGTATATGTTTAACCCATTAATATTCTTTGATATTGCAAATATAAATCATGTTCAAATTTTTTATATCAACTTTTCTTTAGATGTTTTATATTGTTAAATTTAGTGTAGAACAGTTAAATAGTTATTTTATGTTGAGTAAATTCAGTGTCCAACTGTGATGATGTGTGTAATTACGATTTAATAGACTGAAATGACAAAAAATAATTAATCATATGGATTCTTTACATAAAATATTACTTTCAATTTGTAGGTTCTTCGTTTTATTTTTATGACTAAAATGAAAAGAAAAGAAAAGATTGTAGGCGCCTATGTAATTCCTAACATGTACTAATGTGGTATGTACAAGATATTCTGAATATGTATGTTGTGTTTTTAGTAAAATTTTATTTACCTTTTCATTACATAAAATAAGGATAAGAATAAAGTTTGTATCTTTCTTTTCTTTATATTTGAGTGATGATTCTCTTAGAATATTAAATTAACAATAATTTATCAAAAAATAATATTTTATTAATAATAATAAAAAATAGAATTTTATTCTCTATATAGAATGTAGTTGCACATCTTTTTGGAGATGCTAATTTTTTTTCAAGGATGCGGTGACGCAGCATGACCCAAATGAGTTTAATAATCAACTTTTTCTATAATCTAGATTAAAATTTGATTATAGAGATCTTAAAATGTAGAGAAGACAATCATGTATCTAACGTCTAAACAAAGAATACGATGACACATCTAAGTTGAGACTCATAAAATTTATATATTTATTTTTAACCAAAAATGAATGAATTAAGGCTCATAGCCACAATTTATCCCAAAATAAATTAAGACATGTATAGGTTGATAAAAGTGATCGTGCTAGAACTACGGGACTCGAGGGGTGTCTAATACCTTCCCCTAGGTCAACAAAATTCCTTACGCTATCTTTGTATTCGCAAACCAATAATAAAAGAGTTAACTTTGTTTTGATTTGGGATCTAAATAAGGTGACTTGGAACACCAAAACACAATTTCAAGTGGCGACTCTTAATAAATAAAATATAATCATTTTTCAATAATGTCACTTTAAGTGGAAAAACTCTATTTTTCCAAAACCTATGCATGTTGGGGGAAAATAGAGGTGTGACAATGGGTATTACTTATTATGAATTATGATTATAAATTATGTTGGGGTATTATGAATGTTGATTGGAAACACATGTCTACCTATTTCAAGTTTATACTATGAGATGGTTTGTCTATTGTGACTATGCATATTTTGGGCTATGAAACTATGATCTATTATGAGATTTGATGATGGTTTTCAAGCTACCTTACATGAAGGTTTTAAAATGCATTGGTGGGTTGATTCACTTTATGTTTTCTCACATTACTTCACTCTTGAATTGCATGATTTTGAACTAGCATTGCACACCTGCCAAGTGTTTGATAAAATATCTTCACAAGGATTCTTGAGCTATTGATGATCTAATGTATGGATTATGAATCAAGTGACAATATGATGATCAAGGGATGGTTCTAAGTTTTCATTGATTGAGGAGGTAAAGGAAACACAAGATCTTGACCCTGTCATGCTAGAGTTGAAGGCCTTGGTGAAAAATAGTAGAGTGGAGTTTTTCTTCCAAGAGGGAGATGGTGCCCTTAGGTACCGAGGTAGATTGTGTGTGCCTAGTGTTGGTGACTTGAGAAGAAGATTTTAGATGAGGCTCATAATTCATTCTATTCTATTCACTCTAGTTCTACAAAGATATATAGAGATTTGAGGGAAGTGTATCGGTGGGGTGGTATGAAGAGAGACATTGCCAAGTTCATATCTGGATGTCACTATTGCCAACAAGTTAAAACCGAACATCAAAGGTCGAGTAACCTAGCCCAAGATATAGAGATTCCTGCTTGAAAATGGGAGGAAATCAACATGGATTTTGTGGTTGGGTTGCCTAAGACTAGAAAGTATTATGAATCTATTTTTGTTGTGGTTGATAGAATGACAAAGTCGGCTCACTTCTCACCGGTCAAAACTACTTATGGTGCTGAAAATTATGCCAAATTTTAAATTCATGATTGATTATATTGCATGTGGTGCCCTTGTCTATCATTTCGTATCATGATGCTCAATTTACTTCTCACTTTTGGAGGTCATTCCAAAGAGGTCTTGGTACAAAGGTAGAGCTTAGCACGGACTTTCACCCTCAAACGAATGGCCAAGCTTAGAGAATTATCCAAACCCTGGAGGATATGCTTAGAGCTTGTCTTTTAAAGTTTAAGGATTGTTAGGAGGAACATCTTCTACTCATTGAATTTTTTTATAACAATAGCTACCACTCAAACATTGGTATGACACCTTTTCGAGATTTTTATGGTAGGCATTGTAGATCACCAGTTGGGTGATTTTAAGAGTGGAAGATGGCTTTGCTAGGTTAGATTTTCTAATAGAAACCTCGAAGAAGGTGAGGTTGATAAAGGAGAGATCGAATATAGCCCAAAGTAGATAAAAGTCATATTCTGATGTGAGAATGAGAGATATTTAATTTAGGGTTGGTGATTAGGTTTACTTAAAAGTCTCATCCACGAAGGTTGTAGTTCGATTTGGCAAGAAGGGTAAATTGAGCCTAAGGTTTGTAGGTCCTTATAGGGTGTTGAGGAAAATTTGTAAGGTCGCCTATGAGTTGGAGTTGTCCATTGATATGAATATGGTTTATTCGATCTTCCATATGTCCATGTTGATAAAGTGTGGGTTACCCTAGTTCTATTGTGCCTTCGGCTGTTGTGGTTTTGGTAGAAGATAATTTGACTTATGAGGAGGTTCCAGTAGAAGTTTTTGATAGGTAAGTGAAGAGGTTGAGAAATAGGGATGTAGCTTTCATCAAGGTCCTTTGGAGAAGACAACAAGTTGTAAGTGCCACATGGGATGCCGAGGTGGACATGCAAAAGAGTTACCTATATGTCTTCCATTGCACTCAAGTCAGAGGTATTAATTTAAGTTCTGCTAAATGATTTCAAGTCTTAAGTTTTAGCCCTATATCATTTGCATGCATTCATGTTTGTGTTGAAAAGTTTATGATCATTTTGAAATTCATTTTAAAGTTTTTTTGAAAATGATGTTTACATGCATTTATTACATTCAGGTTGGGTTGAAATCTTCATGATAACTTCTCTTATGTGTATTTCTTTGACATTCAGGGACGAATGTTCCCAAGAGGGAGATATTGAGATGCTTGAAAATATGCCACAAAAATGCTCATAATCATAATTTCCATATTCTCAAAATTCATTCATGATATCAAAAATCCGATGTCAGTTTCTTGATTAGGGGGCAAAATTGAGTGGGAAATAGGTATATTGAAATGCTCGAAAATATGCTACTAAAATGCCCATAATCATAATTTCCATATTCTCAAAATCCGTTCATGATATCAAAAATCCGACGTCATTTTCTTGATTAGGGGGCAAAATTGAGTGGGAAATGGGAATAATCCCGATTCTAGAGGACCCGTAGCAGAATTTCATTTTCACAAATATTTTAGAAACATAAGTCATCCACGATGCCTACGCGACATGGACTAGTCGCAGAGGTGTGTTTGCACTTCCTTAATTCTTCTATTTCGTCCTAAGGCATTGGGGTCTTGGCTCCATGCCTATTTATGCGTAAAAACATTTATACATAGTCATTTTTAACTCTATATCACTCAAGACACTCTCAAAACCCTCTCTAACAATTAAACAAATATTTTCTCCAAATTCAAGTGTTTCAAGCTTTATTTCGGATCTCTAGAACTTCATTCAAGCTTCAAGTTTTCATCCAAATCTACATCAAGGAGATCCCCAAATTTGAGGTATGCGGGTTTCAACCATTGGGTCCTTTCACCTATGGTGCCCAACTTTTCTTTTTATGAAAATTGTATGTCCCTAAGTTGTATTGCTTATGGGTATTACTTACAATGAATTATCATTAAAAATTATTTTGGGGTTGAATATGATGGACGACATCACTTTTTTATTAAATAATACATTATTAAATACGAATATTTTGGCAAAGTAAAACTTCCAATAAAACCAACAAACTTATAGCAATTGTATGTCACTTTTCATAATTAAAAATAAACAATAATCATAAATTAAAAAAGTGACATACAAAGCCTCAATGTTTTTTTTTAATTAGAGACACCGTCCGTTGCTTTTTATCGGAGACATGTTTTCATAGTTTTTTGGTTGTGCTAGTTTACCATGTTTTAAAAGTTGTCTCTTTGCATTGGCAGTGCATGTTCCTATATTTTTTGCAATCAACAACCACAAATCTTAGTGCTAATTTTTTATTTTTATCTATCATATTTATATATTGCGAACCATTGTACTTCTTATTAGTTGAAATTGATCATATTCACATTTTACTATATTTTAGTAGCCATTGGTGGTTGGTGTGTTGGTGAGAGCCGAGATCATGATGTCTGTGTTAGCATGTGTCGTGACTTTGAATATTTTAGGCAAATAAAAGTTGATATTCAAGTAAAGTAGTCAAGGAGAACGAGTTTATTATGTGTATCATGTTTTGAATCATGTGCCATTATCTTTTTAAAATTCTATTTGATGATGTTCTTTTCAATTTTGTACCGACAACACTAGTAGAGGTACAACTACTGCAAGAATAGCACCATGTTATTGTACATTTCCATCTTCAGGAATGGCACTGGCATATTCACAAGTGAATAACATACAAAAAATCATGAACTCATAGAATCTCCACTTGGTATTTATCAAAATCTTCATCTAAAGAAGAAATCAATTGTCCAGAATCGTAATTCTTTCTTCTTTTTCTTTTTGTTTTTTAAAATTACCAAGTGAAATGGAGAAAGAAGATAAATTGAATGTGAAAGAAAGTAGAAGAGAGTTACCGAGGGGAACAAAAGAGCAATAATAAAAGTCGATTTACTTTATAAAAAGAAGATATCAATGAACTTCTATGAAATGGTTTCACGATATTCAACCATTTGTCTTGATCGTGGAATAAAATTGTGTAGAATTTTTTTTTATCACGATGAAGTCATTTCAAGGTACTGGGTTTTTATAATAGATGGGTAAGATCTTTTAATATAGGTAAAAAAAAACTCCATGTCACCAATGTGATGACATTTGGCTGTTAAAATAAGGCAAATTTAAACTTTAAGATAATGTTAAGGGAATTTTTGAACCAATAGTCCGAAGGAGTATAATTTTTGAATTATTTATGATACATTAAGAGAATTTTTAACCCTTTTCTTGGTTTAATAGAATAATTAAATTGTCATCAAAATTTCAACAACCTTTCGAAATATTTGGCAACAACTGTGTGATTGTAAATTTAGAGTAATTAACAATATTGCTATTATGTTTATTTATGTTCTCATATTTTTAACTGTCCTAATTATAAGGAAAGCCATTCATTAATGACCGGTCTATTCTGTGCCCCTTTGATTCCGTAGGCTCTCTTCATTCATCTATAAGTTCACCTCCACTATTTTTGATAGCATTGGCAGGTGTCTAAGCATTCATATCCCCTTTTCCTTCTGCTAATAGGTTAATAAAATAAAATAGGATAAAATCACAAAAAGAAAAATGGGAAATCTTTCGGTGTATATTTTCCTACTAGCATTCCTGGTGTTTTTGGGCCACAACGTGGAAGGACTTGGGGTTAATTGGGGTGACATCTCCTCCCATAAATTGCCTCCTAAAGATGTGGTCAAAATGTTGCAAGAAAATGGTATTAAGAAGGTAAAACTTTTCAATAATGATGAGACTATTTTGAATGCCTTGGCTGGAACTGGCATTGAGGTCATGATTGGCATTTCCAATCAACTCCTTAAGGATTTGGTCAATCCTGATGTAGCAAGGAAATGGGTAAAAGAAAATGTCACTCATTATGAGCCAAAGTCCCCTAAAGGAGTTAACATCACGTACGTATATCTTTTTACCTTGACTAGTCTGTCATATATTTTATTTTGTATATATCTTCAAACAAAATTAAACATGATTCATAAATAATATATGAATTATATAATTTTTTTTTTACAATTGGTGTAGACTTGTAGGTGTTGGTAATGAGCCATTCTTGAGAGATTATAAGGACACATTGACAAATGTTACAGGCCCAGCATTAGAGAATATCCAAAATGCACTAAATGACGCTGGACTTGGTGACACCACCAAGGCGACTGTACCTCTAAATGCCGATGTTTACTTGTCTCCATACTGGAATCCTGTCCCTTCTGGGGGATATTTTCGCCCTGACATTGTTGATCCACTCAATTATATTCTAAAGGTCTTGAACAAGAACAATGCTCCTTTCATGGTTAATATTTATCCTTTTCTTAGTCTTTTCTATGGAAATGGTGCCTTCCCATTTGACTATGCCTTCTTTGATGGTGTGAACAATCCTCTTAAAGACAAAGATGGTGTTGAATACACCAACTGCTTTGATGCCAATCTTGACACTTGTGCAGCTGCTCTAGCTGGAGCAGGGTATAGCAACATGACTATTATGGTAGGGGAAATGGGATGGCCTACAGATGGCAACCCTTATGCCAACGTGACATTGGCAGAAAAGTTTTACAAAGGATTTGTGTCATATCTCGCCAAAGGAAAAGGTAGCCCACGTCGCCCTGGCTACATTGAGGCATATATATTTGCATTATTTGATGAGGATAGGAAGAGCACACTGCCAGGAAACTTTGAGACACATTGGGGACTCTACTATGATGATGGAACACCAAAGTTCCCTCTTGATCTACATGGAAATAAAAAGACTCTTGTGTCTGTGCCAAATGTGGAGAAACTCTCTAAAAAATGGTGTGTAATAAAGCCAGATGTAAAGGATTTTACTGGTGTGATGAAATATGCTTGTGACCGTGCAGATTGTACCCCTCTTAATAATGGATCATCTTGCCAAAACCTTAATGATGCTGACAAGGCTTCATATGCAGTGAATGCCTATTTCCAAAATCAACAACAAAAAGATGACAGTTGTGATTTTGAAGGCAAGGCAACAGTAACCTCAAAGGATCCATCTCAAGGAACATGCAATTTCACCATTGGCTTTAAGATACATACATCTATTTCTCCTTCTCCATCTCCTCTTTCACCTTCAGATCACTCAAATGCCAAGTCTTCTTCATCATCGTCTGTTTCTCCTTCAACTCCAACATCTTTTGCCTTTGCTTCCATGGGAATCATGTGTCTTGTTTCATTATTTTTCTTGTAGAAAAATCATATTTTGTTATTTAATAATTTGTGATTCAACACTTTAGCATTCATATTTTTGTGGAGAGTTGATATTTAAATGTAATCTTGTTTCAAATAAAGGTATAAACTATAACATATTGCTTGAAATCCTTTGTATTGGAAAACACAAAAATCATTTTTTATTGTATTTACAACGTATGCCAAATATACATTGTAATAATCTGGAAGGCTTGTCACGCCAGGGAGTTACCCTAGACGTGGATGGCACTCAGAGACTATTGCTAATCCCCAAGTGAACCATCT
>JAOTQR010000069.1:8725096-8750030 GCA_025774065.1 Solanum ossicruentum | reverse complement strand
AGCCAAGATGGACCCCTAGCTCTAATTAATCTTGAGATCCAACGTGTTGCAAGGAGAATGACCCAAGCCAACGTGGATATTACGGTTGATGAAGCCATAGATCAAAATGATGATGATGTGAGTAGAGAGCAAAATCCACCATCAAGGGAAAATAGGCCACACAATATGGATTTCAACGAGAAACATATGGTTGGAATCAATATCAGTTGAATCCTATGGCTTTGGATATTACAGGGGCTATAGTGTTGCCACCACTACCAGTCGATACTAAGTTCATGGTATCAAGTGGATTACTACAAACTTGTTGCAAGGAGAATGACCCAAGCAAACGTGGATATAGCGGTTGATGAAGCCATGAATCAAAATGATGATGATGTAGGTAGAGAGGAGAATCCACCACCAAGGGAAAATAGGACACAATGTAGGGATTTCATTGAGAACGCATATGGTAGGAATCAATATCAATTGAATCCTATGGCCATGAATGTCACAGGTGCTATACTGTTGCCACCACTACTGGCCGACATTAAGTTCATGGTGTCAAGTAGATTACTCCAAATGCTTCATAATCATGGTTTCTTTGTAGAGTTACCTACTGAGGATCCTCATTATCACCTTCATAATGTTTATTTTATGTGTAAAAGTATGATGGTTACACAAAATCTTTCTATGGATGATACTGGTTTATGAGTGTTCCCTCTATCCCTTAGCGGTTAGAAATATGGTTGTCAAAACTCCCGCAGAGCTCAATCACAAGTTGGGCAGAATTGCAAAGAGCCTTCTTAGAGTGATACTTCGCAAGGTCCAAAAAGCTCAAACATAAGGAGCAAATCAATAACTTTGAGCAACTACCAGGTGGTTCTATTAGCATAATGTGGGAGACGTTCACCAAAAGTTTGAGAATGGTTACGAACAGTAAGATTGTGGATGGGCTATTGATGAGAATATTCAAGCATGTGTTGATTCCATCATGAGAGGCATGTTGTTAGATCAACCATTCACAAGGATAACAAAAAGGATGGGGCAAATAGTTAAGACCAATAGAGCATGGGGCCAAAGGGAGAGAGCTACTATAAGGACCTTATGTACGGTGAGTGTTAGTTTGGTGCAAGAAAAAATCAATGAAGAGATCATGAAACAACTTGCTCATTTCCGAACGAGTGTGGACTTGGTGGTGAAATAAACTCAAGAAAGTGTTCATGTGGTCGTCCACAACCTCCAAGAGCACCCATGTATGGTGAGTCATATTTTGATAAAGATACTTGCTTTGTTATAGATCAAGAGGTGGGTTTTAGGAACAACGCCAAAGGGTCCAATTCATACTATTGGCATCAAGGTTCCGGAAATTAAGGTCAGAACTACAATTGAGAGGGTGCATATAGAGATAACCGAGGTGGTTATTTTGAGAGAGATAGAGTGCCAGAAGCAGAGTGGGGCCAAATGCATGGGTATAGAAATTCTTCTTATTTTCCTCCTCATATTCGTGATGCCGGTTCTAGCAATTCAAGGATCGAGGAAATGTTTGACAAATTATTGAAGAAAGCGGATAACCAAGATAAGAGTTTGAAAGGGATAGATTGGATATTTCATGTACCAACCAAAAGATAGAGTCACATTCGATAACCATCAATTAACTAGTGCAATAGTTTGGTCAAGTGTCCTTCCAATTGAATCAACGTCAAAATGGTACTTTACCAAGCAATATAGTTCAAAACCCTAAGAATGAGGGACATTGCTTAGCAGTTATGACGAGGAGTGGAAAGAGTACCATTGACCCTCCAATGCCGATGGTTGCAAATGAGGATTATGAAAAGAATATTGATCACAAAGTTGAGGTCGAGGAAGAAGGTTTGACTAATAATGGGGTAATAGATGAAGTAGTGAAGGAGAAAGAAAAACCAAGACTATCCCAAGAACTCCCCCTCCTTTTTCCCAAAGGCTCAAGTTCAAACACTTCCTATCTATGTTGAAACAACTATTCATCAATATTCTCCTTGTTGAATTATTGGAGTAGATGCACGGGAATGCAAACTATATGAAGGATTTGGTGACGAAAACGTGCACGGTGAGCCAAGAGCTTTTGCAAGAGCTCTAAAATTATAGTTCCATTACGACCAAATTTTTATTCCAAAAAGGGAGGATCTCTGTGCATTTACCATCCCTTGTATCATCAGCGATGTTGAGTTTGCAAGAGCATTGTGTGAATTGGGAGAAAGTATAAATTTTATGCCTCTTGCCAAGTTTAAAAATCTTAGTTTGGGTTCAGCTACTTCGATAAGAATTAGGTTATTAATGGAAGATATGTCAATCAAGAAGCCGGAGAGAATACTCTATGATATGCTAGTCAAAGTAGATAAGTTCATAGTCTCGGCAGATTTTGTAGTACTTGATTGTGAGGATGACTTTGAGGTCCTTATTATTCTAGGAAGACCATTTTTGGCCACGAGGAAAGCCTAGTGGATATGGATTTTGGTCAACTTTGGTTTAGGGTAAATGATGAAGAAGTGATTTTGACATTCCCTAGCCTATGAAGCACCCCAATGAACTCAAAAGTGAAGTGTGGGCTATTGATGAATTTTGATGACTTAAGATGACCAAGTGGTGCTGTGACATGAAATCAAGGGCTACATAGGTGGCAACCCAAGAGGTTTTAATGATTTTGATTGGTTTTGATTTTATTGGTAATTTGTGGAATTTTTAGGTATAGTTTTGATTGTATGTTGATGTTTGTTTTAGAAGTTGATTTGGTTGTAAGTTGGTATAGTGGTTTATTTTGAGAATATTGTGCAGGTTTTTGACATAGTGGAAAAATTACTGAAAATGGCATTTTAAGCCGCCTCTATGACCATGCCCACGAGCCATAGTATATACGACTTATAATCATGCCTCGTAGAGGATAACAGTGGTCAATTGAAGTTGGTACTCACACTACGAGCCAACTTTATGACACATAGTCCACACTATGAGTCATAAATAGGGTTCATAGTGCCCAAGCATGATTTCAAATTTTTTATAAGTGTTGAGTGGCCTAAAAGACAAAGACATACAGGTCGTAGCCAGAGCTACGACTCGTAATTGGGGTTTCATAGACCTGACACTGTTAAGATTTTAAAATTACGAGGTAAGGGTTAAATAGGGGTCAAAATCATTTTGACCTCATTTTAACCCAAATCCACCAAAACTAGCCCCAAATCCTGTTTTCCCCTTATTCTAATCACATTTTCCGGTCGTCTCCCCCATTTCTGGCATCTACTCTGACTAGCGTTTTTCCTTACTTCTCTTTTGTTTTTCTTTGTGTAGAGCATCATCTCCTACAGTATGTTTCTTGGTTAATTTTAATGATCAAAATATAATTTACTTTGAATCTCTTGAATGAGTATGTGGTTGAAATTGTTACCAAGATTGTTGATTGTGAGATATGATCCATAGAGAATGAATTAGGGAAATTATCGAAGGATTCATTGAAATTAACCCTAGTTGTAGAAATTATCTTTGTTGTTACAATAGGATGATCATGCTATGCCATGTATTGCTGATTAAGTGCTTAACTTTGGGTTGTGACTGTTGATTGATTTGCAAAATATTGGTAGCATGATAGAATTGTGATTCGGGCATTGTTGTTGGATATGTTGCGTGGATAAATTCTTGAATCATTTGTGAAGCAATTCCCTGAATCTTTATGTGTGTGTTTGATTGAATTTTGCATGATTTGGGAATAGTTATTTGACGAATATGCATGAATGAGTAGGGGAAATTGCATTTGAATATGCATTGACTATTGAAACTGTGATTGATGGGATAATTTAGTAATGTAATCATGTGGAGGTTCAGTTTGTTTTGTGCTTGATTTTAGATGAAATGGGTTTGCTTCAATGCTTTTTGATCTAGCATTACATTATTCTTTAGGTCCGTGTGGTGAAATGACAGCTACTTCCGGTACCTGTTATTCCCTGCTACGGGAGTCTCCTATGACTCATAGAAGGGTCTATGAGTTGCAGCTAAGTCTCCTAGGGAATAATAGTGACCTCAGGACCTTGAACACTTATCATATGAGACCTGTCTGTGAATTATAGTCCCTCTATGAACCTAGTGATGTCATATGGAACTTAGCCTGTGTTGAGTTTTGTAAATTGAAACCTTGTACAAGACCTGTATAGGACCCAAAGTCAAGGCTACAGTCATAACTTCATCAGGTACCTAATTTTAGTTTCTAAAATGAAAATGTAACTATGGAATACGAGGCCACTGTATGGCTAATAGTCTCCACTATGAGTCGTACCTGAATCTCGTATATGTCATCTACAACTGATGCACTTGTTGATTTTCTTGTGCCTTTCTTTTGTTGACTTTTTTAGGGCTGATCATTGTTTTGTTTGTGCTAATTCACATAGTATGTCCCCCAAAACAAAATGTATAGGAAAAAGGGTTGTGAACAAAAGACTTATATATTTGAAGTCCGGAAATGAATAGTTAGGTGGATCGAGTAAGATCTACAACATCCGGAATGACCCCGAGGCATAGGTACCTTAGACTAGGGTAGCTGCTGCACAAGCGCCCAGACCCAAGTACAAGAAGTTAGTTTCTGCCAGTCTAACGAAGAGTGACATGGCGAGGGGTCTGAGGGGAGTTTGATGCAAATGAATACTTTTGGTCCGGAGTCTGATTCAAAAGAGGTACACCAAGAATTTGAAGCAGCCCAGACCTCAATCGCCCCATCGTTTTCTCCTACGGATCCACATTACATAGATGGTGTATAGAGGGTACGAATTAAGAAGATTTTTTATGATAGGTTAGAGCGAGAGGGGTAGGGTATGTCAGTTCGATCATTATGTGAGGCTCCCAGTTGGTGGACACAGGCATGAGCCGTGTCCCAACACAAGAGGACGAGATAAGATGACATGGGCTCAGATGATTGATGGAGAAGCTGGGCAAATACTCCCTGCTCATAGTGAGGGAATTTTATGCAGATTTTGTGGTGACCATCGTATAGGACCTTCCTAAGGGGAAGAAATCTCTTGATCAGCCCAGATTTAGTGAGGTACTAGTTAGAGGCAGGAAGGTCATCATCTCGGTGGAGATAATTTTCAACATGATATTTGGTATCATGTATAGAGCACCAGAGTCTACAGTTGAGTTTGATCAGCGAATTAGGAAGATTAGATAGGCTGTCATTTCTTAGAGTGTGGACCAGCAGACAGAGCTCTTAAGATGGTTTGCTAGTTAGATTGCTGAGCATGGTCCAGAGCCTACCTGGGTCACTACACATTCAAAGTCGATCATGAAGTCCTCCCTCTATTTTCCTGTTATGTTTTGGTGGTCTATTATTAGGTCTCGCATTCAGCCCACTTTCACAGATAATGTTATTATGTTGGAGCAAGATATTTTGTTGGCCAACATCCTAGCTGGCTATGACATTGGTTGGGCCTGACTCAAAGCAGAGAAGATAAATGAGTCGACACTCAGGATGAACACATACATTCTATTTGTGGTGCTGATTTATAGACTGTGCATCGAAGCAAAGGTAGAGGTATCACTTCATGTAGACCCCATTATCATGGCCCTCCATAGCATTAATCCTAGCCTGGTCAAGGTAGATGATAATCCTATGGCACTCCAGCGGGCACAACCTCCTATGCCCGAGACATTCATGCTTGAGCCATGGGCCAAGGGTTCGAATGTTGCTGCCACTACTACTTTAGTTGCTATTATTGCTGATGAGGGACCAGAGCAGCCTGCAGTAGTCGATATCAAGATGAGTCCTGCTGTAGTCGTACCTACACCAGAGCCTTGCATGTCTCAGGTTCCTTCCGCAGACATTATTCCTGCTTTAACTCTCCAGTCTATGATACAGAGATTATCACGGGCTGAGACTTAGTTAACTCAGCTTATGTGGCAGATTAAGCCATGGGTCGAGCAGATAGTTTAGGAGTTAGAGGATAGATGCAAGGCATTAACTACATCAGTTCTTGATGAGCGTATTGCCATAATGGATGCTAGAGTTGATGCCTTCGAGGAGAAAGCATAGAAGAGATTTGTCATGGCCTAGCCAGTAGACTTGTCAACCTTTCATTAGGAGATGATGAAGGTCAAGGTTGACTTGATCACATTATTAGCAGTTTTGATCATAGTTCCTAAGTCTCCACCTATAGATGAACCACTATTTGATATGTTCTTGGAGGACCAACTACCGGTGCTCCAAGAAAGAGACCTATGAAGGATGTTGATACAGAGGAGGGACACAAGCAGTAGAAGACCACCTAAGATGATGAGGACTTGGATGAGAACATAGCTGGGTTCTTCTTGCGAATATCGAGAGAAGAAGAGGAACTGAGGATAGCCTAGGAACTTGAGCGATTGCACGGCATTGGCTCATCCAGCACGGCTGTACCACAAACTACCTCGCAAGAGGGAGATGTTGAGGGATAACTAGAGACCAGTGCTTATGCACCATTTGATGTTTGATTTTGACCACCTATTCTTGCTTTGTTTTTGGCTTGTACATTGAGGATAAAGTACTTTATTTTTGGTGGGGTATGGGTAGCTATGGAGTATAGTGAAGCCTGAGTAGCTTTTAGTCCATAGCTATCCCACTGTTTGATCCCAAGGTTTTTTTGAATGTGTTTTTTTGCATCATGGATATCCTATTTTTTGTTGAATCGGTATGTTTCAGATGTCTTACATAACTTTTGTAGTATATGGTAATTAAACTTTTTGAATGTACATTGTTTTGATGGTTTGTGAAAACTTTCAAAAAAAAAATTTGTTGATTAGTAGCTATTTTGTGATCATGCACGTTTGAATGGTTTGGCAATGTTTATTCTGATTAAGTGAACGCAAGTTGATGCTTGAAGCATCATCTGTGAGTCTTTGATGGCTATGTATGCAATTCCATGTGTACGTCATTTTGTTATTTTCATGCATTATGTACTGATTTTGAACTTTCCTTTCTACTTTGAGTCAGACTGGCGATTGGATGGATTAGGAAGGGATCTTAGGCCCTTGTTCTTTGATTTAGTCCACTTTTGCCTAAATGACCAACCAAAAGAAATAGTTCATCCCTTCATCCAAATGTTTGAGCCTTACAAGTACCCTTTTCTTTCTTAACACTTTGCTAGCCTAACCTTATCTAGTGAACTACCTTGATATTGCCCTAGTCTATCCTTGAACATTGTGAACAATGGTAGAGGCGAAAAGCCTAAGTTGAGGGTGGCTACCAAAAGTGACCCTAGTTTGGGGATTGGATATTATGTAATTCAGCTCAGGCTTAATATTATAATGAGGGAGGCTAAATAATAGGCTTTTAACCAGGACCACTTTTGGTAGCTACTAATCACCAGCTTTTGGGTGGCTACAAAAAGTGGCCCTGGTTTGGGGATTGGATATTGTGATTAGTAGCTTTTAACTCATTCTAAGGCATCTTTTTCTCCTTTTCTCTTTTTCACCCAAAAAAGCTTGAAAATTAAATTAAGGGCAAACAAGTTGATAATAGTTCAGTTGTTAAGGTAAAAGTGATGAAAAGCAATGTTTAAGGTTGGCCCATAGTCACTAATTGTCCAAAAGTGCCACACCAAAGCCCCATGAGCCTACATTACTTGCCTAGGAAGTCGGAAAGTGATTCTTATCCAATTAGTCCACAGTATGGATTGTGAGTATTTGGGCAAGCCTATGATATTGGTTATCATGCATGAATCTCATTTGTGATAGTGAGTATGCTTGCACCGTCCCATGAGTAACTTTTGAAAGCATTTTGAGTATTAAAAAGGGACTTCTTTTCTATGAGGGTATTTGCATTGCATGGTTAGCATTTGACTTGTTCAGCGAATATGGATTGTTGATACCCCTTAACTTGACATAGTTGGATTGCGAAATGTATCAACATGTTGTGGTTTATTTAGTGGCTACATGATCATTTTTTAAGAAGCTATTATGGATAGCTGAGCTGAAATTAAGTATGGTATATGCCTGTGGGTTGATTGCTATGTATTGCTTTATTGTCTATCTAGATTGAGTCATCAGTTAATGATAAACAACAATTCCAAGTTGAAGGTGTCGATGTGTGTGATACCTTGTAACTTCATGCTCTTGTGTATCCATGTTTCAAGCCTCATTTGGTTTGGTTGGGGTTGTATGAGGTTCATGGGAGACTCCTAGATCCTAAACGAGTTCAATACTTCCCTAAAAGCTGAGTTTTCGATGATGGTTCATGCAAGGGTCAACTTTAAACTAGCAGAACATTTAGAACAATCGGAACTGGGTGACCCACGGCATTTCCATTGAAATCCCTATGAGTTAGAGTTCCAACGCACTTGGTTTCACCTCATTTCAAGTTTAGATGAAGGAGTTATGACCATTTTCGTAAGATCCTCCCATGCAATGAAGCCCCACGGGCACCTATATTGGCAGTGGTGTCTTGTACAGGTTGTATGAGGTGTATTGAGTTGAAAAAGGTCATTTAGGCCTAATTCATGGGGCACGACCAGTGGAACTAGCCATGTGGCTTTCCACTGGCGGTGTGGCAGGTCATAAGGTGAGTATAAGAGAGGAATAATGGGCATTTGGGGGAGTTTTTTTGCTAAGTGTAGTGCCACGTCCCCTCATCATGACCTGTGTCATGGGACACGACACATGCCCCTTTGCGTGGAGCATGGGAAACATTTTACAGCACCAAGTATGGTGCCATGAGCCGCCGCACAGGCCATGGCGCTCCACACGACCCGTGGAGGCCTCTATGGTCATGATGAGACGTCTTTTTCCAATTGATTTCCAACTTCAATTTTTGGACTAAGTAACTTGTCAAGGACACTGCACACGACCGGTAGAGTGCCACATGGCCCATGGGACCTTCCATGGGGCAACAGTTTGCCAAAATTTCCATCCATTCACTAATGACATTTTCTTAAATGCTAATTACTCTAATGCCCATTTTAGACTTCCAATGCTATTTTAACCTTCCTAAAAGACCTAAACAAGGTTCTAAAGGATCAAACTCATTACTTTCATATCAAATACACCCTCAATTATCTCAAAAGCCTCCATCAAGTCCCGATTCAATTTAAAGGAAACCAAGAACAAGATTGGATTCAAAGATCATTTCCAAGCCTCCATTCTTCCCAATCTCAATTCCAAGCAACGCTAGACCTAATGTATGTGGGTTACTTTCATGGGTTACTTTTACCCATGATACCCATGCTTCCCTTTTCCTAAATTGCATGATTTAAAGTTGAGTTTACAAATGGGTTTACTAGTATGAACATATTTATGAACTATGTTAAATCTATGTAAAGTTGTGACTATTTTTCTATGTTGTGAGCAATATATCTTGGATCTATTGTAAGTTTTGATGAGGAGTTTTGATCTAAATGTCTTGGTGGTATTGCAAGGTGTTGATTGATGTTTTTATAGTAAATTTTCTTGCATGATTTCATCTCTAAATTAAATAGTCTTTTACCCCAACTACACACCCCCAAAGTTTTTGATAAAATGTCTAGTTATGGTTTCTTGAGGAATTGAAGCTACTAAGCATGAGATATGATATGAATATATTTATGATGATGAAATAAGCTTATGTATATGATTATTCCTATATGAAGTGTTGCATTAGACCATATGATTAATCCTATGTAAAGTGTACGATCATGCCCATATCGGGGGGGGAGGGGTCTAAGCGCCCGGATAACCTAGTGAAGGGTTTGTACTTCTCCACCTAGTGATGTGTGCAATCATCACTGGGTTAGTACTCATCAACCTAGATAAGGGACAGTAGTCATCCACCTAAGTGATAGGGCGGCATCATCACTAACGCAGATGAGGCTTAGTAATTATCAACCTAGATGAGGGTTAGTACTGATCCACCTTGGTGATGGGGCAGCATTATCACCAACCTAAATGATGGTTAGTACTCATCCACCTAACTGATGGGGCGACATCATCACTAACCTAGCAAAGGGTTGTACATTTGGAAATCTAGCTTTGTCTCTTCTTCACATATGATATCCTATACAAGCATGAGTTACTTAAGCATGTTTTACTTAAGCAACTATCATACATGGCATATTGTATTATGTCTATTTCTTAATATCGTCCATTTTGACTAAGATACTCAATTCTTGTTGTGTTGCATCCTACATACTTAGTATATTCAAATGTACTAACGTATACTCTATGCCTACATGATGTTACCATGTAGGAACCGGAGCTCCATTTGGTCATCATCCTCCTCCATGTGGATAGTGGTATCCATTCAAGCTAGTTGGTGAGTCCTCATGTGTAAGGGCAATATCTATGTTCTTAAGCTATATTTAAAGTCCATCCTTCCTTTGGTATACTTTTACTATGAGGGTGAGCCCTGTTGCTTATCTTGGCCCCTGTTAAGTCCTATGCTAAAGGTGTTGTTGGGAAAGTTATGTATTATGCTTGAGCTTTGACTTACTTATAATATTCAAGCTATTTAAATATGAGTCTCTCCCATAGTCCCAATTCCCTATATTTATGTTTCGTACATTATTTGTCATTGCTTCCGTGACCAAGGATGTGTAATGATATGCTACGAGGCTTGTTTGGGGTTCGCTCAGGTTCCCTATTCGCCGATCATGTCTTGCCCCTAGGCTTGGAACGTGACAATATGCTGCCAAACTACAGAACATTTGATGCCTAAAACATAGGATTTTGTGTGTTCTCAATGCTACTTTTTATGTTTTTTTTAATCTATTTTTGTGTTTATTCTTGTAAAAAATAAATGTTGGCTTGATTTTGGGAATATTGTAGATTTTGTTGATTTTAAAGAACTAGGGGCCCCAATATGAGTCGTAACCTAAGCTACGAGTCATAGAGGTTGTCCATAGCAATTAACACTGTTCAAAAATGAATTTTGAAAATTTGAGTAGAGTTATAAAATAAGGCACAAGCTAAAAATGATGAGAAAATACCTGAAAAAGCTTGAAAATAAAAAATAAGGGAGAACAAGTAGATAATAGTTCAGTTGTTAAGGTGAAAGTGTTCAAAGCAAGGTTCAAGATTGGCTCGTAGTCATTAATTGTCCAAAATGCCACACCAAGCCCCATGAGCCTACATTACATGCCTAGGAAGTCGTAAAGAGATCCTTATACAATTAATATATAGTCCGGGTTATGAGTATATGGGCAAGCCTACAGTATTGGTTATCATGCATGCATCTCATTTGTGAGCGTGAGTATGCTTGCACAGTCCCATGAGTAACTTTTGAAAGCATTTTGAGTGTTATAAAGGGACTTCTTTTCTATGATGGCATTTGCATTGCATGGTTAGCATTTGTCTTGTTTAGTGAATTTGATTGTTGATACCCCTTAACTTGTCATAGTTGAATTGTCAAATGTATCAACATGTTGTTGTTTGCTTAGTAGCTACATGATCATGTTTTGAAGAAGCTATTATGGGTACCTGAGCTGAAATTGAGTATGATATATGCTTTTTGGTTGATTGCTATGTATTGATTTATTGTCTATCTAGATTGAGTCGTTGCTTGATGATAAACAACAATTCTAAGTTGAGGGTGCTGATGTGCTGCAAAAATACAACACATTTGATGCCTAAACACGAAATTTTGTGTGTTCTCAATGCGACTATTTATGTTTTTTATCCGTTTTTGTGTTTATTCTTGCAGAAAATAAAGGTTGGTTTGATTATTGGGAAGTGGCAGATTTTGTTGATCTTGAAGAACTACGGACCGCACTACAAGTCGTAGCCTAAGCTACGAGTCGTAGAGGCTGTCCATAGTAATAAAAAGTGTTCAATAAAAAATTCTGAAAATTTGAGTTTAGTTAGAAAATAAGGCACAAGTTGAACATGATGAGAAAATATCCGAAAAAGCATGAAAGTGAAAAATAAGGGAGAACAAGTTGATAATAGATCAGTTGTTCAGGTGAAAGTGTTGAAAACCAAGGTTCAAGGTTGGCCCATAGTCACTAATTGTCCAAAATGCCACACCAAAGCCCCATGCGCCTACATTACATGTCTAGGAAGTCATAAAGTGATCCTTATCCAATTAGGCAATAGTCTGGGTTATGAGTATTTGGGCAAGCCTACGGTATTTGTTATCATGCATAAATCTCGTTTCTAAGAGTGAGTATGCTTGCACAGTCCCATGAGCAACTCTTGAAAGCATTTTGAATATTAAAAAGGGACTTCTTTTTTCTGTGAGGGCATTTGCATTGCATGGTTAGCATTTGACTTATTCAGTGAATGTAGGTTGTTGATACCCCTTAAGTTGTCATAGTTGGTTTGTCAAATGTATCAACATGTTGTGGTTTTCTTAGTAGCTACATGATCATGTTTTGAAGAAGCTATTTTTGGTAGTTGAGCTAAAATTGAGTATGGTGTAAGCCTGTGGGTTGATTGCTAGTATTGCTTTGTTGTCTATCAGATTGAGTCGTCGCTTGACGATAAATAGCAGTTCTAAGTTCAGGGTATTGATGTGCTACAAAAATACAACACATTTAATGCCTAAAATATAGGATTTTGTGTGTTCTCAATATGACTTTTTATGTTTTTGTGTTTATTCTTGCAGAAAATAAAGGTTGGCTTGATTTTGGGAAAGTTGTAGATTTTGTTGATTTTGAAGAACTACGGGCCCCACTATGAGTCATAGCCTAAGCTACGAGTTATAGAGGTTGTCTATAGCAATTAACAGTGTTCAAAAATAAACTTTGAAAATACGAGTGAAGTTAGAAAATAAGGCACACGCTGAAAATAATGGGAAAATACCTAAAAAATCTTGAAAATAAAAAATAAGGGAGAAAAAGTTGATAATAGTTCTGTTGTTAAGGTGAAAGTGTTGAAAAGAAAGGTTCAAGGTTAGCCCATAGTCACTGATTATCCAAAATGCCACACCCAAGGCCCATAGGCATACATTATATGCTAGGAAGTCGTAAAGGGATCCTTATCCAATTATTCAATAGTATGAGTTGTAAGTATGTGGGAAAGCCTACAGTATTGGTTATCATGCATGAATCACATGTGTGAGAGTGAGTATGCTTGCACAGTCCCATGAGTAACTTTTGAAAGCATTTTGAGTGTTAAAAACGGACTACTTTTTTGTTATGGCATTTGGTTGCATGGTTAGTATTTGACTTATTCAATGAATTTGGATTGTTGATACCCCTTAACTTGTCATAGTTGGATTGTCAAATGTATCAGCATGTTGTTGTTTTTGCTTAGTAGTTACATGATCATATTTTGAAGAAGCTATTATGGGTACTTGAGGTGAAATTGAGTATGGTATATGCCTGTGGGTTGATTGCTATGTATTGCTTTATTGTCTATCTAGATTGTATCGTCGCTTGAAGATAAATAACAATTCTAAGATGAGGGTATTGATGTGCTGCCAAAATACAATACATTTGATGCCTAAAACATGGGATTTTATGTGTTCTCAATTCGACTTTTTATGTTTTTTATCTGTTTTTGTGTTTATTCTTGCATAAAATAAAGGTTGGCTTGATTTTGGGAAAGTTGTAGATTTTGTTGATTTTGAAGAACTAAGGGCCCCACTCTGAGTCGTAGCCTAAGTACGAGTCATAGAGGTCGTCGCTAGCAATTAATAGTGTTTAGAAAAAAATTCTGAAAATTTGAGTTCAACCAACGAGCTCAAGGTACTAGTTGTATTCCTCTCTATGAGTTGTTATGGGGGCGTCGCAACAATTAACACTATTGATTAAAATTGGACCAAGAAGTGTGGGAGTGTACTACGAGAAGGCACTACTTTTTGTAGACTAGACTAAAACTTGTAGTGGTGGATCATAGCAGTGAAGTCCAAAATGGCGAGTGCTGACCACGGAAGCCCGATTGCGGCTCGTAGGTCATCCTACGAGTCACAACTATGATCTGTAGTAGATGATGAAAAGATTTTCTAATTATTTAAGGACATTTTTGTAAATAGTATAAATAGTATAAGTTAGGGTTTTGGGAGTAGTTTTTGAGAGCTTTTTATTATTCTTAGAACATTGTTCATATCATAGTAATTTTTAGAGAGGGCTTTCGAGAGAATTTTTAGGGTTTTACTTTGGGACTCAAATTTGGGGATTTAGATTCACTTGTGGATTAATTTCATTGTTCAAGCTTTGATTCTAATTTCAAAGAGGGTGTCATTATTCTTCAATTTGCTTTGGTAAGAAATCATCTATGTCATCCTACTTCATTGTTGATTTTGTGTGCCCAAGCCATGAGTGGCTAAGCCCACAACTTGGGGTTGTGGGAACCATGAGTAGCTAGCTTAATAACCCTGATTATTTGCTCTTCTTGAGTTGGGTACTTGCATATATTATCCATTTTCCTTCATTTTTCTTATTGTTTAACATTGACCAACATTGAACCCCGCCTATTGTCAGGATCATAATCAAGGTAGTGATGAATAAGAAAAGGAAATGGGTGATAGAATTCAATTGATGTGTTCTCTTTTAATCAACCGAACCTAGCCAAGGAGGTATTAACTGGGACAATAGGTAACGGTTAGTTGGCACACTATGGTAATCGGCCAAGCGCCATAGTGAAATTCAACCTTTGCCTTTGCCCAAGGTTGGAAAACATAAATTACCATCCTGCATACAATGTCCTAATTTAGGTTGTTTTATCCAGGGTGTTTGAGTTAGTAAATCATGGGGAACACTATTTGCCACGTTTCTCTCCAATTACATTGTGTTTATGTTTTATTAGTATAGTTTTATTTAATACTAACAATTGTAAACCCCCCTTTTTCTGGAGAATAAAGTTATTTGATGCTTGAATTTATTGTTGGTGAATTATTGTGGCGAAGCCCCGTATTACCTTGGGATTCAACCCTAACCTATGGTTAGGTTTTATATTTGAAAACAATCGCTTTATCCTCAAAGTCAGAGGTACTATTTGAGCGTCACTCGATACTCCTCCTAAGAATTAATGCTCAAAATACTCCTTACCTCAATCAATCATCTCTACTAGCCTCGTAGAGGCTCTCATTATCTCAATTGATCTCGTCGAAACTCTCATCAACTCTTTAACTTAACTCAATTGGGCCTTTCGACCTATAATCTCAATCATCTCATCAACTCAATTCTCATTTCAGAACTCGCAGACTAATATAAACAAGGCTCTCATTATCTCAATTAGTCTCATCGAGACACTTATCAAGTCATTGACTCAACTTAATTGGGCCTTTCGACCTATAATCTTAATCATCTCATCAACCCAATCTCATTTCAGAACTAACGGACTAAGATCATCATTAAGAAGAAGTCAATTACAAAAAATTCTAGAATTCAATTATGAATAGTCATACGATTATCAATCTCAATTACCTCAACCTCCTACTCACTTCAAAATCACAATCAACATACTTAAGTCAAGGTTCTAGACTCCATCCTTAGGTTCATCCATATATCTTTTATGAAATAACATGTTGGGTTTGTGAAAGTAACTCATATAAAAACATTAATAAGCAAAACAAGTATATGATCATTAACACACGAAAATACAGGTAATATATATAATTTACAGAAAATCCATAAGAATCATGTTTGTACACTCATTAGTTTAACCCTACATACCTGGTGTGAAGCTTTGGACAAGCAACCTCAAAGAACTCTCCTCAAACTCTTCGAATTCTCATCCTCTCCTCTTTTCTTTAGCCCAAGTTTTTGTTAAGAATAGGTATTGAAATCCTTTTTTAAGATCAAGTTTTAAGTTTAGAAGGGGTTAGGAAAGGTCTGGAACGCCCCTCACAAAATTTAAAAAAAAAGTGCACCTTGGGGAGACATGGTCCGTGACACAGATTGTGTCATTTCTTGGGTTTTTTCTCCAAAAATTCTCCAATCGAGTTTTCTAAACCCATAGAAAATATTTGGACCAAATCTAAGTGTAAATTAGTGGCAGGTGCATGTCGCAGACCTATCGTGCACTCATTTTTGAAATCATTTTCGCATGAAAATATTATCCTTTGATCTGATTTCTCTAAAAATTAATCGAGACTATTCCCCTACACAATTATTTTTGTTGATCGCATTTTCGACCTTGGATTTGTCATCGGAGTTTCGGAAGACATATTACGCAAGCATCTGTCTTCTAGGTGTATTTTTATAATTTTATCAGGTGTTACATCAACTCCCCCTTGGAATCATTCATTCTCGAATGAAGAGTAAAGGAGAATATCAAGGCAAGAATAACAATCGATACTCTTATAAATGTTCACTCAATCAATCAAACTCTCGATTCCTCATTAATCTAAATAATCTCTACTCAGACTCAGGAATAGATACATCCACTTAGGAATAGAAAAATTAATTTAGTTCGTACGTAAGGACATTACCTTCAACATTCTCATCACCAGGGACGAATAGATGCGGATATTTAGATCTCATCTCTTCCTCAGCTTCTTAGGTGGCTTCCTCAATGAATTAATTTTCCATAGGACACTGACTGAGGTAATCTCTTTGATCCTCAACTTACGAACCAGACGATCAAGGATTTTGACAATGCACTCAACAAGGATCACTAATGAAGGATCTGGCAGGCATTACTTCAACCTCGAGATAGGGAACATGATGATATTCGCTCTCCAATTAGAAAATGATCATTGTCAGCAATTCACCTAATCGAAGGTTAGGGTCGAATCCACGGGGAATACGGGGCTTGACAATAAGAAACCACTACTAATCATTTCAAGCATAAATAACTAAAATCTCTAAATGGGGTGGGGTGGGGGCTTTTGG
This sequence comes from Solanum ossicruentum, assembly GCA_025774065.1. Classification (NCBI taxonomy): domain Eukaryota; kingdom Viridiplantae; phylum Streptophyta; class Magnoliopsida; order Solanales; family Solanaceae; genus Solanum; species Solanum ossicruentum. Next base: position 8,733,315 of record JAOTQR010000069.1, on the reverse strand, counting down.
GATTCAAAAACAAAGTAAAATAAATACTAAACTATGATGCGAGAAAACATTCAATTTTATGGACAACTTTGGAATTGTGTTCAGCATGGTTCGTTGACTCAATTACCCTAGGTAGCATAACTACAATAAGAAATTCGCATGCAGTATGATAACTTAGGTTCTTTTAGCCATCTTATGACGGTGAAGGTCGAATTTCACCATGGCATTTTGTAGGCCACCATGGTATGCCAACTAACCATTACCAATTGTCCCAGTCAACCGCCCCTTGGTCAAGTTTTGTTGATTAGAAGAGAACACATCAATCGAATCCTGTCATCTACTTCCCTTTTCCTATTCGTCACTACCTTGGTCGGGATAGTGATAGTAGGTGGAGTTTGGTGTTGGCCACCACCAAAAGACAATCATAATGAAGGTAAATAGACAATACATGCAAACCCCAATCGTAGAAATATGATAGACCTTGGTTATTTCAAGTCAACTACCCATAATTCTCACAACTCCAAGTTTTGGGTTATTAGCTACTCACGGCTAAGGCAATACAGGCAAAAATGCAAATACAAGACATAAGTGAAAGTTTTACCAAAAACACTGAAGAGTTTAGGCACAGCAAGTTGAAAAGCCAAAAGTATAATTGATTAACAATGAATATAAAGCAAGATTTGCAATCTCCAAATTGGGTTTTATAAGAGAGAATAATAAACTAATCTAAACTATAAAATATTCTAGAGAGAATATTCCAAGGGAAGTCCTATCTTCAAAAATATGGAATCTCCTCATAAAAACCTAACTTAGTGTATTTATAGTGTTTACAAATAAACCCTAAAAATAACACAGAAAAGATAGCTGGCGGCTGGTATAACTCGTAGGGTGACCTTCGATTCCTAATTGAGGTCTTGTATTAGGTTCTTAGCATCTTTGACTAAACTGGTATGACCCACAGGTACGAGTCATTGCTTGAGCTATGACTTGTATGTTACTCTCGTAGTCTTGGCCTTCAATTTTTTGTCCAACGATTTGACTCTCTGATTCCTGTAATGAGTCCGCTTGTACGAGCTGTGATGAGACTTATGACTCCTAGGATAGCCTCGTAGAGGTGACCTCTACTTAGATAATTTGTAAATTTTGTCTCTATTTCTTGCTATGACACACCCTACGACTTGTAGCTTGTCATAGGTGAGCTCATATTGGTTATGAATCAGTAATAATCTGCAACATTAATTAAAAATCATGCCAACCTAACTTTTCTGCAAGAACAACACAAAAACACATCAAATCATAAAAAGTAACATTAAATACTCAAAAACCCCTTGTTTTGGGCATCAAATGTGATATATTTTGAAAGCACATCAACACCCTCAACTTAGAATTGTTTCTTGTCCTCAAGTGATGACTCAATCTAATCAGACAATGAGAAATACATAGTAGCTACATTAGAAGCATCTACAATAACTCCTTTGATTCAGGTACCCAACTACAATTTGTAAAACATGATTGCAAAGTTATTAAGTAAAACCAGAACATAATGAGATGTCTGACAATCCAACTATGATAAGCTAAGGAGCATCAACTATCCACAATCACTACTATAGTCATATGCTACTCAAGTAGTGCAAATACCCTCACTGGAAAGAAGTCCCTCATACTTCCTCAAAAAGCATTAGGGAGTGAGGACGCATTCTCACTCTCATAATTGAAATTCATGAATAATGACTAACACCATTTGCTTGCCTTTATACTCATCTTCTTGCTTGGTGATAAAGTGGATTTGGATCACTTTTGGACTTATGGGCTTGTAACGTAGGTTCAGGGGGCTTTGGTATGACATTTTAGGAAAGTAGTGACTAAACGCTATCCTTAAACCATGTTTACCAAAACTTTTTACTTTCATAATCCAACCTTTTTCAATAAATCCACCCTTATTCTCCTATTTTGAACTTTTCTCGAGCGTTTTCATTATTCTTTCAACTGTGCCTTATTTCTGAACTCAATTCTTGCTACTTTTTCTCAATTCAAGGCACTTATCTTTTCTTTTTCTTCACTTGGCTCATTGATATTTTATTTCTTTCTTTATTCCCCAACTAACCACCTCATTGTCAATACTTTACTAGAATAAGGGCCATCCTTAACTTAGGATTTTAGCTTGAGATGAAGTACACAATATCTATTGCTCCGACCAAGGTCACAACTTTTAGCCACCCTCAACTTAGGATTTTAGCCTCAGTTAAGGTTCACATATCAAAGGATAGACCAAGGCCAAAATCAAGGTATTTCATCAAACAAGGTTAAGCTAGCAAGATGTCATGAAAGAATGAGTACATGAGAAGCTCAAAAATTTGGAATAAGGGATTCACTCACTCATTTGGTGGGTCATTTAGGACAAAAGTGGGTTTACTGAAAGAACAAAGGCCCAAGATCCTTTCCATATCCACCACATCACCAAACCAATCTTAGAGTACTAAGGCAAGTTCTGAGTCCATACAAGATGCATGAATGCAGTAAAATAAGCTCACAACACATATGGCATTGCATCCACAATCAAGTATAGACTCACAATCCATGCTTTCGGCATGAGCTTACCTTCACAGTATCAGCACAAACATTGCTAGTTACTCAAAAATGTATAAATGCATCGACAACCATAATCTCAAAAATTTTGAAGGTACCCAATTTTTCATCTAAACTTTAAAGCACATCTAAAGACTATGTATATGCCAACAGATAACTCCACTATGAATTTACACATTATCTACACTACCTAAACATGCCGATTCAATAGAAAAGTAAACATTCACAAGGAAAAAGAATCATGGCAAGAAAACCTTCGGATCAAAAATAGGGGAAGTTATGGACTCGAGGTTACTCAAACTTCACCTTAATCCATAACTTTCCACACCCCACCAAAATAGAATACATTGTACTCAAAGTAAAAACACATGGAATACGAAAATATGGATATATAACACACACACACATATATATATATATATATATATATATATATATACACACACATTAAAAACTGACATTTAAAAACTAATATCCAAAATCAAAGTAAGAAAACATCATTCAATACAAACATTCAAAACCAACATAATGAGAAAATTGTCTTAACAAAAGGACAAAATATCCTTAATGAAAAATTTAAGAATTGAGTTCAAAAGAAGACAAACATCATGGTGCATCAAGCACCAGTTTCTGGCTGAACTGTGGGGTCCTAGAGCACCATCTCCTCCGCAGTAGTACCAAAACTACCCTCTCCATATGGGGTGTGCTTCTCCTGATCACGCTGAATAGCTGCCAACAATAGCAACTCCTATACCACTACCTCGGTTATGGGCTTTTCCATTAGTCTCGGCCTCTTCTGAGTTGACTCTGCATCATCATCATGCTCAAGGGGCCTTGTTCCACGAACGTTCGGATGGTCGGCTAGCCACTCGAATGCCTCGTGGCCCATTAGTGCCACCATTGGGACTACAAGATGAGCTACCAACATCTACAATAACTCAGCCTTAAATTTGGCCAAATCCTCAGTCACCACGCTCATGTTAGTAAGCCTAGCGCCCTGAAGTCTCCGCGAGAATCTCGCCTCAAAAGCATCTACTTGGGCATCTACTGGTATAACTCTCTTATTTACCAGATCACGGGTGAATGCCTTCATCCTGTCCTCTGAGTCCCATACATTCTGGTCAAGCCAACATTTGACCCGTGCAGATAGAGCCTTAAGTCTGGACTCCGCCATAGCCACCCTGCATAATAATGCCAGAAAACCAACAACAGAAGTAAGAGAATCAACCTGTAATGTAGCTACTGCTGGTGCTAGAGTACTATATGATGGTGTGGACTCGTTCTCCAAAGCTAGTGTCGGCTCTATAGCAACTGAAGTAGTACTAGTAGCAGCTGGAGGTGCACTCTGAGTCAGAGGCTCTACTAGAATGGTTCGGAAATGGGAGGAATTGCTCATGGTAAGGACACCGGGTTATCATTGCCTTGATCTGGTTGGGATCCATTATGTGCAACGTCTCTACATGAGGGTCCAAGTGGAGAGAGACTGACATCCCAGCAAACTTGCATAACTTATATATCAGAATGGGAATGGCAAGGCCTGCTGAGTGCGGACTATTGACTCATGTGTTTGTTTTGCCATAACTCGAGCCCGATCAATTTCGTCCCTACCAAAATGCTGACCAACAACACAACTTTTTCCAGTGTGATTACATTATCCGTGAAAGTGGGTCTGATGCTCCAGTGAATAATGGACCACTAAACTTTTGCCCTAAATGAGAGATGGGCCTTCAAAATAGGCTCCATGTGATTCGTAACCCATGTTGACTCAACATCTTCCTCACAAATTTGACTTGCTATCTGCCTAAAGAGTTCTGTTCTCAGCCCGGCATCCTTCTGATTCAATGGCTTTCTCATCTCTGCAATCCTATGATCATACTCCGTAGTGGAATGTTAGTAGAGGGATAATTTAGGGGACGAATGAAACAGTGAAAAAGGAGGTTAGAGGGAGCTATAAGATGAAAAAAACCACTTTATATAGGAATATAAAGAGCCAAAAGATATTAGTCTTTTAATATTCAAAATGGGTCACCTTTTAAAGTTATACAGTGAGGGTCTATGAGGCCCCGACTATGAGTCGTAGGGCATCGTACGACTCATAGGTCCCGATCTCGTTGCAAACCCAATACTTAGGAAAATTTTGACTTCATACATGGGTACTATGAACCCTGCTTACGACTCGTAGAGGACCCTATGAATCCTAAGGTTGGCTCGTATTGTATATGCCCACTTCTGATACTTACTGTTTCCCCTACGAACATGGCTACGAGTTGTAGTGGTAACTATGACTCATAGGCCTGCTTGTATAGGCTATGTCTAGAATGTGTTCCTCCACTCTTCAGTTCATATTTTATTTCTACACCCAATGTCTCACCCACAGTCACGTTAAGGTGGACTAGCACCAGTTGCTGATAAGGCTCAGGATAACCAACTTATATCTTTGCACTCTCTATACTTATTATCAGGGATTTCTACATAAAACATGATTTTTAAGAAAGTAAACAGTAATAACAAGCCAAAAGGAAAAGCATATGACTAGGCCACTAGGGCCACATTCTTTAAAGTACAAGACATGACCATACATTAATTTACATAGTCTACAAAGCCTCTAAGGAAAAGTATTTGATAAGGGTAGGTACAGGCCCTTCTCAACTAACTATACAATAAAAAATATAAGCTCTAGACACACAAAGCTCCGAAGCAACCTGGAGCTTAGTAACAACAGCTGGATATCCTGTACTCCTACTGGGGAGATCTACTAGCACTTGTACCAGTAATATGAAATACAGGTCCCCCGTTAGGGGCGTCAGTACGAGATAATATACTGAATATGTAAGGTAGTAAATATTGTATATGAAGTAACAACTCAAATAAAACTATGCACTAGTGTAGGATAAGAGACCACCTTTAGTTATACTGTGGGATCATGTACTTAATGTTCTTTTTATTACTTTACCTTTACTGTATAATTTGTGCACAACAAGTAATACAAATGACCATCTGATCAGTGGTAAATCTATATCAGGATTGGCCCTGCTAGGCTTTTCCGTTCACCCCTTGGGCTACCCCCGTGATAGGATCACCCTGGCTAGGTGATTCTTCCATCCCTCGGGTTACCACCCATCAATAAGCAATATGTTTTATCTTTCAATTACTTTTGAGAAATCTATGTCCCTCCTTGGTACATAAAGGCAATTACCAACTCCAACACAACTATTCATCGTGTCTCTACTCTTTCAGATGTTCATATGCTCCCATACATAGTCACCTTCAAATCTCCATACATACGTGGATTCCAAGTTACATGGGTTCTTGTTGCTAAATAAAGTTCACGAGTTGTTTCATCTCATATGCATTTCATTATTTATGTAACGTACTCTTTTCATTGTCGTATTGTCTAGTATGATTATTTACATGTCATATGCAACATCTACAGTCCTACAGCTCCTATATTGTGACCAGCAAAAGAACCATCTCAAAGGAAATTGAAATGTAAAGTATATTGCTTATGATGGGTGGTAACACGAGGGGTGGAAGAATCACCTAGCCAGGGTCGATCCTATCATGGGTGGTAGCCCAAGGGGTTAAAAGAAAAGCCTAGCGAGGGCCAATCTCAATATTTTCCACTGATCAGCTGGTCATTTATATTACATGCTATGCACAGTTCATACAGTAAAGATAAAGTAATAAAATGAACATAAAGTACATGATCCCCTAGTATAACTGAAGGTGGTCTCTTATCCTACACCAGTGCGTAGTTCTATTTGAGTTTTTACTTCATTCATAGTATTTCCTACCTTACATATTCAGTATATTATCTCGTACTGATGTTCCTAATAGGGGACCTGCATTTCATACAGCAGGTACAGGTGCTAGTAGCTCTCTCTAGTAGGAGTACAGATATGCAGCTGCTGTTACCAAGCTCCAGGTTGCTTCGGAGCTTTGTGTGTCTCGAGCTTATATTTTTGTATTGTATAGTTAGTCGAGGCGGGGTATATCCTGACCCTTATCAGATACTTTCTCTCATCTAGAGGCTTTGTAGACTACGTAAATTAAAGTGTGGTCATGTCTCATGCTTTAGACAACGTGGCCCCAACAGCCTAGCCATATGCATTTCTTTTTGGCTTGTTATTATTGTTTAATTTCTTAAAGGTATATTGAATATACAAATCCCTTATAATATGTATAGAAAGTGCATGGATATAGGTTGGTTCTCCCGAGTCTTATTGGCAATAGGTGCTAGTCTGCCTTAATGGGACTTTAGGAGTGTCAAAAGTTGTATTAGAGTGGGTCGTCCTAGGGAGTCCACAAAGTCGTGTCTATGTAGAATCTTGATTTTCGATGTGTTGTGCACCAAATTTATAACCATGAGGCTACGTGGAATTTAGGAGTTGTCACCTTCTTTTCATTCTTTAGATCGTGTCATAGAGCCAAGTGTAATAGGTGGATTGTGTCTAACCCCTAAATTGTTTTGTACAACAAGTATGCCAGAAACCAAGAAAAACAAAGGTAAAGGGAAGGAAGTAGAAGTGGTGGTTGGTATACCCAATTGGGTGGGATAACGAAATGAGGTTTAAGATGGGTCTCTGTCACAGACATCTCCAACTCCTCCGGCTCTAGATGAACCAGGAAGTATTGAAATACCCTTGAACCACCTATCAATGCTATCATGTAGAATCTGAGAAATGCAATACAACTTCTGACTCGTATAGTTGCTAGCCAAGGTCAAAGAAAGGAAGGTCCAATTATAGGTGCAGGTGGTGCGAATAGGGCAGTTAGCACGAGGGTACGTTACTTTCTTAATTTGGACCCTCCATCCTTCATCAAGTCAGACCTAATGAAAATCCCTAAGAGTTTATTGATTAGATCCAACACACATTAGTTATTATGCGTGTGAGTGGTACATAAGCTATTGAGCTAGCAGCATATAGATTGAAGGGTGTGGCTATATTATGGTATGAAGCATCGAAGCAGTCCAAAGATATAGATACTCCCCCAACTACTTGGAAAGAGTTCAAGGAGGAATTTCTTGACCATTATTTGCCATTAGAGATTCGAGAGGCCAGTGCGATTAGTTCTTAAATCTCTACCAAGGGAATATGAGCGTGAGGGAGTATAGCCTTCAATTTTATTCCCTGGCTAGGTATGTTCCTAATGTAGTTGCTACTATGGCAGATAAAGTTGATCGATATGTCGATAGATTGGATACATATCAGGTATGAGAATGTACCATTGCTTCCTTGAATAAAGACATAGATATAGCAAGGAAGTGAGCTTTTGCACAGAAATTAGAGGATCAGTGGCAAAGAAGAAGGACACAAGTGTTGGAAAGGGGACAGGACAAAAGGGCTAGATCTACGGGGCAATTTACACCATCATAAGGTGAGCTTAGGCCTCGGTTTTCTACAAGACTGCCTAGGCTATCATCCTCCTACTCTGTAGCCAGTGCTCTACACTAATTTCGAGGGTCTAGAAGTAATCAGTTTGGTCAACAAGGTAAGGGACAAGGTGCACGGATAACAGGATATTCGACAAGCCAACAAATGACTCCTAGACAGCCTTGTAAACAATGTAGAAGAAGTTATTCAGGTATATGACGTGTTGGGACAGATGCTTGTTGTTGGTGTGGTGCGGTAGGGCATATGATGAGAGATTTT